>BLSH010188236.1:3306355-3354041 GCA_018402905.1 Glandirana rugosa | reverse complement strand
CACCCCCCCCCCCCCCCACACATGGTGTAAATCAGTTTATAAAATTGAAAAAAAAAAAATTGCACTTACAACAAAATGAAAACACAGCACTGTTAAATATCATACAAAAGCCAGCTCCAAACTACAATGACGTCACATGCGTGGCCCCGTCCTAACACATTTATTCAGAAATGACATACTCACAGGATCTTTCTCCTTTGAAAACTTCATTTGTGACAAAACTCGAGCTGGGCCACGTGCTAACTTTTGAAAATATAAAATAAAATATATAGATTTATTTTTGGGACAGGTGTATTTATATATAGGTCACCATTGTTTACCTTTCCTTCTGAAAATGTCAGTTGCCTAACTGTCTTGCCAATCCACAAGCTTCAATATTATAAATAGTTTAATATAATAAATAAATAAATAAATAAAAAGGGACAGACTCGATGGACTACTCAGTCTTTTTCTGCCGTCACTTTTCCATGTTTCTATGTTATCACAGAACAAACATGCAGATCTTGAGTTTTGACTTAATTCTGATATCATTGATTGCAAATTTTTCTCTAAGTAGGCCATGAATGTTTGAAGCCAGAGCCAAGCAACTAGGATTTTCAGGGGGTAATACCCTTGTATTTTTCTCAGTGCAGATTTACTTAAAAGCACAACTCTAACATATATCTGTCAGATTTATTAATTTGTGTTTAGTCTTTGACCCCATTGGGGAGATTTTCCCAAACTTCCTGTTCCTGTGATGCCTGTGATCCTCCAAGCAATGGAAAGTGTGATTGTCAATAGGCTATAGTATTATAATCAAGTACCTGACTGTGCATACACATACTTTTAAATGACTCCCCTAGCAAGTGTCAATAGAACCCTGCATTCCGACTCACTCTAAGATATCAGATTTTTTTACGTAGCCTTTTTTGTCTTTTCATGGTACATGTCACCATTTCAAGCAATACTATGATGGCAATCTCCATGCCATTTACAGACACGGTCACCAGGCATAAGTACATAGCAGATAGCCTCAGCAACACTGTTTCCAAACAAAATTTTATACAAAAGGTTGAAAAGAGGGGATGGAAAGGGGGGGTAGAATAGTAAGGGAAGAATAGGGGAACAACAATAAAGCAACAACCACAAAGAAATGTACTCCATGTCTCCTCATATAGTCCCATACATTTCTTCGTACACCGTTGCATATTGGGGTCTCCTATCGAGTTATCGTCTGTCTTTCGCTTAGAACTGCCAAGGATTAAGGCTGCACATGTGGTAATCACCTCTGTGGGGTCTGAGCATTATTTTAAGATATTGGATTTGATTGGAGAATTGCCAGCCTACTTCTATGTGTAAATATTGGACCTATACTACAAGGGGAGGCCTTATTGGGCAATAGGAATGCAAAGGAACCAGGAGATGGTCCAGCCTTCAACATTTTCAAGATGTGGGAAAACTGTTTAGGATTCAGGGCAACCCTGGTGCTGGAGGAATCATATAAAGGTTGGTGCATGCACCACTTACTACATGTTTGCTTAAAAGCTTTTACAAAGGGGCTAGTGATAGGTATTTACTGCATCTTAATTATATTTGACAAATATGTGACATTTTAAGTTGTAGTTCTGAAGGTTAAATCTGAGAAAACACCCTTAGGTGGTCTTCCTTTCTAGGCAAAATTCATTCTATTGTATCGGTCAGATGTTCAGCCATATCTGATCAGCAAAGTGAAGCCCAAGTGTTAAGGAAATTGTAAATTCTCTATAAAATTGTATTCTATTTTGTATGCTTTGCCTATGTATTGCACATTGCACTCATTGTGCACACGGCACTAATAATGTTTTGATTACATGTTACATTCTTTTGAGTCCTGATTAGAATTTACCCTGCCTATGTTACGGCCCTTGTTACCATAAAAGTACAGTTGTAATATAAACCACTTTAGCCTCGGAAGGATTTACCCTCTTCCTGACCAGAGCACTTTTTGCAATTGGGCACTGAGTCGCTTTAACTGACAATTGCGCGGTCGTGCGACGTTGTAGCCAAATGAAATTGAAGTCCTTTTTTCCCCACAAATAGAGATTTCTTTTGGTGGTATTTGATCACCTCTGCGTTTTTTATTTTTTGTGCTATAAACAAAAAAAAGAACAACAATTTTGAAAAAAAATATATATAAAAAACGAATTTATTCCTCAGGTTAGGCCAGTATATATTCTTCTACATATTTTTGGTAAAAAAAAAAATCGCAATAGGCATATATTGATTTGGTTGCACAAAAGTTATAGCGTCTACAAACTATGTGAATAGATTTATGGCGTTTTTAATTATTATTATTTTTTTTTTACTAGTAATGGCGGTGATCTGCGATTTATATCGAGACTGAGATATTGCAGCGGACATGTTGTACATTTTTGACACTTTTTTGGGACCAATGACATTTATACAGCAATCAGAAATGTAAATATCCGCTGATTACTGTGTAAATGCCATTGGCAATGAAGGGGTTAACCTGCAGGGGCGATCTAGGGGTTAACTGTGTTCCCTAGGCGTGTTCTAACTGTGAGGGGACGGGGCTGCCAGGGGCATAAGAGATCTAACTCATCCCAGTGACAGGGATCAGTAGATCTTTTACATGCCGCCTGACAGAGCGGAGAACTGTTTACATCGGCGGTTCCCTGTTTTTCTTCTCTGCCAGGCAATCGCGAGAAGTCGGCAGACATCGAGTCTGCCGGACCCGCGGCCATACTGCTGCAGAGTGCGGCGGGCACAAGAGCGCGCCGCCGTCTGAGTGCTCCCACCCACTGACCGCTCACGAGTAAGTGCCGTTTATAGACGGCGATTCACGGGATCGTGCCACTCTGCAGCAGTAAAAGTACACGAGCTGGTCCGGAATCGGTTAATTTGAAACCACTGATCAATATGAGGATACAAGCTGTCTATCTATAAAATTTCCAGAACACCAAGCATGGATAATTATTTTACTTCAGTGTTATTCATAAGTGAATGTGGAAGATAGGAATCTCATTAAATTCATATTCAGATTGGGTGATACTTAGGTGGTGTGGTAGGTAGTATTGATATTGTGGTGTATTATTCTCAAGGTGGTGTCCAACAGGTATACCTTAAAGACCCGTTCAGTACATTTAGCTCACCAAGTAAAAAGTAATCACAGAAAGTATTACCATGAAAGCTTTCATAAAGGCTCACTTTTTGGCAACAGAACAAAACTGAAGAAGTCATGAGCGTGTTATCTCTGTAAGATCATAGTTAATTGTATGCTCTTAATCTCCAGCTGCAAAGCCTGGCCTAAGGAAATTAAAATTCCTGACTGTGTTGTAGCCTGCAGGCTTCTAGTCAATTTCCTGGCATAACCCGTCTCGTTTTCTTTTTACAATAAGGAGTCAATTTAGCAATGGTGAAACAATATATCTCAGTTTTATATCTATAAATGGAACTTACTTTAGCTCAGTCTGGTTCTTTTCCCTGTAAAACACGTAAATATTAATTTAGGGAGGTAAAAAACCCAGAGTAAACTATGCCTGACTATTATGAATTATTAAATGGTCTGCCAAAGTCAAATCGACTGAAGATAATACAGATTACATACTGACATTGAACTTAGGTGCAAAAAGTATCAACCACTTAAACATTGGCTTTCACGCCTAAGTTAAACTGGAGAGATACAAGCTAGCTGACGAATGGCTGGTATTTTCTGTACAAATTTACTAAATGAAGCATTTATACATATTGGCTTTGACCTTGTTTGCTTAGGGCTGTTGCTCCAATAGAGTTAACGCAAAATATGAGCCAAGACCTATAACTGAATACCTAAATAAAATTGTTGTAAGAAACAATTACATTTATCGCATTGATACTTCCAAATTTGGAATACGGAGAGATAAAAAAGCCATCTAGATGAGGAGATGAGTTCAGGTTTGCTGCTACCAGGGTTTACAGCAAATCCCCTGGAAGTTTTTAAATCAAAACTTTTGGCTAAAAACTGTGCATAGTCACCGGCAGAAACAAGAAACTACCTGTAATGCCGTGCATAATCTTTGTCTCTGGTCAGCTGAGGCACAAGAGCCAATAATTTGAAGGAATGGATGACCAAGCCACCTTTATATAACAGGGAAAGCTCACAGCAGCCAAATTATCATAGTATTTTGGAACTGTTAGTAGGAGCTGATAATTTTGTGCATTTTTTTGATATTTCTTTAATTATTTTTCATTGTTGCATTGGTACATGCCCCCTATGGCTGCGCATGGCTTCCCATGCCTTTAGTTTGTTTATTAGCCCTACAAATGGGCAGAATTGAACAACATTTGCCCTGGAAAATCTGAGCAAGGTTTGTGGACCTGTTCATGAATCAAACCCAGGAAGATTTGCTCATCCCTATTTTTGATCAGAACTGGGCCCTCCTTTCAACATGTGGCCCTCACACCAGGGCCACTGGCATTGCTGGGTGGACATGCTCCCTATGCGCTCCCAGAATAAAGACTGCCGAAAACGGCGCTCGGTTCTGAGTAAACATCGGTAATCGGTGGGGCCGGCTTCTGATCATGTGCCCACTGTGTCAGCCGAGCACAGCATTGCTAATCCTTCCCACCCCCCTGGGCGTTTAGCACTTTGAAAGATGATGCCAGTGTAGGCGGGAAGGGGTTAAACTATACCTGACATAAAAGAATATGAAGGCCCCCATTGGCAGCTTCCCTCTGAAAAAGCTATTTGCTTGGCTGTGCCTGGCTTTAGTGCTTTCAAGTAAGAAATTTGGAATAAGGATACTGCAAATGAGTACGTGAAGACTGTCAAAATTCCTCATTTCTACATTTATTCCAGGACAGTTACTAAGAATTCACTGACATGTTAGCATTAGCATGGCAACCAGAAAATTAGCGTTCTCACAAGGAAAAGTCAGCAGTGGCAGCTCCCATAATTTTCCCATGACAGATGAGAACTTATTTTTCCTTTATATACAGAAATATGTTCAAGAAATCTTGGTTAGGGTTGAGGTTCGGTTTCCATTTTTGGAACAAGGAGAAGAAAAAAAGCCTTCTTGATTAGGGATACGGTTCACACTGCCATGGCGCAGCTTACAGTGCGACTTTGCCAGGAGACTTCAGTGTGACTTGATGTGACTTTGAAGTGATTTGAAGCGACTCTGAAGCAACTTTGAAGCAAATTCAGGGAATGCCTGGGTACTCTTCTGTAATGTCAGATCCAAATCACATCAATTAAGATGAGGATCTGACTTGGAGGTGACTTCAATTAGAGTCTATGGCACAAGTCTGATAAAAGTTACCTTGAAGAAGTACAGGAACCATTTCTAAAGTCAGAGCCACTTTAGTAGTGCTGCTAATTAAGACAGCTCTCATTGACTAAAATGGGATTTTACGTGTCAAGGGACTTGGCGGTCTCACCAATCAGATCCCAAATCACGGCAAGTGTGAACTGAGCCTTAGGGTTCATTTGCACCATGCGTTTATGGCTAATCCCAGAAATGAGCATATTTCTCAAATCACAAAGTTTGCCTGAAAAAACTATAAGATTTGCCTCCTCACATATCTCACTGCGGTTGGCCACAAAGTTCAAAATTTTTGAGCAAGATTTGTTTGGGAACTGAACCCAGGCAGATTCACTCATCCCTACTACTGATAGGCATAATCATGGCATGGAGGTGGGCACAGTGGGACACCATAGCTCCCAACTGTCCCTGATTTCGAGGGACTAACCCTGATTTGGAACAAAGTCCCTCCTTCCTCCTCATTTGTCCCTCATTTTGGTCTGATTTATATAGTTGTATAAAAAATTCACTTTTTATCTTTCAAAAAATGTTTCCCAGGGCTAAACCTTTCACCCAATCTCGAAATTGATGCATTTGTTAATTTTAATAACCAGTATAAAGGAATAGTAGTGGTAAAAAAAATGCACTTGTGGGTTTAACCAATAATTTTGTTTTGTATAATTCTCCTTTAAGGGGGTGTGGCAGGGGGTGTGTCCTATGCCTACAGACTTTTGCTAATAGGTGTCCCTCATTCCCATCTCAAAAAGTTGGGCGGTATGGGACACATCCTCACAGATCACCCATTTCATTTTGCACCCAGCCTTGACACTCTTCGAAGGGCTGTAGTCATGTTTGATACCTCTAGGTTCCTCTATTTGACCTTTCCCCTGAAAACACCTGTGTTCTAGGGCCATTTCTATGGGGCAGAAGATGAAACGCGCTGACATAATAGAAATACACACATCTATAAACCAGCATCAAAGTTGGATGTGTTTCCTGAGAAGATGATACATTTTATCTTGGATCCTTTCGGCTTTCTTGCAGCCCTCTGGCACATCCTTTTAAACTGAGCCAGCCAGCTTCAGGTAGACATGACATTGAAGAGTTATGCTACCTGCAGGCGGTGTGAGTTTAACATTATTTTGGTTAAATTACCCAGGAGCAAGGATTTACAAGCAATAATTTGCCCTAATAAACTCACGTGTAACAGCTTTTACAACCATTTTGCTTTTATCTCCTAGTCATTACAAGCAGGTTATTTTAGCAAGGTGATATTTAACATTGCTAACAAATTATTATCACAAATGCAGCTGATAAGAAATTACAGTTTTCATAACAGATTTACAAGGTAAAAATTGCATATCGCTTATTTTCTGGGTTAGTCCTGATTCACCTGTAGTTTACCTTTGCTTGCTGATTGAAAATGTGGATTTCAATTCTTCAAATGCACAGGTTGGGCTGTAATACCAGTTTCCTTTCTGTAGGAGTTGCTGCACAGAAATAAAGGTCAGATAAGAATATATACTGTACAAGAAGGTGGCATATTTATAGAATTATTTCAGGAATATGTAAAAGCACCAGTAGGTTATAAAGCAAAAATAATTTTAATATGATATGTGATATTTTAGTAGATGTAAACCTTAAGGCTGCATTTACACCTGAGCGTCACATTTTTTAGAGTTTATTCCGAGTTTTATTTGGACATTTGTATGAGCATTTTGAGTGTTTTTGATCAACATTTTTAAAGCGTTTTTGAGCTTTGGATTTTTTTATTAGGTAATAGAGAAAAAAATATCATTTGTTTCATTATGTGTTGCTATGTTTTTCAGCTTTTTTAGCTTTTCCATCCACTTTTATTTATTTATTATTATTTATTTAATCATTTCTTTTTGTAAGGGGTTACGGGTTAGGGGTTAAAGCTTATGGTTAGGGGTTAATGTATTTATTATTATTTATGTACTTATTTATTTTGTTAGGTAAGGGGTTAGGATTAGGGCTAAGATTAGTGTTAGGGTAAGGGATTAGCATTAGGGTTAGGGGTTAATATTAGGGTTAGGGGTTGAGGTTAGGGTTAATTTTATTTATGTATTTATTTTTATTATTTATTTATGTATTCTATGTATTTATTTTTTTTACGTTATTTATTAACCACTTACCAACCGGAAGGTTTTCCAGCTTTAGGACCAGAGCACTTTTTGTGATTCGGCACTGCGTCGCTTTAACTGACAACTGCGTGGTCGTGCGACGTTGTACTCAAACAAAACTTGCGTCCTTTTTTCCCACAAATAGAGCTTTCTTTTGGTGGTATTTGATCGCCTCTGCGTTATTTCTGATCGCCACTATAAACAAAAGAAGACCGACCATTTTGCAAAACAACCCAAATTTCTTACTTTTTGCTAAAATTCAAATCCAAAAAAAGTATATAAAAAAACATTTTTTTTCACCGGTTTTGGCCGATTTATATTCTTCCTCATATTTGTGATAAAAAAAATCATAATTGGCGTTTATTGATTGGTTTGCGCAAAAGTGGGCGCGTTTACGGATGATGAGAATTCATTTCTGGGGATTTCTATTTTTTACTAGTAATGGCGGCAATCTGCGATTTTTAGCGGTACTGCGATATTGCAGCGGACATGTCGGACATTTTTGACACTTTTTTGGGACCAACGACATTTATTCAGCGATCAGAAATGTAAATGTCCACTGATTACTGTATAAATGTCATTGGCAGTGAAGGGGTTAACCTGCAGGGGGAGATGTAGGGGTTAACTGTGTTCCCTGGGTGTGTTCTTACTGTGGGGGGGTTGGGCATGAGAGATCTAACTCATCCCAATGACAGGGATCAGTAGATCTCCCATGCCTGCACTAACGGAATGGGGAACCGCGGTGTTTACATCGGCAGTTCCCCGTTCTTTCCCTGTGGCCGCTCATCGCGGCTCGCCGGCGGACATCGGGTCCACCCGAGCCGCGGGCACACTCCTCAGGAGTTCGCAGATCGCCGCCTTTTTATGGCGATTTGTGCTCAGCATCCCGACTGCCACCGTGAAAAGATGGCACGCGGTCGGGAACTAGTTAATTAATATTGTTATTCATTTTTTTTAAATGATTGTATTTGAGCAGAAAAACGCTCAGGAACGTGTGACTAAATGCGCTAAAATGCTCTAATCAAGCGTTTCCATGCATTTTTATGGAACAAAAGACACTTAAAAAATGCACCAATCTGCCCGATTTCAGACACAAAAAAGCTCCAGAGCTTTTTTGAGTTTCAGGCGTTTGGCTTCAGGCGTCTTGGAGTTGGACTTGGATGTGAACTCTCCCCATAGAGAATAATTGATTTTATTTTCTCCTCTAGCTTTTTGAAGCTTCGGGCTTCAAGCAACAAAATGTTGAGGTGTGAATGGGGCGTAACTGAATGACATTTAGTTTGCTAAAGCTGCGGTTATCATAAACAATTGCCACTGATTTTTTTCCTATAAAATACTTTTGGGGCAACACCCTGTCCAGAAAAGGAGCAGGTTGACTAAGAAACAATGGGGTTGGTTTACTAAAGGCAAATAGACTGTGCACTCTGCACTTCACTTTGCAAAGAATACCCAATCACGTGCAAGGAAATTTAAAAAAAATAGCATTTTTGCTTGTACATGATTGGATGATGGAAGTCAGCAGAGCTTCTGCTCATTTACTAACCTCTGGAGCACTTTGCAAAGTGCACAGTCTATTTGCCTTTTGTAAATCAACCCCAGTGAGCCTGCGGGGGATGGCACTAAGAAGAGTATTGGAGCAAAAGCTGCATTTTTGTGCTGGTAATTTAGAAAAATACTCTGTAATTGGGCTTTGAGCAAACCTGAAAGTAAAAACATTTCCCCCTCTATCCCCTGATTATCTAGTTGTCATTCTTAACTAGAATAACCCTATCGAACTTCTTACCTCTCATGCTCTCCATACTGCTAAGCTGACACATTTTGGAGTATCGATCTCCTAGGTCCCCTGCAGTGTTCAGTGGTTTCTCCCTCAGACCTCTATGTCACTACTGAATTCAGCCTAAATGTGAGTGTTTTATACTATTAACCTGCAGGGGGCGCTCTAAGGGGTTAACTGTGTTCCCTGGGTGTGTTCTAACTGTATGGGGGCTGGCTGGGGGAGGGGAGTGATCACGCCTCCTATATACAGGAAGCCTGTGATCACTGCCCTTCCCTCTCTGTCAGAACGGAGATCCGTGTTTAGATACACGAACCTCCGTTCTTTCGCTCTGGGGGGGTGATCACGGGTAACCGGCGGACATTGAGTCCGTCGTACCCGCTCCCTGGCCCCCCGGAACACAGTGAGCGCGCGAGCGTGCCTCCGGCGGCGCATATTCACAATACTCTTTCTCGCGCCTGCTGTCAGGTGACGGCGTTTCGCGATAACGAGCCAAGTTGCCGCCGTCAAGCCACGGTGAGCGGTCGGCAACGGGTTAGGCCTCATTTACACTGCTGCTGGTAAACGGACGTTTAGAGGCATTTGGGCGTTTTTTTTCAGCTGCCCCTGAACTCTCCTCTATGTTATCTCATCAGTACATTTACACAGGGTCGTTTAAGGTCGTTTCCAGGCAGTTGAGTTTAAAAGCTTTTTTTGGATCGCAAAAAAAATGGGTTCAGATGCCAGTTTGAAACGCCAAACAGCTTGTAAACGCCGCTAAACGCGCCTAAACACGTCTAAACGCGGTAACTCGCGTCTAGGACCGTTTCGTTTACAGTCGTTTCCATTTGAAAAAAAAATTTTTTCTTCAAAAACGCTCCTAGATGCAAATGCCGCTAAACGCCGCATGCAAAACGCGGCAAGACGGCCGTTTTGGACGCTGGCTTCTAGCTGTAAAAAAAAAATGTTCAGGGGAGGTTAACATAGCTTCCCATGTAATAATCCTATTGTCCTGGTGAGTCTAACCACAAAGAGGGTGTGAAGCACACAAGTGTGTAATTTGTTTTTTGAGCACTGAGCACCTTTTGAAGATTTTTTTGCACAGGAGCACTTTATGAAGAAATGAATGGAAAAAGGACTTTTATTTAGGACTATCACTGGTCACACAATAAGGATGATTTCTATTTTTAAACTATGAATTGTGGTATATGGATTAACACTGGCCACATGCTTGTTAGTATATATATAGAATAAGATTTCATATTCATTGTTTTTTTATTATATATTTATATATTGTGGTGCACTTGCACTTTATTATTTAAGGTGTATTGGTTTATTGCGCTGTGATTTTAGGTTTTTCATTGTCAAGTCATAGGCAGCTTTTAACCGTGGGTGTACAAATTGACTGCTGTAGTGCAAACAGCGTGCGTTCCACCTGGCAGATAAACTAGACTCGAGGGCTCTTCCGGTTGCAAATAAAACGGCATTACACTATTATCTACCTGTCTGTGGGTCATTTGATGGAGCCATTCCTATAGAGCCTGCCATTGGGTAATGTTATAGGAGATTGAGGGAACCTGCTGCGGCGATCGATGGGAGCTGACATACTTATATACATCTAGAGTATTGGTCACTCTGCGGCCCATTGTTTTGGTGAGCGCAATATTAAATCTCACTTTGGGTGGAGCATGCTTGTTGGTCTTTGATATATTGGAGCAAATTAATTATACACGCAACAGTGTTGGATTAATATCAAATGGACTGTTTTCTTCATTAATTTTACTACAAATAGTTACAGTTTTATATGAACTTGTTATATGAACAAGTTTTTTTTTAGATTTCACACTGGGGCACTTTACAGGCGCTATTGTGCTAAAAATAGAGCCTGTAAAGCGTCTCCCCATTGAACCCAGTGTGTCCTTTCACACTGGGGCGGCTCAGGGCGGTGCGCTTGCAGGAGTAAAATTAAACTCCTGCAAGCATGATTTTTCAGGAATGTGGGGAGCGGTGTATTCACCGCTCCTCCACCGCTCCTGCCATTAGATTGAATGGGCAGCACTCCCGTAGCGGCTGCACCGAGCGCCGGCACTTTTAACCCCTGTTTAACCCCTTGTGGGGGGGTTAAAAGTGCCGTGCTGCTGCCCAAATAGCGGCGCCATAGCGCTGCTATTACATCGGTAGATCGCAGCTAAATTAGCGGCGGTTTACCGCTGAAGCTTGGGCAGTCCAAGTGTGAAAGGGGCCTAAGTGAAAATGTCCAAATTGGGCCCAAAGTGTCAATATTTCGTGTGGCCACCATTATTTTCCAGCACTGCCTTAACCCTCTTGAGCATGGAGTTCACCAGAGCTTCACAGGTTGCCACTGGAGTCCTCTTCCCCTCCTCCATGATGACATCACGCAGCTTATGGATGTTAGAGACTTTTCACTCCTCCCCCTTCCATTTGAGGATGCCCCACAGATGCTCAATAGGGTTTAGGTCTGGAGACATTCTTGGCCAGTCCATCACCTTTACCCTCAGCTTCTTTAGCAAGGCAGGGGTCATCTTGGAGGTGTGTTTGGGGTCGTTATCATGTTGGAATACTGCCATGCGACCCAGTCTCAGAAGGGAGGGGATCATGCTCTGCTTCAGTATGTTACAGTACATGTTGGCATTCATGGTTCCCTCAATGAACTGCAGCTCCCCAGTGCAGGCAGCACTCATGCAGCCCCGAACCATGACACTCCCAACACCATGCTTGACTGTAGGCAAGACAAACTTGTCTTTGTACTCCTCACCTGGTTGCTGCCACACACGCTTGACACCAATTGAACCAAATGAGTTTATCTTGGTCTCATCAGACCACAGGACATGGTTCCAGTAATCCATGTCCTTAGTCTGCTTGTCTTCAGCAAACTGTTTGCAGGCTTTTTTGTGCATCATCTTTAGAAGAGGCTTCCTTCTGGGATGACAGCCATGCAGATCAATTTGATGCAGTGTGCGGTGTGTGGTCTGAGCAGTGACAGGCTGACCCCCCACCCCTTCAATCTCTGCAGCAATGCTGGCAGCACTCATACATCTATTTCCCAAAGACAACCTCTGGCTATGACGCTGAGCACGTGCACTCAACTTCTTTGGTCGACCATGGCGAGGCCTGTTCTGAGTGGAACCTGTGCTGTTAAACTACTGTATGGTCTTGCTGCAGCTCAGTTTCAGAGTCTTGGCAATCTTCTTATAGCCTAGGCCATCTTTATGTAGAGAAACAGTTTTTTTTTTCAGATACTCAGAGAGTTCTTTGCCATTAGGTGCCATGTTGAACTTCCAGTAACCAGTATGAGAGAGTGAGAGCGATAACACCAAATGTAACACACCTGCTCCCCATTCACACCTGAGACCTTATAACACTAATGAGTCACATGACACCAGGGAGGGAAAATGGTTAATTGGGCCCAATTTGGACATTTTTTCTTAGGGGTGTACTCACTTTTCTTGCCAGCAGTTTAGATTAATGGCTGTGTGTTGAGTTATTTTGAGGGGACAGCAAATTTACAATGTTATACAAGCTGTACACTCACTACTTTACATTGTAGCAAAGTGTCATTTCTTCAGTGTTGTCACATGAAAAGATATAATAAAATATTTACAAAAATGTGAGGGGTGTACTCACTTTTGTGAGATACTGTATATATATATATATATATATATATATATATATATATATATATATATATATTTATATATATATATAGAATAAATATATAAACTAGCGTTATAATTTATTATCTGTTGTTGTTGTGGAAGCACTTATGAGTGGTTGCTGCTACTCTCTTCATTTATTTCACTTATTATTTGTCATTTTGGGCTGATTGTTTCTTCACTTAGCATATATATATACAGGGCTGCTGATAAGGCAGTACAGCCAGCACCTCTGTACGGGGCCCAGGACCCATCAGTTCAAAAGGGGGGCCCAAGCAACTGCCGAGCAGGAAGGCCAGCTGTATTGCCTTGTGACTCTTCAGGATTCCCCTGCTGTGCTGCCAGCTTTCTCCCACTGGCAGCACTGCAGGGGGATCGGTTCTAGAATCCGCGTCCTCTTTCACCTGCTGCCCCGGCCTCCCTGGGCACCTCCCTTCCCAGCAGCACTGCTGGCTTCCCTCCTATATTCTTCCACCGGTAGCTGCTAAGGGAACACAGGGTGATCGTTCCAGGATGGAGAGCTATGGGCAGGAAATATGTCATATTTATTGGCCCTTTCCATTCCTGAATGAACACGGTGAACAATTGGTACTGATCACTCCTGTGTCCATTCTTCACTGAAGCGTAGTAAACTGTGTTTACAAGGCTTCAGTTTGTAAATGAACAGGAAGCCTCGGATTGCTTCCTATTCATTCATCTCTAGTGCAGTTGAGGCTGCAGAGAAAGGAACTAATGGGACGCTTGCAGAGCAGTGCTATTCACTTGAATGGGTCTTTTTCAATGGGGATATATTTTTGGGGGAAGGTAGGGGAAGCGACTGTGTCAGGTAGGCTGTACAGGGCCCCATGATTTCTAACAGCAGCCCTGTATATATATATATATATATATATTTTTTTTTTTTTTTTTCATATATCCTTTCACATTATATCACATAAGTTAGGCGCCCCTACTATCGTTTTCACACATTTAATTGTGACTGCATATTAACACAATGCATGTTAATACAATGCACAGGAATAGAGAAATGTGAATCCAGCCTAAACGTTTTTTTAGAAAAGCACGACTTTGACATTCCAGTGTTTAAGAATGGGGGGGAAGAATAAACAGAAATGTAATAATGAGAATATTATCAGATCCTACTGTAAGTTAATTATCTTTGTCTACCTAATACTACTCGTTTTTTTATATTGGAAGATAATCATCAGTTGTGAAAAAAGAAAAATGGTTTAATGTTTCTAGCTTGAGATTACGCTGGAAAATATTATAGCTGTGAGGCCATGGAAAGCCCGATTCAGCCAAAAAGCCAGCTGTGTGCTCCTACAGCCAACAAGCGTTAACGCATTTTTGAATTTGACACAATCTGTTAAAGGTGTTAAATATGAAAAATGGTCATTGTCAAGTTCAGCTTGAAGTAAGAAAAAAGGTTAACACAGAGAAAACAAGATGGTATCACAACGTTTTTTGTTTACTTTTCTTTTTCTTGAATTTTGTTAAAAATTAAAGAAAAAAAAGTGGAAAGTTACAAGCACTTTTAAAATAAGTGAAACAATTTTTAAATAATTTTCATTTAGAATTTTACACTTTCACATATATCGCCACTAAAATCTGCATTGAAAATTAAAATTTAGACTCATACAAGTGTAGCACCCTCTACATAGGAAGGTGCTAGATTAGGATTGTTGTGAGTGTAGGCAAATTTAGGCAGGCCTGCCAGGAAGTCAGGCCTATTTGTTTTGTTTGATCTGGGCTGGGAGTGGCTCAGGGTAGCAGCTGGTGACTCACAGGCAGTATCACTGAGACCTCCGTAGGTGTGCACAGCCCATAGCTCCCAACTGTCCCTGATTTGGAGGGACTCTCCCTGATTTGGAACAAAGTCCCTCTGTCCCTTCTTCCTCTTCATTTGTCCCTCATTTTGGTCTGATCTACATAGTTGTATATAAAATGCAGTTTCCCACTGTTAAACCTTTCATCCAAATTCTAAATTGCTGCATTTGTAAACTCCAAAAGCCAATATAAAGGAATAATAGTGGTAAAAAAAAGCACTTGCAGATTTAACTAATCATTTTTTTGTATAATTCTCCTTTAAAGGGGCGTGACAGAGGGAGTGTACTATGCCTACATACTTTTGCTAATAGGTGTCCCTCATTTCCATCTCAAAAGGTTGGGAGATATGGCACAGCCTATTGCATTAGGGTGTGCGCCCCAAAGCTCAAACACATATGCGTAGGTGTGCATATGTACAGTATATATACTGACGGTGTCATTAAAGCAATAGACAGTGTCAGTAGGGCAGAGATTGGCATCAGTAAGGCAGTGGTTGGTGTCAGTAGTTTTTATTATTTTATTTTTTAATATTTTTTACAATTGTATTACTTTTACTATTTTATTTTTTTTACATTTTTTTTAGGAGCCTCGTTAGGGGGCTTTGGTGAAATATCAGGGGGTGCCACACAGGGTGAGTAGGGTGTGTCCAGACTCACCTGGCACACCCTGTGCGCACGCCTATGGAGACCTTCCTCTTTCTTCTGGAAGGTGCTAGAAGGAGAGGAGGAGAGGAGAGGTGGAGCTGTCTGGGGTATTCTGGGGAGCCCTGACCAATCCCCAACTTGAATTGGCAGGGGGCAGGCCTCCTCAAATACCTAGGGTCATCCCAGCTGGGGAGGAGTTGTTGGAGTTGTTCAGAGCTTGAAACTGGAGTGCTAGGCTGTCTGGGCCTTTGAGGGAGCCCACCAGTCTGGGGGGGGGGGTGACCTTGGGCCTGGGCTAGGGTGCAGATGGAGCCCTTAAAGAAAGCATTAAGGTTCTGGACAGGAGGCACAGGAGGAGGAAAAGAGGGCCCTTGGCCAGTAGGGGGCCCCATGAGAGGCTCCTGGTACTTCAGTCCCAAGGAATCTGTGCTGATCCTGGAGCCCAGTGCTGGACCAAGTTCCAGCACTGAGCTCTGGTACCTGGCCTGACAGGGGCATGCTAGCGTGGGCACTCAGGACACCTTTCCCACATCTGTAGGGGCGAACGTATGTAATGTGGGCGCAGTGCAATAAGTAGGTGGTGTTTTGTTTGGCTTGAGTGTGGATAGGGACACGGGGGGCCCCATGATCTTCTATTGCCCGGGGGACCCATGGGTTGTCAGTCCGCCCCTGCTTCAAGGAGAGGAACAACTAGTTGCAGCCAGGAGGGCTGGTGAGTAACATGCACAGTCAGGAGGACTGGTGAGGCACGCCTGAGAGGGCTGGGAGGATGCAGTCTGGGATGGGTGCAGAGCCAGCAGAGTGGACTGTGGTGTCATGGGCAGTGAACTGACTGGGATCAGTAGTCTATCTGTAGGGCAGCTAGCATCTGAACTTTCTTTTCTGCTACACTATAGGTCGCTGCCTGTAATAAGGTAATTGCTAAGGCCTAGCTGAGCCAGTGCTAGGCCCAACTTTTATATGCTAGCTGTGCCTGAAAGCTCAAGCAAGTAAAGTGCTGGAGGAGCTGAGGAGTGATGTTCTGCAGCACGAGTTGTGCAGGAGGAAGAAAGGAGTGTATATACCGGATTGTATATAAGTTGTCACAAGTTTCTGCTAATTCCATGGGGTATCCCATACTTCCTTTACCCCATCCAAGTTCAAATCCCTCAATAAAATTTATAAACAAAGCTCGCAGACTTTTCGTTGTCTTGGAGTGCCTGGGAAGTGAACGCCGGGCTGGGCAGGGTGACAGGTGGACCACAATACTCAGCAGCCCCTATGGGCGTACCGCTATACAAAAATCTATTGAACTATTTTTATATGAGTTATATTATACTATTTATATGGTATACATTTTTTTTACCGCTTACATTGATAAACTTAATTGTTCATCTATAATGTATTTCTTCTGACCTTCTGATCTTGACAGGTTATACTAAAACCTGGGCAGATTATTTTTTGAAGCCCCTCACGCTCCTTTTTTTTTTTTTTTTTTTAAAGCACTGTATAAGGTTTATACATTTTTCAATAGGAAAGTACATAGCCAAGATACAAATAGAGAGAATGACCACCACCACACTCCTCTTAAGGTAAAATTATTTTCAGCAGTAATCATTACATTAAAGTGTTACTAAACCCAGGACCCAGCATTCACTATATCTGGTCTCACACAGTACACAGAACATGGAAATGCAATTATTTTAGTAATTATAAACTGCTAAATACCTTTTCTCATCAGCAGTATATAGCAGTCTTGTGACTTCTATCAGTGTCTGGTTAAAGCTTGAAGGAGGAGATTTCATTCTCCTCTGACTGTCCCATGAGAATTCATGCCTCCTGACTCTCTGTCTGGACAGTGCTGGCCCTGTGCTGATCACATGCACTCTCCCAAAAAAAAAAATACTCTGTACCAATACACACCAAACTGAGCATGTACAGAGTGACTCCAAAGGCTCTGTCTTATGTGGAGATACACTGGGGGCAGAGGAAGAAGGGGAGGATCAGAGAAGACAGGATCAAACCCCTTAGGTTCCACAGTGAGTATAACAAGAATGATTTACTGCATATACACACTGGTTTTACTGTTGTGGGTAACACTTAAAAACAGCAATAAACACAAAAATAAAAAATATAATATATTGCACCCTAGTTGTGGTGGTTGCTTTCTTTTTTAAAATGTATTTCCCCTTTGTTTTAACCTGTTGACCCGACCAGTAAATCTTTTATTTTTCAGCTTACTTTAACAGAACAAGCTGTCCAGCAAAAGTGACAGTTAGAGGGTTGAGACAAACCATTTAACATGGACATAGGGGCTTACAATGGTCAGCTTTTATTCGTTCCTTTATCCAAACAGAAAAAAAACTGTCGTTGTAACTGCTTAAAAAGTATTAGGTAGAGTTGCTCCCTCTAAATCTGCAAGTACAGTGAAGACGGTTGGGAGCTCATTCCTAGCATTTGAGGAGTGAAAACCAATAGATTATGCGCCCTAACAACAAGGCAGGATGTGGGGATTGCTGTCTGGTGTGGGGATTTGCCCAGGCTTCCAGGGGGCCCAAATTGCCTACAGGTATGACAATAAATTTAATGAACATTTTACAGAGCTGCAGAGCTAATAATATTTACTGGGGTCCCTTGACTGCATAGATTTTTTTGGTGACCTTAGCCTTTAAAGCGGTAGTAAAGTCCGCTTTGTTATTTTTACTTACAGGTAAGTCTAAAACGTAAAACAAATATCTCCTATATGTGCACTGTGTAGGAGATATTCACCCTGGATGCAGCCGGTGAAGTCACTGGCGCATGCACTCTGAAGGTCCAGCATACCGTACCGGACCTTAAGAACTCCATGCCGTAACCGAGTTACGTCATCGCTACTCCGGCCACTCTCACAGCTAGAGTCCACGAACCTGGAAGGAAGACTGGGGAAGATGGAAGCCCTCTCAGCGGTGACAGTGGAGAGATTTGTTTTAAGGTAAGTATTTCATAATGTGCTAGTATAGTTGCATATAGTTACTTAGTTTGTAAGGCTTAAAAAAGAAACCAGTTTATCCAGTTCAACCTGTGGTGTGTGAATGTGCTTGTGTTTACGTCAATAGTACATTGTATATCCCTGTATGTTGTGATCATTAATGTGCCCATCTAATCCTTTTTTTTAAACTATCCAATCTCCCTCCTGATACACTGCTTGTGGAAGAGAATTCCACATCCTTACCGCTCTTACAGAACCCTCTTCGCAGTTTAAGGTTAAATCGTTTCTCTTCCAATTGCAATGAATGGTCACGTGTCTTTTTAAACTCCCATTCACTGACAGTTTTTTTCCCTATGCTAGGGTCACCAGTACTGTATTTGTACATCGCTATCATATCCCCTCTCCAGCGTCTCTTTTCCAGAGAGAATAAGCTCAAAGCTTATAGTCGTTCCCCATAGCTGAGACATTCTAGTCCCATCATTAGCTTTGTTGCCCTCCTCTGGACACTCTCCAGTTCCAGCACATCGTACTTGAGGACTGGAGCCCAGAACTGGATGGCATACTCAAGATGCATGCAGACTAGAGCCTTGTAGAGTGGGAGAATCATCATTTTATCTCTGGAGTAAATCCCCTTTTTAATGCATGCTAATATTCTGTTGGCTTTGCTTGCAGCAGCTTAGAATTGCATGCCATTGCTGAGCCTGTCATCTACTAGGACCCCCAGGTCATTTTCCATCCTGGATTCCCCCAGAGGTTGTCCCCCTAGCAAGTAACTTGCATTCGTAGCACCCAAATACATTACTTTGCATTTTTCAACATTAAACCTTATTTTCCATGTAGTTGCCCACCCCATTATTTTATTTAGGTCTTCTTGTAAGGTTTTCACATTCTGAACAGAAGTTATTGCCCTGCTTAACTTTGTATCATCCCCAAATACTGAGATTGAGCTGTTTATACCATCCTCTATATCACTTATGAATAAATTAAACAGAATTGGTCCCAGGACAGATCCTTGGGGGACCACACTTACCACACCGGACCATTCCGGGTACTCACCATTTATCACCACCCTTTGGACCCTGTAGCCAGTTTTCAATCCAGGTACTCCCCCTATGGTCCAGGCAACAGACCTCAGTTTGTAAAGTTAATATTTATGGGGAACTGTATCAAATGCCTTTGCAAAATCCAGATACACCGCATCTACAGGCCTTCATTTATGTAGATGGCAGCTCACATCCTCATAAAATGATAATAGATTGGTCTGGCAAGAATGATCCTTCATGAATCCTTCATGAATTACTAATTATACAGTTTTTATTTCTAAAACCTTGTATCTAGTCCCTTATCATCCCCTCCAATAGCTTGCAGACTATTGATGTTAGGCTAACCGGCCTTTAGTTTCCAGGGATATATCGTGGCCCATTTTTCTATTTTTTTTTTTCTCAATCAAATGGCCCATTTTTCATATGCAATGCTTACTAGCAAATTATTTGGCACAAAATAGTGCTCAGTCATATTTTACAAGGTTGTTGTGACTACTTGACATGAGAGTCAATATACATTTAATATATATATATATATATATATATATGTGATAGAAAAATGTACTTGGCTATGAAATCCCTGTAATGCACGGAAGTTTTTCTATGAGCTCCTAATATATGGTTTGTTTCTATAACCACAGCTCTACCAGTGCCCATTAAGCTTCATAGTGTTTTCCTACTTCTGGCAGGGTATAGCCCTCAATTAATAACTTAGTATACCACACTGTAAAACAAACCAATATATTAATGGCCAACATCTTAAGGCTTTTGATTAATCGTTCCTGTGTGTCCAAATACACCATATTACTGTTCATTCAAAACAGACTTTGAAGAATGTTTCAGAACATAAGTAGCTGGCAGAGGTAGATATGGTGATGCTATATTTCCTGTGGTTACTACCACATGATCTACACACTCAGAACTCAGGGTTTAGATGTAAAATCAGTTTTTCTCAATGTCAATCTTTATGAACACGTATATTATATTATTTGAAAGCTACTAAAGAGCATCTAACCCATTAATTCTATATTTATTAATCTAGTAGGAATAAGTATAGAAGACCCTTATTATCTCCCTTCTCCACCCTCTTGAGGTGCAATAATTCACAAATACCATTGATTTGTGGCATGTTCCTTGTTAGAAAAATAGAATCACGTGGTAGTTTAGGCCAGTGTTTCTCAACCAGGTGCACCCTGGGTTGCTATGTGGGTTCCCCAGGGGTGTCACAAGCATGGGACCCAGTTTGCCCTGTATTAGGTTGCCATGGTGAGGGTGGGCTGGCCTCTGGCATAATAACATTCAATGGTGTTCTAGGGCCACAACTCTTGGCATCATTTGCTGGTCTGTCTGCACAACGGCAACAAATGATGCTGGTCAAGGGCAAGTGGTGTGTAGGCCTGCTCCAGGCATTTAGAAAAGGACAGAGGTCCACCTCCTCCAGACTTGCTCAATCTCACACTGCTTTCTGGAGCCAAAAGGTAGGGCTCTGATGTGAAGAAGGGCCTGAGTGATTGGTGAGAACTCTGAAGGCCCTTACATGTGATACGAAAATCGGAAGTAAAATTTCGTCTGACGAACGATCTGACGATTTTCAGATCTTTAGTATGGTGCTTTCGACAGTCGATTCTGATTTTTCGTCTGACAAAAGCTGGATGTGCACACTAAAATTTTTATTGTACGTGAACACAACGTCCAATTTTCATTTAATTAGTACGGTATTCGTCTGAAAAAAATTGTAAGAGGAGGACTGCACATGCTCAGAAATGAAAGAATACATACAAAACTATTTAACACATTACGTCACTTCTGAAGTTGTATTCTGCCATATGAGTATTTTCATATGGTGAGTAACCTCTTCACTCCCGATATGAGACTAGCATGCAACAAAAAATGAACGAACGGGTGTCCGAAAATCTGATCACGTGTATGAGGCTTAACCGCTGGTCGGCAATTGACGGCGACAGAGTGGCTCTTTCCCGCAAATCACCGTCATACGACGGCGGCTGCGGGATCGAGTTTAGTGAGCGCGCGCGCCGCCGGAGGCGCGCCCGCGCGCTCACTGTGTTCGGGGAGGGCCAGGGAGCGGGTGCGGCGGCTTCGATTGCCACCGGCCACCCGCGATGCCCCCCCGGAGTGAAAGAACGGAGGTCCGTGTAAGTAAACACGGACCTCCGTTCTGTGAAGGGGGAAGGGCTGTGATCACAGCCTTCCTGTACATGGAGGCTGTGACCACTTCCCTTCCCCAGCTAGGGCAGTCCCCCCACAGTAAGAACACGCCCAGGGAACACAGTTAACCCTTAGAGCGCCCCCTGCAGGTTAACCCCTTCACTGCCAATGGCATTTACACAGTAATCAGTGCATTTTTATAGCACTGATCACTGTATAAATGCCAATGGTCCCAAAAAAGTGTCAAAATGTTCCGACATGTCCGCTGAAATATCGCAGTACCGCTAAAAATCGCAGATCGCCGCCATTACTAGTAAAAAATAAAAAAATTAAAAAAAAAACCAAAAATGAATTCTCATCATCCGTAAACGCGACCACTTTTGCGCAAACCAATCAATAAACGCCGATTGCGATTTTTTTTATCACAAATATGAGGAAGAATATAAATCGGCCAAAACTGATGAAAAAAAATGTTTTTTTATATTTTTTTTTTGGATTTGTATTTTAGCAAAAAGTAAGAAATTTGTTTTTTTTTTGCAAAATTGTCGCTCTTCTTTTGTTTATAGCGGCGATCAAAAAAGACGCAGCGGTGATCAAATACCACCAAAAGAAAGCTCTATTTGTGGGGAAAAAAGGACGCAAATTTCGTTTGGGTACAATGCCGCACGACCGCGCAATTGTCAGTTACGCAGAGCCGAATCGCAAAAAGGGCTCCGGTCCTAAAGCTGGAAATCCTTCCGGGGGTGAAGTGGTTAAGGTGAGGAAACTCTGTCATGGAGGCATTCTGATGTGAAGGGGGGCTCTGATATGTAGGGAGATATCGGATGAGATGGAGAGACTCTAATAGGATGGGGGGTTTGCCAAGATGCAGGGAGTGGGACAAGAAGCGGAGCTTCTGATGTTAAATTCATCAAGGCGGTTGTATTTTCCATTGACTCAGGTTTTCCATTGAATTGCATTTACATTTTTTTAATTTTAGACTGGGATGGCTTGAGATTTTGCATGTTTTAAAGGGTCCCGCAGCAGAAAAAAAGAAACATTCGTTTAAGCTAACTTTTTTAGCCAATTTTAAGGTAAAACCACTGTAAGTTAGTCCCTTAGCGCCTTACAGTTTCATAAACAATTAAGGTGTAAGGACATGGGTAATGCTTCCTGTCTTCAGTCAATTTGCCCATAAACCCCTTGTGGGGCAAACCACCTCAGGGGGCCGTGGTTTGTGGAGTAGCACTGGCTGAAGCTGTCCTGCACCTTTACTACACATGGGTCAGGTCGGGAGAGTGGCGTTTCTGACACTGTTACCTCTGGATGAGTGAGCTATGACACCAGCATCCCCATGTCTGAGGACCAGAGAGAGAAAGCCTTTTCTTCTTGCTTGGAACAGAACTTTGAGTTTTATAAACCTCTACTATTGCATTCAACACACAAGAGGAGAAGAGACATTGAAAACTGGGCTGCTGTTTGATTGGCAAGAGTCCCACATTTTTTTGGGCTTTTTCCTCTTCAAATACTAGCTTGATGTTACTGCACTTGCATACTTCCAGCACTGCACTCCATCAATCTATCCCCAGTGTCAGGCACCAGCTTGTTTCCACAGGAATATCACTCTTCTCTTGGATGCAATAAGAGTTGTGTATTCATTCAGTAACCTGCTGGAACAACAGATGTATTTTTTATGCTAAGGTAGAGTGTCTCTTGAAGAATGCCCTATGCCATATTGTTCCCTCAGACTGATACCATCCACAGTCACTGGTGGTTTATGCTATCCATGGGGAATACCATTTTCCAACCTGAACTTACATATCCATTTATGTGGTCTACCGAAGTATTTTAATGACATATGTAACTGCAAAATATTTTTTCTATGGAATTTTGTATATTGTTTTCTTCTTTTAAACTTTGTATGAAATAAAATTCATGAATTTTTTATTGAAAAAACATATAATTCTCAGCTTTACTTAATTGCCATAAAAATCCCTTCCTGTTTGAAGTTTCCATTTTCTTAAATGATATGGGATGTGCCAATTACACACAGGTTACCATGGGTAGCACAAATTAGCCCTACGCCATATTTTTCCTGCTGACTATTGAATAGAAACACAACTTTTATTCCATCCTGGTTTGCGCAGTGTCTCTTGGAATCTAGCCTGATGTCAAGAATTATATGGACTGTAATTAGAAACATAGAAAAGTGACGGCAGAAAAAGACTGAGTAGTCCATCGAGTCTGCCCCTTTTTATTTATTTATTTATTTTTAATTTTTTTTTTTTTTTGATAATTTTTTTTTTTTTTACATTAACCTTGTTGTCTGACTATAGATTTATGTTTATCCCAAGCATGTTTGAAGCCATTTATTGTTGGCTTGGTTTGGTTTAGTAGGGAGTCTCCACACATCATGCTAGTGGATATAATGCCTCGTACACACGGGACGACGATCGCATTCAACACGTCATACTCACGACCGTTGCATGCGGAATCGATCGTTTGTGGGCGAGCTTTCAACAGTTGAACATACGACGGTCGTACATGGGAGTTGTATGTGCAGACTACAAAACTTGGTTGTATCAACAAGCTTGCATACGACCGTTGTATCGTGTGTAGAGCAGTTGGGTACAACAAGTTGTATTGTGCTAAACACGCATGCGCCAAGTCCACTTCAACTAACACGAAATTAGATGAAGGAGCCCAAAGGGTGACGCTACTTCCTCTTTATACGCTCATTCGTGTCATCACGTTCGGCCGGCCGAAAGTTGTATGTACGACCGTCGGGTGCATGTCAGTATGCTATTTACATTATGCAACATACGATTTGCGACGATCGTACGTACGATCGTCGTCCCGTGTGTACGAGGCTTAAGTCTACACATGACTCATACACTTGGCTACAAAAATTCAAGGAAAGGTGGCAGAGTATTTTATTTAATTTTAAAAATAGTTGTGAAAAATTAAAAAAAAAATGCAAACCACATTCATTTATCATCCCCTGATGCCTCCATCCTCAGATGACTCCAATGCATTTTGGCAAAAATGCACTTCTTACACATTAGTGCTTTTGTACACCTCAACAGGACAGAAGATAAAAAAGAGCCATATTATTTGGATGTTCAACACTTTTTTTATCAAAGGAAAACTGTCCCAAAATAGTAAAAAAGATATATATATATATATATATAAATATATATACATATATATTTTTTTAATTTAGCTGTATATTTCTTGTTACTACGATAACATACCACCAAAGAAAAACCCCAAATAAATTCTCCTGTTCCTGACAATTATAGTAATACCACATATGTGTATGTTTTTTTGTTGTACCTGTAGTACAGCGCAGAAACATTAGTTTATATTTTCCTTTTTTTTTTTGGTCCTACCTCTGATACTGACACTAACTGACACTGATACTAATGTAAAAAAATAAAAAGTTTGGCACACAATATACTGAGTTTGACCTTTGACCCTTCGCTCTGAGGAAGGGGGTGCGCCCCGAAACGCGTCAGTCTTTATCCTGCCTTGTGCTTTGATTTTATCACGTCCTGTCTTCATACACTTTGTGAGTACCCTCCTTTATCAAGTTTTTGAATAAATTAATTTTTTCGGTAATGCACTAGGTGCGTGCGCCTTCCTTTTTTTCTTGTTTTTCTTGTATTTGACGTACATGTTAGATATAGAAGCATCACTTCTGAAAGTTATTTGCATGTCACTGGCACACAGTAAAGAAAGTCTTGCGTGGGCTTTGACAGTCACATTTCCCTGCTTATGATAGGTGCCACAATGGAGAGAAGTGTCCAATACATAGCTAGACTGTTAAATCCAAAATCACCTTAAGAAGGCACAGAGTGCCCGGGGCCGATGTCAGACGAAAGATTCCTTCACATTACTGTCATGTCAAGCTGACGCTTTGGGTAGACTTATTGAAAGATGAGGATTTAAAAGGAAAGGTGTCACAAAAGTGGAAAAAGGAAAAACAAGCCTGGGAGACAAAGATGATAAATGAACTGTCAGAAAATTCTTCAAACGGGCCTAAACATTAACGCTTTTTATGACTTGCCCCATTGAAGGGATTAATGATTAAGTTTTAATCACCCTCTTTCAACAAGCCCATCTTGTCAGCAGCACCGCGGATCTGTCTAGCCATGTCAAAGTACATCATTTTCAGCATCACGCTTTAAACAATCATTTTTTTTTTTTTTACTCTAAAGTTTAGAGGTATTTTAAGAAATTCTCCAGTATGGCCTCTGTTATTTTAAATGCATAGATTGGTAGCAGACGTATAATTTTTTTGAGGTTTTACTCCTGATATTGTTACAGAAGGCAGGCCTTTATGATATACAGGCAGGTATGAAGTGATATAATACATACAAACAAATAGGGCGCACCGACCTTGTGCAATACCATTAAAATTTTTTTATTAAAATTGTAACGATAAAATCGCCATCAGATGGCGAACTAGACTCTAATGAAGAGGGTTCGCCCTGGAAACGCGTCAGCCTTGCCTCACGGACACCATCCAGTCCCTCAGCTGAGGCGAAGTTCGTTTATCCATTGGATGTGGTCCTTCCTTTTAAGCTTTTTAACCCCTCCAGATCCGCGCTATAGCCGAAGTACGGCTCCAGCGCGGATCTGAAATACCCGGACGAAGTCCATGGACGTTGTCCCCTGTGCACGCTCCCGGCGCGCCCCCTGGAGGCAGCAGCGGCACACGCGCGTGCCCGCCGCACGCTGCGCGGGCATGCCCGTGGGTCGGGCGGACTCGATGTCCGCTCGAGACCCACGATCGCCTGACAGAGCTGCAGAACGGGGAACCGCCATTGTAAACGCGGCGGTTCCCTGTTCTGTGAAGGGGGACATAGCAGATCTACTGATCCCTGTAACTGGGATCAGTTAGATCTGTTATGTCCCGGCCAGTCCCGCCCCTCCACAGTTAGAACACGCCCAGGGAACATTTGTTAACCCCTTCACTGCCCCCTGCAGGTTAACCCCTTCAATGCCAATGACATTTACACAGTAATCAGTGGATATTTAAATTTCTGATCGCTGTATAAATGTCATTGGTCCCAAAAATGTGTAAAAAATGTCCGACATTTCTGCTGCAATATCACAGTCCCGATAAAAATCGCAGATCGCCGCCATTACTAGTAAAAAAAAATAAAATAATAAAAACGCCATAAATCAATTCCCATAGTTTGTAGGCGCTATAACTTTTGCGCAAACCAATCAATATATGCCGATTGCGATTTTTTTTTACCAAAAATATGTAGAAGAATATATATCGGACTTTAGCATAAAGTAAAAAATATTGTTCTTTTTTGCAAAATTGTCGCTCATTTTTTGTTTATAGCGGCGATCAGAAATGACGCCGAGGTGATCAAATACCACCAAAAGAAAGCTCTATTTGTGGGAAAAAAAAGACAAATTTTATTTGGGTACAACGTCACACGACCGCACAATTGTCATTCAAAATGCGACAGCGCTGAAAGCCAAAAATTGGTCTGGGCAGGAGGGGGGTTTAAGTGCCCAGTAAGGAAGTGGTTAATCAGCTCTGTTTGTGAGTATATGGATTTTATCGTTACAATTTTAATAAAAACTTTTTAATGGTATTGCACAAGGTCGGTGCACCCTTCTTGTTTGTATTTCCTCTCTAGTCATCTGGATTCCCATGATCCTGAAGAGGGCAGCAAGACTGTTGTGTACAGGCTAGTACCATCTGCATGGTGGTTTGTACTGATTTAAGCGCCCCTGAAATACTGTGTGCCACCAGATAGAGGTTGTCTGAGCGCAGGAGATCATTGGATTGATTTGTGATATAGTACATATCATGCTTATCAATGATGATCCTCCACTGCTTAACCCCTTGAGGACCATAAGATTACCGTCATCAATATAAAAATCATTATATTTTTTTTCCCTTTAAGAATGTATGTGAACAATAAATAAAACCATTTCCACACATTTTTACGTTCGTACACTTCAGTTGGTGTAACTAAGCCATTTCATGAAATAACTGGCAAAAAGCTAGATCCATTTGTTGATAAGAACTAATATTTTGACTCAAACCAAAAAAAAAAAAAAAAAGTATTTTAAGTTCTTAATCAGATGATACAGGCAATTAAAAACATGGGACAAATACGCCCCTTGGTCCTCAAAGGGTTAAAGCATAGCAATGGGCTGTATTTCAGATTTTTTAACCACTTTGCATACTTTTACTGCTGCAGAGTGGCGCTGTAGCGTGAATCGCCGTTTATAAACGGCGGCTCACTCGTGCGCAAGGCGCCGCATTCTGCAGGAGTGTAGCCACGGGTCCAGCGGACTCGATGTCCCCCGGCTACTCGCGATTGCCTGCCAGGGAAGAAAAACGGGGAACCGCCAATGTAAACATGGCGGTTCTGCACTCTGTCAGGTGGCATCTAAGAGATCTACTGATCCCTGTCACTGGGATCAGTTAGATCTCTTATGCCTCTGCCAGTGCCAGCCCAGCCCCCTCACAGTTAGAACGCGCCTAGGGAACACAGTTAACCCCTAGATCTCCCCCTGTAGGTTAACCCCTTCCCTGCCAATGACATTTATACAGTAATGAGTGGATATTTAAATTTCTGATCGCTGTACAAATGTCATTGGTCCCAAAAAAGTATCAAAAATATCCAACATGTCCGCTGCAATATCGCAGTCCCGATAAAAATCGCAGATCACCGCCATTACTAGTAAAAAAAAAAAAATAGTAAAAACGCCAGAAATTAATTCTCATGGTTTGTAAATGCGGCAACTTTTGCGCAAACCAATCAATAAATGCCGATCACGATTTTTTTTAACCACAAATATGAGGAAGTATATATATCGACCAAAACTGATGAATACATTTCTTTTTTTATTTTTCTTTTTTTGAATATGTATTACAGCATAAAGTAAAAAATATTGGGTTTTTTTTCAAAATTGTCGCGCTTTTTTGTTAATAGCAGTGATCAGAAGTGATGCAAAGGTGATCAAATACCACCAAAAGAAAGCTCTATTTGTGGGAAAAAAAGGACACAAATTTCGTTTGGGTACAACGTTGCACGACTGCGCAATTGACAGTTAAATCTACGCAGTTCTGAATCACAAAAAGTGCTCTGGTCCTAATGTGGGAAATCCTTATGGTCCTTAAGTGGTTGAATGGTCTCCAGGGAGGTTTCAAAATTTAAAAAGTAGCACAGGCTGCAATACTTAGCTTCTTCCTGGTTCTGTCCCACATAGTAACGCCAGTAGATGTCCTCAGTCTTTTGGGTTGAAAGCTGGAAGAGAGCTGGTGAGCTGAGTGTAGGGTGTCATGGACCCGCCCCGCAGGGGATGTCACTATGGCACTCTGCACTTACAGGACTTGATTTATTCAAGGCAAATAGGCTGTTCACTTTGCAAGTGTAGTTACACTCACCGGCCACTTTATTAGGTACACCTGATCAATTGCTTGGTAACACAAATTGCTAGTTAGCCAATCGCATGGTAGCAACTCAATGCATTTAGGCCCGGTTCAAACCTATGGAGGTTGCAGTTTACATATTCCAGGTGCATTTTGCGTTCTTCTATACACGCTTTTGATCCATTGAAGTCTATGGAACCAAACACCAGAAAAAAAGTCCCTCCCTGGCCCGTTCCATAAAATGCACAGATGTGAACGTGACCCATAGGAAACATGGTAAATGGATTGTAGTGTGTTTCTACAAAACTGAAAATGCACTAAAAAATGCATAGGTATGAACCAAGCCTTGGGCATCTAGACGTGGTGAAGACAACTTGCTGAAGTTCAAATCGAGCATCAGAATGGGGAAGAAATGGGGATTTAAGTGACTTTGAACGTGGCATGCTTGTTGGTGCCAGAGAGGCTGGTCTGAGTATTTCAAAAACTGCTCATCTACTGGGATTTCCACATACAACCATCTCTCAGGTTTACAGAGAATGGTCCAAAAAAAGAGAAAATATCCAGGGAGTGGCAGTCGTGTGAAAGAAAATGCTTTGTTGCTGTCAGAGGAGAATGGGCAGACTGGTTTGAGATCATAGAAAGGCAACAGTAACTCAAATAACCACTCATTACAACCAAAGTATGCAGAATACCAACTCTGAATGCACTACACATTGAACCTTGAAGCAGATGGGCTGCAGCAGCAGAATACCACACCAGGTGCCACCCCTGTCAGCTAAGAACAGGAGACTGAAGCTATAATTTGCACAGGCTCACCAAAATTGGACAATAGAATATTGGAAAAAAGTTGCCTGGTCTGATGAGTCTCGATTTCAGCTGAGACATTCAGATGGTGGGGTCAGAATTTGGAATACACAACATGAAAGCATGGATCCATCCTGCCTTATGTCAATGGTTCAGGCTGGTGGTGTAATGGTGTGAGGGATATTTTCTTGCCATACTTTCAGTCCCTTAGTACCAATTGAGCATCGTACCTACCACTCGTACCTGAGTATTGTTGCTGACCATGTCCATCCCTTTATGACCCATCTTCTGATGGCTCCTTCCAGCAGGATAATGTCCCATGTCACAAAGCTCAAATCATCTCACCACTAGGTACTTAAACATGACAATGAGGTCACTGAACTCCAATGGCCTCCACAGTCAGCAGATCTCAATCCAATTGAGCATCTTTGGGATGTGGTGGAAAGGGAGAATTACATCATGGATGTGCAGCCGATAAATCTGTAGCAACTTCGAGATGCTATCATGTCAAAATGGACCAAAATCACTGAGGAATGTTTGCAACGTCTTGTTGAATCTATGCCATGAGGAAACAAGGCCGTTCTGAAGGCAAATAGGGGTTCAACCTGGTGCTAGCAAGGTGTTCCTAATAAAGTATCTGGTGAGTGTACACTTTACTAGAGAATCTGCCCCAGAGCTTAGTGAATGAGGTGAAGCTCTGCTGAATTCCATCACCCAATCATGTGCTATTAAAAAAAAGATTTCCTTGCTCTTGATTGGATATTCTGTGCAAAGTGATGGTTCACCACATTTACTAAGGTCTGGGGCAAATTCCATTACAAAGTACAACTTCGCTTGTGAAATGAACTGGCTATTTGCCTTTATTTATTAATGACATAGAGGGCATCACTGCCATCATCATGACACTCTCTGCATCATCGAGATCCGACTAAACTGAAGATATCTGGAAAAAGTATGTTTTTTTTTAAAAAAGTATAAAATACATGCAGGGGACCTCCAAGCAGGGTGGGGTTAAAAATCTGCCTGGGGGGGGCGTAGCTTAGCAATGGCCGAGTGAAGAAGTGTCTCTGGAGCTCTGCCGGACCTAGACCTGGGACAAACCGTTTACCCTTGGTCCTGAAGCCTTTAAACGCATGCCGGGTGATCGCAGGAACCCACACACCCCGGGGGAACACAGAGGACCGGAGATCACTCAGTATTTCCTTAGGAATCACGGTCCCCCCCCCGAGCTTTCAGGCAAGATGGCGCCTCCACATGTGCAGCAGCATGGGACGGCAACCCCTTCTAGCAAGAAAGGAGTACAGCAAGAAGGAAGGGCCCGATCTGATGGGGAGGAATGCCCTGGTGTGCGGCGGTCGCCATCGCCCATCCGTTCTCCAGAGTGACCAAGAGAAGACTCACAAGCAGCTCCATCCTCCGATCCTCCGTGAACAAACTTTCCGGGAACGAACTTTCCGGGAGCGAACTTTCCGGGAAGCAACTTTCCGGGAAAGAACTTTCCGGGAACTAATCTTTCAGGGACGAACCTTCCGGGAACAAACTTTCCGAGAGCGATCCTGCCGGGAACGGTCGTTGACGGGACCCTCAGGGAAATCATTGCCTCCCTGCCTACCAGAAATGATCTCCAGGCTATGGCCACCTCTATAGTGAGCACCCTCACAAAGGAGCTCCATGATATCAGAGGCCAGGTGGAGGCGGTGGAGGAGAGGATGGGTGACCTGGAGGCGTCGGCTAATGCCACGGAGACAAGGCTCTCTGCATTGGAGACTGACCAGCAGGCGTTTCGCCGTCACCTCATCGATCTCCAGTTACGCGTCGACGATGGCGAAAACCGCAGCCGACGGAACAATCTTCGCCTCCTGGGCATACCTGAAGCCACTCTGGGCCCTGACCTCAAGGCTACGGTGACAGCTATACTAAACATATACCTTGACAAGCCTCCTACCGCAGACCTAGAATTGGATAGAGTCCATCGGATCCCGGGTCCTCGTGCCCCCGCTGGGGGATCGGTTTCTCAAGACCTGCCTCGTGATGTCCTGTGTCGGGTCCATTTCTTTGGGATCAAAGAGGAAATAATTCGGCAGACTTGGGCTAAGGGCCCCCTGGACTTTGATGGGGCAAGCATCCGCATTTACCCAGATGTTTCAAGACAGACAAGGGGGGTGCGTGCTCTGTTACGTCCACTCTTGGATCTCCTGAGGGAAATGGAGATAACGTACAGATGGGGCCATCCCTTTCACCTGGTTGTGAAGAAGGGAGGTGAGGAGTTCTACCTGCGGGCTCCGGATCAGCTGCCGGACCTTTTCTCCTTTCTTGAACGTTCTGCGGTGGAGATCCCCAACTGGCACGAATATCTGCTCTCCCAAGGGGTGGGGTTCCCCCCGCCTCCACGTCCTCAGGGACAGCGGAGACCCCACTCCAGGGTGCGGAGTGGGGAGCCGTCCCATGGGTGGCCCACAGCATTGGAGGACTAGGCACTGGGAGCATTGTGGGCCCGGGTAAGACATTGGGACATCAGGGAGCTTTTCTTGTTACCATACGCCAGTTGCCTGGCGAGAGTGCCGTCTGACTATGTACTCCCAGGCTGCCCTGGCTGTTAGTCTCTCTATCCCGGGCTGCGGACACTGCCCCCTGGGGTTCTGGATAGATCCTACCTTCAGACACCATCCCTTTGTCCCATGCAGGCCGGGAAGGACTGGTCGGCGCCACTCCGGCCGTTTTGTTCTGACTGATGACAAGAATCCCTATTTTCTTCTATGCTCCCTTACACTCCCGGATTGTTCAGGAGCTGTCTCAATCGTGAGGATCGGACTGAAGTACTTTGTGTCTTCTTCATATTGCCCTCTCCCCCTTTCCCCCCTTTACGTTTGGATTGGGGCCGAGGTCGTGGCCGTCCCTCGGGGCCTACGATGCCACCGCGGTTCCTGGTTTTCGGCCCCCTCCCCTCGGTCCCCCTCTGTGCATGTAGTAGAGACCACCGCTGACTGACTGGTTCTGGTGGTCCTGAGTCGGCCCTGTACCTGAAGCTGGTAGTGCCCCAGACGTTGCCCCTGCTCCCTCTGGCATCGCCGTTTTTTTCCTTTAGGCCGTTACATTTTCATGTATAACCCCACTGTGTTCTGGGATGCCCAGGATATTCCTAATTTTAAATGTAATGACGTATGTTGATTGTTTCTAATCTTTTTCCTTTCACAGGAGGGCACTCGGCCTGGGGTTGGCTGCCGCGCCTCCTTGGCGGCGGGGGCGGGGGTGGGGTGGGGGTCCGGCGGCTGCTCGGGGGCCTGCTCGGTGCCTTGGCTCTGGGGAATGGGTCCTTAAATGGGGCCGCAGCTTGTATGGGGAGGGGCTGGTTGGGGATTAGATGGTCATTTCAATGGTATTGTTCTGTTATGGTGGAGGTTGGCATGGGTTGGGGGGGTAGGGGGGGTTATGTTACCCTGCTCCGATTATTCGGTTAAAGTTTACTGTGTTAAGAAATGTATACTGTACCTGAGTGTTCTAGGTCTATTGTTTAGCTTCCCTGGCGGGGTGTGGTCGGTCCTAGCATTAGGTTGCTGGCCGTGCTCACATTCTGACCCGGTAGTTTTTCTGTAGTTGCGGGAATATTGTTCAGGCTTCTCTCTTAATGTGACGCATGTCTGACTAGTCCTCTGAGTCCGGCATCTCTGTTCTTCCTGATACAGCTTATTTACTTGACAATTGTCTGGGTTGTTCCGGACAGATTCCTACACCCACCCCCTCAGTAGGTCCTGATCCGGGATACTCGCCCTTGGGCGATACCGGAACGCATAGGCTGGTAGCCTTGATAGTAATTTAGTTTATACTCTACATTCCTTTCTCCCCTCCCGCTTTCCTTTCTTTCTCCCCCCCTTTTTCTTTTTTCTCTCTCCCCCCCTCTCTTCCCCCCCCCTTTTTTTTTGTTTCTTTTTCTGTTCCCCACTCCGTCTCCCTTTCTTATTCTTCTCCTTCTCCAGGGGCCCTTCCCGAGGCTCCACTCACTCATTACCGGCTAGCCTGCAGTAGGCTACGGCCTGCCATATGGGTCTCCTCAAAATTACATCCCTCAATATAAGGGGTCTCAATACGCCGGAGAGGCGATCACAGCTCCTTTCCTTCCTGAAGAGGGAGGGATCGCAGATAGCCTTTCTACAAGAGACGCACTTTAAAGGAGACCATATCCCGAAGCTCACAAACAATGCCTTCCCCGTGTCATTCCACAGTGTCTCCCCGGTTTCCAAGTCCAAAGGGGTTAGCATACTTTTTGCCAGATACGTTCCTTGGGTCTTGGAGGCGCAACGGATAGATCCACAGGGCCGTTTTGTTTTCTTCTCCTTCGGGGTCTACTATCAGGTGTGCGGGTCACCCTGGCTAATCTATACCTGCCCAATAAAGACCACGCACTATTTCTGCGTAGGCTTCTCCCTGAGCTCCTAGACTTTTCGGAGGGTTTGCTGGTGTTGGGTGGTGATCTGAACTGTGCCATGGAGCCCCTCCTAGACGTCTCGAGGGATGCCTCACACCTCCCCTATACCGTACTCCGCAAGATTAAAGCAGAGATACAACTGCTTCACTTGATGGATCCTTGGAGGATTCAACATCCCTGTGACCGTGACTACACCTTTTTTTCGCAGGTGCACCATACCTACTCCAGGCTGGACTACCTTCTGATTCCGCACCAGCATCTTGATAAGGTAGCAGACACATCCATCGGCACAGTGTCCCCCTCGGACCATGCGCCTATTCATGCTATACTTAAGCTCGATCACCTGGCCCGTCCTCTACCGTACTGGCCGTTGAATGAGACCCTCCTCCAGTCTGAGGAGATTCGTCGAGACGTTTTGTCCACTTTGCGGGAGTATTTCGCTACAAACACTGGCTCGGTCACCAACCCCCTCATGCTCTGGGAGGCACATAAAACAGTGGTGCAGGGAGTCCTGATTAGATGGGGGGCATGCCGCAAGAGAGAGCGCGTACAAGAGATGGAGGATCTATTCACGAGATTGCAGGTCCTTGAGCGTAGCCACAAGAAATCCCTGGCCCATTCTGCCTTCCGGGAACTTCAGAAGGTTCGGGAGGAGCTTTGTGAGCTTCTGTTCTTTAAAACAAAACAGAAACTGGCCTGGGTCAAACGAGGCTTCTACGAATTTTCCAACAAACCAGGTGCTCTCTTGGCACGGGCGCTCAGAGGGCCACGCCCGGGGACCTACATCCCTTGCGTGCAAACTGGGTTGGGTAAGAAACTGTCGCTGTCCTCTGACATAGCAGGAGAATTCCGCTCTTTTTTTGAAAAACTGTACAACCTGGTGGACGCCGTGTCTGCGGTTCCACCCGCGATGGAAAACCTGGAAATGCAGGAGTACCTGGTCTCCTCGGGGATGCCTACCCTGGATCCAGGAGGAACTTGAGCAACCAATTTCTGTCGATAAGCTTGGCGCGGCTTTGGTGGATGCGAAGTCCAGGAAGGCCCCTGGCCCGGATGGGCTGACCCCTGCCTACTATAAGACCTTTTTTGAGTCCTTGTCTGGCCCCTTAGTGAAAGCGCTTAGCACTATCCCGCACGGCAATCTTTCCCTGTGGACTCCCTGAGAGCCTACTTATCCCTGATCCCTAAGGAGGGAAAGGATCCTCAACAGTGTGGCAGTTACCGCCCCATTGCCCTCCTGAACACAGACCTGAAGCTGTTCGCGAGGGTTCTGGCAAACAGGCTGTTGTCGCACATACCGGGATTGATCCACCGTGACCAGGCAGGATTTGTCCCTCAACGAGAGGCGAGGGACAATACCATCAGGGTACTAAACCTGATACACGCGGCCAGATCTGAGCGGAGACCCTTGCTCTTACTCTCCACCGATGCGGAGAAGGCCTTCGACCGGGTCAACTGGTCTTTTCTTAGAGCCACGTTGGAACATGTGGGCCTTCGCGCGTCGATGCTTGGATGGATCATGTCCCTCTACTCTGACCCCTCGGCAGCGATTAGGGTCAACGAGACCAGATTGGACTTTTTCGGCATTCGCAATGGAACCCGGCAGGGCTGCCCGTTGTCTCCCCTTATTTTTATTTTGATGCTCGAACCCTTTCTCTGTACTTTGAGGTTGGACCAGGTGATGAAGGGCTTTCGGAATGGTTCTGGCTCACATAAGGTCGCTGCCTTTGCGGACGACCTGTTTTTTTTCCTGACCTCATCCGACACGTCCCTTCCGAGAGTTCTTCGGTTGCGGAGGGAGTATGGTTCATTGTCGCATTTTCAGATCAACATGGCCAAGCCCTCGGTCCTTAATATCACCGCTGACCAGGCTGTGGTGGATCGCCTAAGAGCGGCCTACCCTCTGCGTTGGGCTAACTCCTCTATATGCTATCTAGGGGTAGACATTAGCAGCGACATAAAGGCCCTATACTCTACAAACTTTGTACCTCTACTGGCCCGAGTAAAGACGGAATAATCTGCTGGCATTCACTAGCGCTGACATGGTTTGGCAGATGTAGCGCCCTGAATATGACTGTCCTCCGTAGAATGTTGTACATCATGCAGGCGTTACCAATCCGGCTCCCGTCCAGTTTCTTCAAGAGGGTTGAAGTCCTATTCTGTGAAATCGTATGGTCCCACCACCAGCCCAGGATCCGGCTTACCATTCTTCACCTGCCCAAAGCTCGGGGGGGTGTGGGCCTTCCAGACATGAGGGCGTATTACAGGGCGACTCACTTGGTTAGGCTGGTGGACTGGTTCTGCCATGCTGACGCCAAGCACTGGGTTGCCATGGAGCTGGAGGACTCAGCAGGCATGGCAAAAAGCTGGCCGTGGATCCGCTCCTCTCTTCCCCGTGGAATAGCAGACCACCCAACTCTTGGGGCACCCTGGCTGTTGCCAGGGAGGCCTTCAGGCACACTTCAGTCTCCCCATACCCATCGCCTATGATCCCGGTCTTGGACAACCCAGAGTTTGAATCGGGCCTTCACAATCCGGCTTTCCAGCGGCTGAGGGCAGTAAACCGTACCTATGTCTCGGACTTCCTTAAAACTGATGGTTCCCTTTCTGAGGTTGCGGGTCCAGCGGTGGTCAGTCCTCCCTTGGACTTTCTCAGTGGTCTCCAGCTCCGGGCCTTCTTGCAGAGGTCCACTGGAGGCGATATGCCGCTCCGGGGAGCCCGTTCGCCAAGGCCTCTCCTTACTATATACCTTGTTGACTCAGCCCAAACCGATTTTCAGCCACCATTCCTTCTTCAATGGGAAGAGGATCTGGGTGTTCAGTTGACTGCTGCAGGGAGAGAGAAAATACTGCACTTTGCCCATAAATCCTCCATAGCTACCAGGATTCAAGAATCCTGTTATAAAATTCTTACAAGATGGTACAGAGTGCCAACGGTTCTGCATCGGCTCTTCCCTCGGACTTCGGAGCGGTGCTGGAGATGTGGAAGGGGGAAGGCACAATGCTCCACATCTTTTGGGACTGTCCAAAATTGCGTCCCTTTTGGAAGGGGGTGACCCGCACCATAAAAAACCTGACTGGCGTCGATGTGGAAGACAAGCCACTGGCGTGTTTATTACACTTGACAGACCGTCCCATCAAGAAGTACAAAACCTCCTTAACAATGCAGCTGCTGAATGCGGCTAAGGCATGTATCCCTCTCTGTTGGAAGTCGGAGCTCCCTCCCTCTCTGGCACTTTGGTTCTCGAAGGTTAATGACCTGAGAAATATGAAAGACCTGACTGCCACCCTTAACGGCAGGGAGGAGGCCTGTGGGTGGGGTCCTGGCTGCGGTGGGGGGGGGGGTATCTGGCGGTCTTCCTCTGGATCCCTCGGCCGTCTCTGTCTCTCCCTGGACGTTAATCAACCCTGGGGTCATTTCATAATAAGGTTTTTTTTTTTTTTCGGTAAAGAACGGTTGATGGGGCTGTCGGAGTGGGAGGACCAGTTGGACGTGCAGCTTTCAGCTAGGCACCTGGGTGCTCAACGCTGCCCGCCTTTGCGGCGGGCTATGGTTACAGACCATGGAGTGCACTTACATGTTGTAAGAATACTGTACCCTCTATTACTATGTATAATGTTGCTCTATTCTAATATACACCTTATCTCCATGATTCTGTATTTGATGATGGCTTTCCAGTTGTATATATCCTTCTATTTTTTTCTTTGGAAAATAAAGGAATTGCAAAAAAAAAAAAAAATCTGCCTGGGGCAAGATCTGGCTTTAAAATAGAATTGTGGCCAAGCTATGGGCATTCAAATATGTAAATATCTATGGCAAGCAGTAAATTAGGTTTAAAACCAGCTCTCACTGACCTCTGTAGATGCAGGCTCTGTGGAAGTATTCTTCCTCAAATTTTACAAGAATAGCAGTGAAGTCTTTCTGGTACAATTGTTTTCATGTAGCAACATAACAGAGTACAAGATAGGCAAATTAGTCCAAGCAGGGGAACAACACAAATACAAAGATACAAATAGAAAAACATATGGTTATAGAGATAGCACACTTTTTGGGTTAGTCAAAGCAAAAGTGCAGTAGCATCTGGCATCCGATGCTGGAAGCGGCAACAAGTGTCTAGGCACAGTGGTCCAGGGCTGGGCAGAGCAGGAGGGGTGGGATAGAAGAAAAAACAAATATTTATACAGTAAATAAAAAGGGGAATGTAAAACCAAGGTCTGGGCCTGAATCGGGAAGGGGGAGGGATAAAAAGGAGATGGGAAAAAAAATAAGTTGGGGTGTGGGGGATGTGGGGGTTGAGGGGGGGGGTTAGAATAGGGGGAGAGGAGGCAGATAAATAGTCAATGAAAGAGAAGAAAAAGATAGTAAGTGAAGAAGAGTAAGGGAGGAAGTAAGGGAAGAAGAAAGTACCTGAGGGCTGGATGGCATTCTACAGCTGCCCGGATACCCAGACTGCTCGGGGCAGAGTGGGGAGAGGATAAGACCCCCGTAGGCTCCATACTTTGAGGAATTTGGAGAGGGAGTCATGGAGAATACTGGACATTTTCTTGTGCATCATGAGGGTAGTTAAAATGCTCTTCACCTCTGCAGACCTAACTGAGTGCTTCTTCTAGGCCCTAGCAATGGTGTGCTTTGCAGCTATGAAAGGGTACATGCCAACCTCTGTTGATGGGAGAAAAGGCTTGGAAGGGGCAACATAGGAGTGCATGCCAGGCATCTTTGCAGAAAGCTATGTGAAAAAGCGTTGGTAGACCCTTAAACCAAATGCCACTAATTGAGGGCAGGACCACCAGATATAGATCTCATCTCTGTGTTGAAACATCTATCACTATATGACGGGTTTGAGTGAGCAATGCGAGCCAGGACCTAGTACCTACGAAGCAGGACCTTGCAAGCTTCCTCCAAGGTGACTGTGTTAAAGGAACATTTGGCTACAATTGACCAGGCTTTACTCCAGTCCTCTAAGTCTATAGGAGCTGCTATGTCTCGCTCCTATTTTGAAAAATATGGATGGGATCAAGATGAACCCCCTGCAGTTAAGGAGGAGTAGATCGAGGAGATAGTGCCCCAGGCTCCAGGTTAATGGAGGCAGATGTGCTCAAAGGCCGTTTTCTGGAATGGGAAAGAGGAATTGCGACGGATTTGCAGGTAGCGATATGACTCTGCAGAGGGCGCGCTGTGAGTCTCACAGATGGAGGCCAAAGATAGAAAAGTGCAGGATCCCAGGAAGCAGCAGACCTGAGAGTAGCCGTGGGCAGGCCACCAGGCAAAGGCCTGGGGTTGGTAGCAGTGAAGTCTTTCAAGTCAGGTGTCAGCACTCTGCTCGCCCCTGTTCCTCTACTTGTCCTCTTTATTTACATTACAGATTAAAACCTGGTAGGTTTCCAAGTCACTGATGGAATAGGGCAGAAAGAAAAATGTAGTGGTAATAGACCAAGGCACGAAGATTAAGGTAGGTATCAGTAAAGGGGAATGGGGGCAAAGGGACAGATTCCCTTTTACAGATGGACACTTTATGTCACAGTAATACAGTCACAGCTGTGCTCAACACTCACCAACTCTGAACCCTGATAACGAAGCCACACTTAGGAACTCCAGAAGCAATCATTAATTGGGACTGAATTGGTAGCAAACCCCTACTGATCACATGCACTTGTAAAGAGGACCTGTCGTACCTTAGAACAGGTATGGCCAGCCTATTATTCCATTATTTAATTGCCTAGCTTTCACCCTGGGCGGTGATGTGTGCTTAGCTCAGCATTATCTGAACAGATGTATTAGTTTTGGCAGGGGGTGACTATCCTCTTGTATTTAATTACCCCAAGTCTAATTCAGACATGCAAAATTTAGCCAATTTAGCATTTTTATTAACTGCACCTTTCAATTTCAAAGAGCAGCTTCTTCCAGTGTTGACTTTAACATTTAAGTTGACGGATCTGTCATATTTCATACACTCCTGTACCTTGTCTGCCTGAGTAGTGAAGGTTTGTCACCCATTTAGCTGGATTTCATTAAACTTTTGGCTTCGAATGTTGACTTAGGAGTCACAAAACCTGGTGGGCAGACTCTCTGTTCCCAGCTGCAAAACAGACCACAGTTTTAGGATAGAATAACATACCCAAAATAAATAATCATTATAGGTAGACTCGTTTTTCTTGAAACGCTTATACTGTATTGTGACCTCATACCTGATTTCTTCATCTTTAACAAGCTGTCAGAATTCAATGCAAATAAAATATTTTTATCTAGTGATTTTTTTTTCTTTCTTTTTTTGCAAGATGTTATATCGAAAGAAATGTTTCACTGATGTTTCCTCAAGTACTAATATGGACATGGTTACCAAAGGAGTTCTCATGGTATAACAATTTTTTTTTTTAATAAAAAAAATTGTTGCATGCAATTCCATACTGAGCTGATGTTTGTTGCATCATATGAGTATAAAAGTCAGCTACTGACAAGCATATCAGACTTGCACTGAATTGAAACACCACTAATAGAGATAAGCTTCAGATTTCACCCAAACTCAAGCCGTTCATAGTTCAAGGAAACGGCAAACTAACCCTTTTATGCAATAACTTGCTTCTGCCAATGTTGCTGGCTTGCTACAATTATGTGTGGCCTACCCAGCAATATTCTGGCCCTCTGGCAGTGTAAAAGTACCAGGCCTGGATCCTGTATATGCTTTTGTCTTCTGAATCTGTACCTTTGTTGCCTGACTGCTGACAACTTCTGCTTGTCTGACCATGTTCCTGCCCCCTACTTCTGCAGGCTCTGTGACAACATACACCATAAGCTCCTGCTCTTCATCTTTGACTTTATTGCAAAAAGCAAAAGAGAATGGGGTTCCCATTGGGAGTATACTGGTGCCAACAGACAGTAAGGTCAAAACATAGGTAAGTTAAAACATGAATTTTTTTGACATGGTTACAATCCTATATACTAATACATATAAAAGAATAGTCCATATATATCCATAAACATCCATGGACCTTGTGTGCCTCCTGTGTCCGCATGGTGCCCTCTCCCCATTTGGGTTGGTCTTTCTTTTGGTGCTCGCGAAATGGCCCCCTTTGGGTTTTTCTTTTATTTGTATATCGGATGGTTCTGCATCCCCCGAGGAAGCCATTCTAATGGCGAAACATGTTGGGAGCACATGAAACCTTGTAACTACCAGTTCACGTAGAAACCACCTAATGGAGATGTACAATATCTCACAAAAGTGAGTACACCCCTCACATTTTTGTAAATATTTTATAATATCTTTTCATGTGACAACACTAAAGAAATGACACCTTGCTACAATGTAAAGTAGTGAGTGTACAGCTTGTATAACAGTGCAAATTTGCTGTCTACTCAAAATAATTAAACACACAGCCATTAATGTCTAAACTGCTGGCAACAAAAGTGAATACACCCCTAAGTTAAAATGTCCAAATTGTGCCCAATTAGTAATTTTCCCTCCCCGATGTCATGTGACTCGTTAGTGTTACAAGTTGTGAATGGGGAGCAGGTGTGTTAAATCTGGTTTTATCGCTCTCACTCACTTATACTGGTCACTGGGAGTTCAACATGGCACCTCATGGCAAAGAACTCTCTGAGGATCTGAAAAAAAGAATTGTTGCTCTACATAAAGATGGCCTAGGCTATAAGAAGATTGCCAGGACCCTGAAACTGAGCTGCAGCACGATGGCCAAGACAATACAGCGGTTTAACAGGACAGGTTCCACTCAGAACAGGCCTCACCATGGTCGACCAAAGAAGTTGAGTGCATGTGCTCAGTGTCATATCCAGAGGTTGTCTTTGGGAAATAGATGTATGAGTTCTGCCAGCATTGCTGCAGAGGTTGAAGGGGTGGGGGTTCACCCTTTCAGGACTCAGACCATACACCGCACACTGTATCAAATTGGTCTGCATGGCTGTCATCCCAGAAGGAAGCCTCTTCTAAAGATGATGCACAAGAAAGCCCGCAAACAGTTTGCTGAAGACAAGCAGACTAAGGACATAGATTACTGAAACCATGTCCTGTGGACTGATGAGACTGAGATAAACTTATTTGGTTCAGATGGTGTCAATTGTGTGTGGCGGCAACCAGATGAGGAGTACAAAGACAAGTGTGTCTTGCCTACAGTCAAGCATGGTGGTAGGAGTGTCATGGTCTGGGGCTGCATGAGTGCTGCCGCCACTGGGGAGCTACAGTTCATTAAGGGAACCATGAATGCCAACATGTACTGTGACATACTGAAGCAGAGCATGATCCCCTCCCTTCAGAGACTGGGCCACAGGGCAATATTCCAACATGATAACGACCCCAAACACACCTACAAGATGACCACTGCCTTGCTAAAGAAGCTGAGGGTAACGAGAGATGGACTGGCCAAGCATGTCTCCAGACCTAAACCCTATTGAGCATCTGTGGGGCATCCTCAAACGGAAGGTGGAGGAGAGCAAGGTCTCTAACATCCACCAGCTCCGTGATGTCATCATGGAGGAGTGGAAGAGGACTCCAGAGGCAATCTGTGAAGCTCTGGTGAACTCCATGTCCAAGAGGGTTAAGGCAGTGCTGGAAAATAATGGTGGCCACACAAAATATTGTCACTTTGGGCGCAATTTGGACATTTTCACTTAGGGGTGTACTCACTTTTGATGCCAGCGGTTTAGACATTAATGGCTGTGTGTTGAGTTCTTTTGAGGGGACAGAAAATTTACACTGTTATACAAGCTGTACACTCACTACTTTACATTGTAGCAAAATGTAATTTCTTAAGTGTTGTCACATGAAAAGATATAATAAAATATTTACAAAAATGTGAGGGATGTACTCACTTTTGTGAGATACTGTATATGGACTATTATTTTATATGTATTAGCATATAGGATTTTAACCATGTCAATAAAATTCATGTTTTAACTTACTATCTTTTGGCACCGATATAATCCCGATGGGAACCCCATTCTCTTTTGTCTCATTATTTATGGGATGAGGTGCGATACTTAGCAGTGTCTAATTGGGCCAAATTTCATCTAAACATTTATTGCAAAAAGTTCTTCTGCTGGCTAGGACTTCCTACAGACGCCCGTACCACTTTGTGTCCTGTCATATCCTGTCATCAGTCTCAGGGAAAAACAGGACAGGAGGTGTAATGCAGAGCCCTCTCATCAGTTTGGCCTTTAGGCAGGTAGCGGTTAATGCTGCCCCAACCAGGAAGTTAAGATGCAATTGTGCTTCTCAGGTTTTTTCTTGGGCCCGACCCCTCGATCCTGTGTGCAATAAAAGAGACAGAGGCCCAGACCCTGGAGTGGAGCTGAAGGTGCCAAGGGGATTCGTGATTCTGTTCTGTTGGTTCGGTCCCGGCCGCTTCGTTTTGGTTGGGCCCATCTACTGCCCTTACTGGAGTTTGGATTTCCAATAAAATGTCAAGATCAGAGTTTCCCTTACCTAGGAAGATTGCTGAAGCTTGCAGTCCTTCCTGAAGACACCAAATAAGGACTCTACCAAAGATGGATCCTTTCCTATGCAGGTTTGCTGGGCAGTCACAAGCCTGAGTTAGGGACTAGGGACGTAAGGGAAATGTTTGTACTTTATCCTGGATTGTTGTCAAAATATGTCACCATGTTGATTCATTCAAGTAAAGCATTTAAAATGTTTCCTCTGCCTGGTCTGAAGTTCATAAAGGGGTGTCATGCAAGTTACCTGCACACATAGTCTACAACTTAGATCACTAGGCAAATCGGGGTATGAAGACACCAGTGGTACAAGAGTTAATACAGTGTGAATGTAAAGTGGTTACCAAGGGTAATGAAGGTTTCTCTAGCAGCCTGACGTTAAGCGTGTACATGTGACAGGTGAGATAGCCCGGGTTGTAAGCGTGGTTCAAGTAATGGTGCCCCATGTGTAAGGCAGTGACCCTGTTTAATGTGCCTAGTGTAGCCTACCTAGAAGGACCCACTCTGGGGTAGGTCTCGAATTGGCCCCCAATGAGGAGGGGAACATGGAAGAAGTGTCACTTGCCTACTGCAACACACCCTACCTTTACAGGCCTCTATTAGATACGTGAGATTGGCTAAGGAAAGGATGAGAAGGTTTAACTCCACTTTAGCCATGAAAGTGAAAAAGGTCAATTTCTGCAGCTAGTTACCCCAACCTATATATAATATCAATCTTGCACCTCCTACAAGGAACAAAACCTTTAAATATCTCCAAAAAAGGAGGTTATTAACAGAGAGTCAATGATAGTAGGTGCTATGCAGGGTAAATGCCTGGATGATATAGGTGGACTATTAGACAAGGTAGAGGAGATTTTTTTTTTTCAATATTGGTCATTATTTCCTAAAATATCTTGAATCTGATTGAATTAGCCATTTCATTCAGTGTAGTTTAACCCAGCACTGAGTCTCCTCAAGCTCCTTTTTTAATTATAGGAAATAATGTTCAACTGATTTATATGATTTCCAAAATCTATTTTTGATACTGCATGATGAGAAAAAGAAAACCCAACCTAATATTAAGTCGATTAACCGCTGATTTTTGTCCTATCCAGTATTTTCCTTTAACAGACTATTTTTTGTTATATTAATTTGTAATATACTTATTTTATAAAAGATTTGTTTCTGAGAAATATTTAATACTCAACTTGAATAGTCTTGATATGTATTTGATATTTGGGATCAGGCATCCGATGATGACCTTGATATTGCTGTTCGGAAGTGACCTGCCTGGATTTCATGCTGTGAAGGAAATGCCACATATTCATCAGCCTGGAGATAAAAGTCCCATATGTAATATGGGATAGATCAGATTGCATATAATGTAACAGACAAATGTCCTTGATCAATCGTTTCTCTCTCCAAGGGGATAATTGAGCTACCTCTGCCATTCTTTATTAAACATGATTTAACCTTGTACAACGATAATGTTTGTAAAATATATGACTTATATAAATCTGTTGGATCATTTCTGTAATGGGATATTTTTTACGGAATTGATTGGCCAAATAGTTCTGCTGAAAAGAAAAGTGTTACTATACATTTGGAGAAATCTTTATAGAAAAGGGCGTAACTATAACTACAGCAATGTGCATCTGCTATAGGGCCCAGCAGCAGAGGGGCCCACAGCCCTCCTAATCTTATTATATAGAAAGGAGGAGCTGGTGACTCACTAGGAAAAACTTGCCAACATCCCAACAACGCAACTACATAAAAATTACCCCAACAGGGACTTTAGAGGCAGGTTTGTAAACAGTATAAGAGAGTAACAAAGAAGGTAACAAGTAACATCTTTAATTATCACAATAAGTAACAGCGGCGGCTGGTGTATAAAAGGCGCTTGGGCGCCACCTCCCCGCCGCTGAGAAGGAAAAAAAAAAGTCAGTCCGGCCCCCCTGCAGATGGCGCCGGTATATTGACTTTTCTTTTTTTTGTCTCGGCTCCTTGCTGTCAGCTGACAGCAAGTAGTGAGCCAATTGGTCAGTCATTAAAGTCTATGTGTGCGCTAAACAGGCGCACACACATAGTCTGATTGGCTGCCCCCTGAGCCATCAGAGCCAATGACTCTCTGTCATTGGATGCTGTTGGCGGGGGCGGGACTATGGCGGACGTGCTGGCTGCGTGATTACTCACGCAGGCACAGCACTCTGCCAGGACTTCCGAGCACACTGCCAGCATGCTCTCCGCTAGCGCTGCCTCTGCATATTGTCAGTCCGCTCTCCGCATGCCCATCTCTGCAACACTGCCAGCCTGCCTATTAGATGGGGTGAGTGCGGGACATGTCCTGACCTCGGGGGGGGGGGGGCAGGGGGGGCCTTTTGACTGTATACCCTATCTGGGACCCTGTATACTGCTACCTGGGACCCTGTATACTGCTACCTGGGGCTCTGTATACTGCTACCTGGGACCCTGTATACTGCTACCTGGGGCTCTGTATATTGCTACCTGGGGCTCTGTATACTGCTACCTGGGACCCTGTATACTGCTACCTGGGACCCTGTATACTTCTACCTGGGACCCTGTATACTGCTACCTGGGGCTCTGTATACTGCTACCCGGGGCTCTGTATACCCTATCTGGGACCCTGTATACTGCTATCTGGGGCTCTGTATACTGCTACCTGGGGCTCTGTATACTGCTACCTGGGGCTCTGTATAACCTATCTGGGACCCTGTATACTGCTATCTGGGACCCTGGATACTGCTACCTGGGACCCTATATACTGCTATCTTGGACTCTGTATACTGTTATCTGGGGCTCTGTATACCCTATCCGGGACTCTGTATACTGCTAACTGTGACCCTGTATACCCTATCTGGTGACTGTATACCCTATCTGGGACCCTGTATGCTGATATATGGTGATTCTGTATACTGATATATGGTGATTCTGTATAATGATATATGGCAACCCTGTATACTGCTATCTGGGGCTCTTTATACTGTGATATGGGGACTCTGTATACTGCTATATGGTGTATACTGCTATCTGGGGCTCTGTATACTGCTATCTGGGGCTCTGTATAGTGTGATATGGTGGCTCTGTATACTGCTATATGGTGACTCTGTATACTGCTATCTGGGTCTCTGTATACTGCTATATGGTGACTCTGTATACTGCTATATGGTGACCCTGTGAGTGTATACTGCTATATGGTGACTCTGCATACTCCTATCTGGTGATGCTGTATATACCTATATCTGGTGATGTTATATACCCTATCTGGTGATGCTGGGCTGTATACTCCTGACACAAGGGGTGGAAATGATAAAGGGTGGGGCTTATGGGAAGTGGGAGGGGTCAAAAATGAAGGGTGGGGTCTGGCCTCCCCATCCTAAAATTTCACCAGCCGCCACTGATAAGTAAAAATACTATTTACAAACCTGCCTCTAAAGTGCCGGTTGGGGTAATGTTTTGTGTAGTTCCTAATCTTATTAGGTCCATAAAGACATAGATGAGTGAGTTTGTGGTGGAGGAACTTGACTGTCCTGACCTCAATCCGATAGAACACTTTTGGGATGAAGAGTGGAGACTGCAAGCCAGGCCCTCGTTCAAATTCAGTGCCTGACCTCACAAATGCTCTTCTGGAAGAATGGTCAAACATTCCCATAGACACACTCATAAACCTTGTGGACAGCCTTCCCAGAAGAGTTGAAGCTGTTATAGCTGCAAAGGGTGGGCCAATAGGGATGGCCCGACCACCCCCCGGTTCGGTTCACAGAAGAACTTGCGAACAGGCAACAAATTTGTGCGAACACGCAAACGCCGTTAAAATCAATGGGACTCGAACATGAAAAATCAAAAGTGCTCATTTTAAAGGCTTATATGCAAGTTATTGCCGCACAAGCGTGTTTAAACAACGGACAAGCGTTCAAGAAGACACTTGGCTTGGCCCCCCACCAGCCCGGTAGGGATAACCGGGTGGGAAACGTCGATATTGTCGAAGTTGAGAAGACCCTTCCGACAGGTGTTCCAAATACTCACACAGATACCCTTACAAACTGGTAAGAAGGTCTTCTCGTAAACACTCCAGTCCGTGACTTAAACTTGCTCCCGGACCGAACGTCAGAGGTGAGAAGTAGGGTTTTCACAAGATAGCCTAACTCCAGTCCTGTCAGTTCAAGGAGGTGGT
>BLSH010188236.1:3284535-3295438 GCA_018402905.1 Glandirana rugosa | reverse complement strand
ATTTTAATTTATTTTCCCTATCCCCATTTATTTGTAGGGCACTTGCCCTAGTTTGAAGATGATTTTAGAACAGTTATATGGCTTCTACCGTTAATTAATACTTTTCAGACACAGTTTGAAGATGATCCACATTCACCTCCATTTTTGCTTTTTTTATGTTTTTATTTTTTTAAAAATATTTACAGTTATTTCCCTGTCCCCATTTTTTTGTAGGGCACTTGCCCTACCCTTACCCCCATTTTACTTCCTTTTGCAGCCCTCTAGGGCTTTCCAGGACTTTGTTACAGCCATTTTTGTGCATAAAAGTTCGGGTCCCCATTGATTTCAATGGGGTTCGTTGTCCGTGCGATCGTTCGGGTTCCGTCCGGACCCGGACCCGGACTTTGTCCCGAAGATCGGACGGACCAGCAGAACCCGAACTTCCAGAGGTTCGCTCAACTCTAGTCACCTGTGAAAGATTCCAGGTATCATATTTTTCCTGCATTTCACAGGAGCAAGCAATTTTGAGTCTTGACATTTTTGATATCTATTTACTAACAGCAACCCCATGTTATATATTTTATCAAAAACGGGTATTATTTTTGCGCGCACTAAAAAATTTTTATTGCAATTTTTTCCTGAAAATACGCATTTGATAAACAGCTGCGCAAACATCATGATGATCTAAATGAACCCCTTGTAGTTTATCCCTGATCTTATTAATTTTATTTAGTAGATCAGCCTCCCCATATATATTCTGTGCATTTAAGATGGATTTTCCTTTCTGTGTGAACGAATGCTTTAATCACAATGGAAATTCCAGATAAATTTTTCTTTCCTTCTAAATAACTTAATCATTAAAATATGCTAATCAGCCTGGCATCAGCAATCTAAGCATCATCTAATTAAGCCCGGTAAAGTGTTTGTTATTATGTTACTAACTGGATATGACAGAGGAGGAATTCCTATTCCCTTTTAATCAAGATATGAAAGTATTTTCATTTGAAAGCAGCATGCTGTGACATCTAAAAGAGACAGCCAAAGATCAGACCTGTTACAGAATCACCAGCAAATCCCACGCAGTACTGCACCCAGTACTCTACATATTTATTACATTATAGCATGGGTTATTCTCATATGTGTCCATATAGTCTTCATTTCATGTACTTAAATGTTATAACAACAAAAATGATATCTTTTTTTTTATTTGGTAAAATCTTGTCATGTAATCACCCATTAGCTCCCCTTATCTTTTGTGTTAAAACATCCTTTCTAGTTCCTAGCCCTACCTGCTTACTACCTGCTAGAGTCATTATGAAGCTCATTCTGCTTGTTGAATTTTTCATTTATATCTAATATTATTTAAGGCCCCTTTCACACTGAGGTGCTTTTCTAGCGTTTTTGTGCTAAAAATAGCGCTTCCAAAACGCTTTTAAAACGCTGCCCATTAATTCCAATGTACCTATTCACACTGGGGCGTCGCGCTGGCACCACGTTTAAAAAAGTCCTGCAAGCATGATTTTTTGTGTTTATTCTGAGCGCTAAAAATAGCGCATTAAAAACGCCCATATACATTGAAATTAATGTAAAGCGCTTTAAAAGCGCGTTAAAAGCGCCAGCAAAACGCCCAGAGGTTGTGGAAAGGTCAAAATATCAGGAAGTTAACGGGATGTAATGTAGGGGGCTGTGCTATTTATTTAATGCTAGTGCTTCAAAAGCGATTCGAAAGCGCTTGAAAAACGCCTGGGCGTTAGCGCGAACTATAGCGCTAATGCGGAGAAACCGTGGCAAAAACTCGGTCATAACGCTTGATGTTTTGTGTGTGTTTTTCAAATGCCTCAGTGTGAAAGTAGCCTTAAGGTAAATTGCTGTGCCCCCCACTGTAATTCTTTGACTGGGGAGATTGCGTAGTGAAAAAAGTGAAGGTGGAAGCACACATTACTCCTAGCACACTGTACACAGCAACTCCCATATCAAATACACTGGACACTGCACACACCATAGCCAGTACACTGGATACAGCACACACTATAGCCAGTACACTTCACACAGACACACACCATAGCCAGTACACTGGACACAGCACACACCATAGCCAGTACACTGGACACAGCACACACTATAGCCAGTACACTGGACACAGCACACACCATAGCCAGTAAACTGGACATGGCACACACTATAGCCAGTACACTGGACACAGCACACACCATAGCCAGTACACTGGACACAGCACACACCATAGCCAGTAAACTGGACACGGCACACACTATAGCCAGTACACTGGACACAGCACACACCATAGCCAGTAAACTGGACACGGCACACACTATAGCCAGTACACTGGACACGGCACACACCATAGCCATTAAACTGGACACGGCACACACTATAGCCAGTACACTGGACACAGCACACACTATAACCAGTACACTGGACACAGCACACACCATAGCCATTAAACTGGACACGGCACACTATAGCCAGTACACTGGACACAGCACACACTATAGCCAGTACACTGGACACAGCACACACCATAGCCAGTAAACTGGACACGGCACACACTATAGCCAGTACACTGGACACAGCACACACTATAGCCAGTACACTGGACACAGCACACACCATAGCCATAAACTGGACACGGCACACTATAGCCAGTACACTGAACACAGCACACACCATAGCCATTAAACTGGACACGGCACACACTATAGCCAGGACTGGCATCGCACAGACTCGGAAGCATGTTGCGACCCCCCCCCGCTGACTTCATCCGCATGTGCTGCAGTCCTTGCCATGGTCCAACTTCATCCCCTCTGCTTGGCTTTCCACCTGAGGACTTCCGCCTGGCCTCCTCCATGCAGCAGTGGACCCTTGCAGTCAACATCACTGGCATCAATCACTGATATCCCAGACTCCCCTTCCTGATAAGCTTGTCATAATTCACTCCATGTGAGTTGCCCCTTGTATTTTATTGCACCTAATAAACCCATAAACTGTCTGCAGCACTTTTTCTTCTCTCTCCTGCCTATCATTTAGAGCCTGCTTCTGATCCTACGAATTAGCCTGCCCTAGTGCTTGGACATCATGTCCTAGGATCTCCCCATTCTTGTTGGATCACTTTCTCCTGCCCTATGAACTTCACACTTACATGGACTTCTTATGAACTATTTATACAGAGACTGCCACCCCCCCCCCCACACACACACACACACAGAGGGTCTGGTTACCTGTTGGCAGCTTCTATCCTTGTTGTAGTACACTGAACGCAACACACACTATAGCCAGTACACTGAACACTACACACACCATAATCAGTACACTGAACACTACACACACCAAAACCAGTACACTGAACACTGCACACACCATAATCAGTACACTGAACACTACACACACCATAACCAGTACACTGAACATTACACACACCATAACCACTACACTGAACACTACACACACCATAGCCAGTACACTGAACACTACACACACCATAACCAGTACACTGAACACTACACACACCATAGCCAGTACACTGAACACTACACACACCATAACCAGTACACTGAACACTACACACACCATAACCAGTACACTGAACACTACACACACCATAGCCGGTACACTGGACACATCACACACTATAGCCAGTACACTGGACACTACACACACCATAGACAGTAAACTGGACACAGCACACACCATAGCCATTGCAATGGACACAACACACCCCATAGCCAGTACACTGGACACAGCACACACTATAGCCAGTACACTGGACACAGCACACACCATAGCCAGTAAACTGGACACGGCACACACTATAGCCAGTACACTGGACACAGCACACACCATAGCCAGTAAACTGGACACGGCACACACTATACCCAGTACACTGGACACAGCACACACTATACCCAGTACACTGGACACAGCACACACTATAGCCAGTGCACTGGACACAGCACACACCATAGCCAGTACACTGGACACAACACACACCACAACCAGTACATCTTCTAACACCTTAGTAAAACTGTACTTTTCTGGGGAAGTGATTAGGATTTTTTTACATATTGGGATGACTTATACCAGTGAATTTCACTGATATAAGCAACCATTTTTTCTGAATGAATATTATCCATTCAATGAAATATTGTGACTAGCTGTGATTGGCCACAGCTGATCGCATGGTACAGATGAACTGTGATTGGCCCTGTCTGTACCATGTGATCATTGTGACCAATCACAGCTAGCAACACAATTGTACACAATGAATGGCATGAATGGAAGCCATCCATTGTATCCAATGTCATGTGATCTGTTGTGATTGGTCACAGAGATCACATGGACCCGGCAGTGGGCCAGTATACTGATCAGTCATCAGCCATGTCTGATGGATACAGCCAGTGACAGATCATGCAGGAGCGTGGCCCGTTCCAGGAGGACAACAAATGCCACCCACCCGGAATGGCAAATGTGGTTAAAGAGGATATCCAGTCTGGGCAAAAAAAATTAAAAGTCAGTCTGACATTTATTGTAAGGAAACTTGCCTGTCAAGGGATTCAGCGATGTCGACACCCTAAGTTGATTCTTCAATCAGCTTTGGGTGCAGGTGCCAGCATCTTTAGTAAGGGAAACCGGCAATGAAGCCTTCAGACTTCACAGCCAGTTTCCTACTGAGCATGTGCGAGTTGCACTGCACTTTCTGAATGGTCCCACCATCTTCTGGGAGCTGTGTGTGCCCCAGGAGGCAGAGGAGGAAAGAGGAGAGGCTGAACATAATTGGAGATTGCAGTGGCTATCTTAACCAGAAGTGGGAGCGGGTTCCTATGAAAACCAAGTACCTGGTTCCGTTTCCCCTTCAAAAAGTGCCAAATGTTGCAGTGGAGCGGGGAGGGTGCAAACAAGCGGAGCTTCCCCTTTTGGGTGGAGCTCCACTATCAGGTTCCTAACTCGCATTCCTACACACTAGGGCCAATTTAGACACGAGCCATTTAACCTACCAGCATGTCTTTGGAGTGTGCGAAGAAACTGGAGTACCCGGAGGAAACCCACCCAGGCACAGTGAGAAAATGCAAACACTGTTCAGGTAGTGCCATGGTTGAGATTTGAACAGTGGCAGCTGGTGGGGTGTTTTTTGGGGGGCGGCAAACCACCAACCCCCTGGGTGGTCGGCGGTGTGGCCCTACCAATCCCACCAGTCTGCCCGTCAGTCTGGCACTTTACCCCATCTAGGTGTCGGGTAGTGGGCAGTGGGCTGCAGGCAGCGGCTCCAGTGTCCTCCAGTGTGGTGGGTGGCAGGCTGTGGGCAGCGGCTCTGGTGTCCTCCAGCGTGGTGGGTGGCGGGCTGCGGGCTGCGGGCAGCAGCTCCAGTGTCCTCTCCTCCAGTGGCTTCCTCCATGGCTTCCGCCGTGTGTCTTCTCTCTCCTCCTCCTAAGCGCTAGGCGTCCAATAGGAATGCCTGATGTTTCAGCCAATCAGAAAACAGGTCTCATGAACTGATTGGTGGGGAGGAAATTTAGTGTGAAAATAGCGAATATTCATTCGCTATCATCACACAACTGGGTGGGATCGAGGCGCAATGCCCCGAGTACACCCTTTTTTGAAGATTATTAGAGCCTCTGGCTCTAATCACGTGCTTCAAAAAACACACCCCCCATTGGAATCCATAGTCTGGTGCCCTGTATGTAGATCAGGGGGCCCGGACGCATGAATGGGGGTAGCCCATGTGCCCCTAATGGATGGGCCACCACTGGATTTGAACCAACAACCCTAGTGCTGCTAGGTTAATTTGTGAGCATAAATATGGCCTATATGCATGCACTTTGCATTGGGTACAAAATAAATTAATTGTGATAACCAGTGAAGCTTGATCAAGAATTTGGGCAGGGAGAAAAAATGGCAAAGAAAACTACAGAGAAAAAACCCGATGGAAGGGTTTTTTTTTCTCATTTTGGTTGTTTTTTGGTCATTGGTCTGCACTGGGATGACTTCCTACCACCCAGTGATTCAGCAAACCATGCCTAATTAGGGTCTTGGGACATTATTCTTATGTACAGTGAGGCTCATTGTGTAGTGGATCCGGGTTGGGTTTCCCCATATTTCTTGTTTAAAGAAAACTACAGAGAAAATAAAGAATGCAAGTTCCTCTCCGATGGTAAATGTCAAACCAGGGAATTTGGGCTTTTAAAAAAATAACGTGCAAAGTGCTGAGATTAGTTTTTGATTTTATTGCGTTTTGTGGCTTCATGGAGCATTTTGATAGTACTAATGATCATTTCTTCTAAAAACCCAAAGTGAGCTGGATTTATTTAGTAGACAAATAGGATTTTACTTGACGGTGACAACTTCACTTAAAATAATATTTCCCTCGACTGTCAACATGTCCTCTTTTACTTGAGCAGCTGTTTATTTTGCAGAGCGCTTTCATTAAGCTTTTGTATGCTGGTGTGTCCCGTATCTGTAAGAAGTTACCTTTCTAGCTTCCAAACCAAATCTGAATTGCCAAGTCCATCCAAACCGCTAAACTTATAACTGTTTTTCAAAGCGGAAAAGTAAAAAACAGAACGCCTATTGGCAGATCGTTGGTTAGGAGACAGAGGTGCTGTGTGTCGTGACATCAGAACGCTCCCTGACCCAGAGCTATCGCTTAGCTTCAGATGATTGCTCTTTGCTGCTGCCAGCACCCTATAACAGATACAATACATGGGGTCTTATGTGGTTGTCCATACAGAGTGCAGATTTACAACCTGTGATCTGTTTAAAGCTCAAATGAGCTTGCAGTTTAAATCAACTAAATACATTCCAGGTGTGAAATATTTTAGAGTTTCTTTTGTTTGCAAAACAGCTAGAGCCTGGGTAGAAAAGCATGTCTCCTGCCACTATGCTGCAGAGAGGGACCCTTGTTCTTCGCATAGAAGCAGTGGTCTCTCTACAGAGGTCAGATTTGCCCCCTGCTGAGTCAGAGCACTGCAATCAGCAAAGCCCATACTCCCTGCTGATTGGACAGCTTTAACTTTGATTCAGCAAGGGGTATATCAGACCTCTACAGAGAGTATACTGCTTCCATACAGAGAGCTAGGGTCTTCTCTGTAGTTTGCTGACAGGGGGCAGACTTTTCTACTCAGACTTTGGCTGCTTTCTAAGGAAAAAGAACTGTAAGACTTTGAAAACCTTCTGTTTTAATGCACCTGTAATGGACACTATATTACCAAATGTTTTGCCTTTACACGCACATGAACTTTAATAGCATCCCAGTCTTAGTCTGTAGGGTTCAATATTGGGTATTATCCACAAATCAATGGTAAAATACACAATAACACCTCAAATAATATTTAAAAAGTATATAAAGTGTCCAGTGCAGACATTGATACCAGCCAAAACAAAGTGTAGATAGACAAACAAAACGTGTCCAGTGCCTATAAATACATGAATATATAGCCAGTAATACTGGATCTTAATAAAGTGCAGTAAATATTTATCCAATGTAGAGATGTGAAAGAGATCACAAAAAGAGCCTTACAGGGAACTAAATGACCTATAAAATCATCTTTGTTCAAAAATTGATAAAAATGCCAGATTAGCAAAAAAAAAAACATAATCACCACGGAAGCAATGCAATGAAATTAAAATGACAATGTTGTCAGTACAGTATGGAACCAGCCGGCATCATTCACCATTCATCCACCACACTCACTGCACTCTCTGCATAGAATTTTTTTTTTTTTTTATGTCATAGTCCAAAAATGAACCACTAAATCGGAGAAGATGTATCCAAAGATGTGGTTGGATGAAAATCGTATGTGTATGGAGCTCCTATAATGGATGATGATAACATATGGGGAGTGATAGCAGAGATAGTCCCGCTGGTCAGAGCTGCTTTTCTGGATAAGGGAGAGGAGGGTTGGATGCTGTCAGTGGTCTTATGTAGCAACTAATGTGCTTGTTGTTTGTACAAAAGGACCTTCTCATCCACTTAAACAGACTGCCAAGTGCCGTATATGAAGGTTCAATGTCCGCAGGAATCACATATGGCAACAGTGACAGCTGGCTCTAAGACTAGAGCTCGTGCAAGATAGGTAGGGAGGATTGGTGATGATCACCCCAGCTCACCAGTTCAGGCTCAGGTCACAGTATCTGTGTTGTTCCGCCCCATAGGGATAGCTGATCCTCCAGTCACGGTTCCAACATTAGTAGCGGCGTTCCGCGCGGCACTCCTCTGGCTCGTGCCAGGCCGACATGCATAGGAGGGTGGTGGGAGGGGCCAGCTGAGTCGTCCAGACTGCAGGAGATCACACTATACTGACGCGTTTCATCCGCCAATTATTATTATTATACAGGATTTATATAGCACCGACAGTTTGCACAGCGCTTTACAACATTAGGGCAGACAGTACAATCACAATATAAATCAATAAAGGAGGAATAAGAGGGCCCTGCTCGTTAGAGCTTACAATCTAGGAGGGAATCACCGGACTTCCTCAAAGCCTTCCAATCCTCCGTGCTCAGTGGCCACCACCAAGTGACAAATGTTGCCCTTACCAGAAAGCAGTAACATCAAAGCATATATCAAGCAATTGGTGATCCGGCGTATAGGACTTGGGAACCAAACATCACTTCACACAGGCTAATGACCGGACCTCCAGTTAGTATATGTATTCCATTAGAGACCACACATCTCCATATTTGTTTAGATAGACTCATAGGATTTCCACAGGGTCATGCAAATAGACAAAGCTTCCTACACAGTGTAAAACCATTCAAGAATATATTTATTAATAAGTAGAAACTTACATCAAATATAATAATGTAACCTGAAGCGTTTCGTCCTCATAGACGTCATCAGATGACGTCTATGAGGACAAAACGCGTCGGCCTGCGCCCTATCCAAGTAATTGTGCTCCAAAGAAGTGTTACTTTCAGATGGGCTTCATTTTTTATATTTGATGTAAGTTTTCTACTTTTTAATAAAAGTGGTTTTACACTGTGTGGTCTCTAATGGAATACATATACTAACCGAAGGTCCGGTCATCAGCCCTTGTGAAGTGATGTTTGGTTCCCAAGTCCTATATGCAAGATCACCATTGGCTTGATATAGGTTTGATGTTACTGCTTTCTGGTGAGTGCAACATTTGTCACTTGGTGGTGGCCACTGAGCATGGAGGATTGGATGTGTCACGAATACATTGGATAAATATTTACTGCACTGGACACTTTATTAAGATCCAGTAATACTGGCTATATATTCATTTATTTATAGGTACCGGACACTTTTTGTTTGTCTATCTACACTTTGTTTTGGCTGGTATCAATGTCTGCACTGGACACGTTATATCATTTTTAAATATTATTTGAGGTGCTATTGTGTATTTTAACATTGATTTGTGGATAATACCCAATTTTTTGCACTAGACACTTTATCAGGTATATACAGTTTTTGATTTTTTATAATATGCTGAGACAATATTGATAGATATTGTTATATGCTGTGGTATAGATAAATTCATGATTTTTTTTTCACTTACACTGCTATATACGCATGGTCTCATGTTCTATACCCCCTTATCAGGTGGTATATAACCCCAGATTGTGAGAAAGTGTATATATACTTTATATAGTCACAGGTTAGCACTGCATGTTTTCTTTACACTACTCCTATACATTTTGTCAATTGGTGTGCTGGCAGATTTTTTATTGTGACATTGGAGAGCGCGGTATACCCTTAAAATTCCATGTCACAGTACATGTTGGCATTCATGGTCCCCTCAATGAACTGTAGCTCCCCAGTAGCGGCAGCACTCATGCAGCCCCAGACCATGACACTCCCACCACCATGCTTGACTGTAAGCAAGGCACACTTGTCTTTGTACTCCTCATCTGGTTGCCGCCACACATGCTTGACACCATCTGAACCAAATAATTTTATCTTGGTCTCATCAGACCCCAGGACATGGTTCCAGTAATCCATGTCCTTAGTCTGCTTGTCTTCAGCAAACTGCAGGCTTTCTTGTGCATCATCTTAAGAAGAGGCTTCCTTCTGGGACGACAGCCATGCAGACCAATTTGATGCAGTGTGCAGTGTATGGTCTGAGCACTGACAGGCTGACCTCCCACCCCTTCACCCTCTGCAGCAATGCTGGCAACACTCATACGTCTATTTCCCAAAGACAACCTCTAGATATGATGCTAAGCATGTGCACTCAACTTCTTTGGTCCACCATGGTGATGCATGTTCTGAGTGGAACCTGTCCTGTTAAACCGCTGTATGGTCTTGGCCATCGTGCTGCAGCTCATTTTCAGGTCTTGGCAATCTTCTTATAGCCTAGGCCATCTTTATGTAGAGCAATAACACCAAATTTAACACACCTACTCCCCATTCATACCTGAGACCTTGTAACACTAAGTAGTCACATGACATCGGGGAGGAAAAATGGCTAATGGGGCCCAAATTGGACATTTTACTTAGGGATGTACTCACTTTTGTTGCCAGCAGTTTAGACATTAATGGCTGTGTGTTGAGTTATTTTGAGGGGGACAGCAAATTTACACTGTTATACAAGCTGTACACTCACTACTTTACAGTGTAACAAAGTGTAATTTCTTCAGTGTTGTCACATGAAAAGATATAATAACATATTTACAAAAATGTGAGGGGTGTACTCACTTATGTGAGATACTGTATTTATCATCATACTGACCAAATAAAGTAAAAAAAAAACTTACCACCTAAGCAAAAATTCTCCCAGGACAAATCTACCACCTGCTGAAATCCCCCTTCCCAGCCCAAATCTTTGTCACTCATCCCCCCAAATCCTCCCAACACAAATGCCCCTCCCACAAAAATAGTCACCCCCTCCTAGCACAAATCCTCCAGCCCTCAATTTTCTAATATAGAAAAGTACACTGTTGTGACTTCTTT
>BLSH010188236.1:3249445-3272032 GCA_018402905.1 Glandirana rugosa | reverse complement strand
GTGTGTGTGTGTGTGTGTGTGTATATATTATTTGTGTTTCAACTGAAAAAAAAATAAAATAAAGGAATTTAAAGAAGATAAACACTAAAAGACAATATACAATGATCTTTTATTCAACTGATAAAAAATTAAAAATAAGAAATATAGGGGTTCTTGCAGATGTTAAGCAGGTAAAATACTGATCAGCAATGCAAATTTTTTTTTTGGATTGATCTATACCCAACACTAGTTTACATCTGTGTCAGGGGCGTAGCTACAGGGGTTGCAGGGGTTGCTCTAGGGGGCCCGTGTGCCTCTCATGTACACCTGGATAGGAGGGATGGAGGGGGCAGCATTTAGAGGAACCGATGTCCTCCATTTTCCTCCTAATGGAATAGATTGGTTCCTCTATATGCTGCCCCCACCGCCCCTCCTATCATCCAGTTCACTTGTCTTCTGCTGTTCCTTGGTCCGTGTGCTCCCCTGGTCCCCCCCCCCCCCACGCTGCCATCTTCCCCCCCTCCTCCCTCCTGCCAGCTGCTGTACTGGAATGCTTGGTACACAACTATTTCTGTCCATTCATTCTGTGCAGCTGAGTTTACACATCATCAACGTCCCCCTAACAGGGCTCCTAAAAATATATATAAAAAATAATAACAAATAAAATTGTAAAATACAATGAAATAGTAAAAAACTTGTGAAAGGGTCCCACCGTGTGACTGTAATAAAGGGACCCACGATAGGAGTAAAGGGCCCCACGATCAGTGGGAAGAGGGAAGGGCCCTGGCCAGGGGTCAGGGGGGCCCTTCATAATTTCTTGCACTGGGGCCCTGAAGGTTCTAGCTATGCCTCTGGTCTGTGTGTGTGCGTTTAGGCCCATTAAAACAATGGGTTGCATTTAGATCATTATAAAAAATAAAAGCCTAAATGCCTAAAACATTTTTGCCATCCATGTGCAAGAGCCCTAAGCAAGATGACTTCAAGTGGAGCACACAGAATATCGTGTAGCTGTGCATATTATCAGCTTCCAGGTTTCATTGTCAAAGCTTAATAGAACAAGCTGAAGTTAGAAGCTGAATAATTACTATTCACAGCTGTACCAGATTCTGTGTGCTCCAGCTTTAGTAAAGCCTCGTACACACGGTTCGACGGTCGTATACAACAGGTCGTAATAACGACCGTCGTATATGTAATCGATCATTCGTACGCGCGATTTGAACAGCTGAACATACGACGGTCGTACAAGAGTTGTATGAGCAGACTATAAAACTTGGTCGCACCAACAAGCTCTCATACGACCATTGTATCGCGTGTACAGAGCAGTTGGTACAACAAGTTGTATTGTGCTAAACATGCATGCTCAGAAGTCAGGAACGGCCGGATGCTAATTACATGCACCTGAACGTTCTTCTGCGGTCGTACGATCGTGTAGTGCAGTCAGTATGCTAGATACAACAGCCAACATACGATTTGCGACGATCGTACGTACGATCGTCGTCCCGTGTGTACGAAGCTTAAGTCTCTCCCAATACATATTACTTTTTTTTACTGAAAAATATAAAATAAAGGAATATAAGGTTTTTTGCACACAGTACGTATTTAAATTACCAATCAGCAACACAGATCTTCGTATTTTTTTCTTTTTTACTGATCTATACACAGTGCAAGCTTATGCACCTTTTGTTACACCAGCCCCTCTCTGTTAGATTGTAAGCTCTCAGGAGCAGGGCCCTCCTAATCCTCTAGTATTGAATTGTATTGTTGTTGTATTGTCTCCCTTTATATTGTAAAGTGCTGCACAAACTGTTGGACCTATATAAATCCTGTATAATAATAATAATAATAATAATAATAATAATAATAATATGCACCTGAGTGTCTGCAGGCCTATTAAATAGAATGGGCTGCATTTAGTCCAATAAAGGAAAAATGCCTGGGTGCCTAAAATGTGCCATTTTTGGCATCCATGTATATAAGCCCTAAGGAAGATTAACACTGACAAACAATATTTTATATATATACACACTGTATATATAGGATGTCCCAAAAGCTGCCATACATAGGGAAAATAGGAAATTGTGGCTAAATGTACCTTTATTTACAAAATGTTCATTACAAAATGTTTCTAAGTATTTACAAAATGTTAATATAATTAAAAATATAAAATATATAATATAAAATATTTTTTTTCTTTTGGAACGCCCTGTATATATATATATATATATATATATATATATATATATAAAATTGCAACTGGAAGATAAAACACAACATTTTTTTTAAGGTAAGTGCGCCTAACCAACTGCTTATAACACTCTTTATCACTGAAACAAAAAACTATATAATGTATTGTGACAATGGGCTACAATGGTAAAATAAAGTAAAATAAGAAAGTAAAACAAAAACTAAAACTATAAAAAAAAATATAATAGTGACTTTAAACAGAAACCATCTTTTGAAACGGCGTCTCCTATATTTGTGACGTGATTATTAAATAAAACAAGGATAATAAAAATAAAACCCATCTAAAACGGCATCAGTCCAACTGTACTGTTTATAATACTTTCAGATTGAATTATTAAAATAAAAAATCTCCAGCCCATCTTAAAGTACATCAGTCCTTTTGAACTGTTTATAATACTTTTGTGAATGATAAATTAAACAATACTGTGCTTGTGCTCATTATTATAAATGAAGTAGCACTCCATTTATACAGGCGTGGGACTTCTCCATTGCATGGCGAGTAGGATGCCTTGTGCGTCGTTCTGAGCACCGCCTATGGGCCGACCACTAGGGGGCTGTCAGGGGAGTTCCAGAACATCTCAATCTTACTATGGCCATCTCCAGTTACTGCTCTCTTCAATTACAAATGGTTTATTAAACGCACAGTAAGTTTGTAACATGACATTCTACTCTGGAACATTGGGAGAGAGAGAGGGAGAGAAGAGAGAGAGAAGAAGGTTAATAACAGAAATCTGTTTCTTCCTGAGCACCAGACTGAATTTTCATGGCAGCCAGAAAAATATTAATGATGTGCAACATTTCATTGTTTAAGCCAATGAGTGCTGCCTTGGATATGGAACCAATTGTGACAGGCATTAAATAAAGCACTTTATCATATTCATTATTATTGCAAATGTTTAGGGTGTCTTTCCAAATATTAGATTCCACGCTTGTATATTTACACATGTTTCATAGTAGGGACATTGTATGGAATAAATAAAAATCCAATAACAGAACAGAAGAAACGCAGATGACGTTATGTATCGCGGTTGTTATTATTTTACGCATTTTTATGTGGAGAGATACATGAGCAATCTGGTCAAACATATTGCCTGGATATAGTCTTATTAAATCTGAAGTTAATCCGCTTATAGTTTGCCTTTCTCACTTCCTTCTTTCCCCCATCAACGTGCTCAACAAAAGCTTTCTGCATTTATTACACACCTCATTTTGGACCCTGGGATGTGATCACTGGGTCTCTATGCTTCGCTATGCAATGCAAGCAGATCATGGCCGGTAGGAGGGTCTGAAAAGGTGCTGTACATAGGTTCCTGAAGAAAAAAGATCACAGCATCCGCCTCAGTAAGACCCTCAGCCCCGATGCAAGCAGTGGGCTGACTCTAGGGAGAAGTTATGCAAAATGCCTTATTGGGTGGATGAAGAAGTGGGCATTCCTAAGCAGGCTGCATTTGCATGGTAAGTGGGACCACAGACCGACCCTGTAGACATTGCACAGGAGCTACAGACAAACCGGGATCATTGGTTTAATTTTTCAGCAATTTTGCACCTACATACAGAGATACTCCAATCCCTCAGTGGACTGTTAGTACTCCCAAGGGATATATTGCGACAGCGCCTTTGAATATATTTAGCCCTTGCAACTGCTGTATAGGCACTATAATTGCTGTTTAGGCGCTATGATTCCAGCTGAGCAGAAAGTGTAAATCTCTGGTCTCACCCAGGAGATAATGCACTTGCCATACATGAGAGATCCTTTCTATGTGTGAGTCAACTGCTCTATGAGCGCGGTTCCCTTATATATTTTGTCTACCGGGACCATTGGTTTAATTAAATTTTTAGCAACTTTGTACTTGTATATAGAGTTACACCAACCCCTCAATGGACTGTTAGCACTCCCGAGGGACATATTGGGACAGCGCCTTATGAATGTGTTTAGCCATTGTAACTACTGTTTAGGCACTATAATCGCTGTCTAGGCACTATGATTCCAACCGAGCAGAAAGTGTAAATCTCTGGTTTCATCCAGGAGATATTGCACTTGTCATACATGAGAGATCCTTTCTGTGTGTGAATAACTGCTCTATGAGCGCGGTACCCATATAATTTGTGTTTCATGTTTTAGTATAACTTACTAGTAAGGGGAACTCCAATACAAGAGGGACCTTGATAGGAACTGTTATATAAGGGGGGACTTTGATGGTGACCCGGACATCAGGGGAGGGTCTGGAAGGAATAGAGGAAAGATCCCTGGTGCCGCACATCCACGGAGTCCTATGGTGGTATGAGAGAGTAGACTTCAGCCTGGGCTCCTGCCAGGCCACACTCCCAACACGTTTTGCTCCGTCCCCCGGAGCTTAGCCATGGGGAGTATCTGATTGGGACTTGGATGCAATGGGAGACTCTGAAGGGGACTTGGATGTAATAGGGGACTCTGATGGGGACTCTGATATAAGAGGGACTTTGACAGGGACTCTGATGTAAGGGAAGACTCTGATGGACTCCAGTTTTTGGAATTTAATTCCTTTGTTTTACTAAAGTTTTTTTTCTGTTCTAAATCATATCAAGCTAATTACAAAACAACTCCAAATAAAATGCATTCAATAATTTAAAGTGATTCTAAAGTCTCAAGGTTTTTTACCTTAATGCATTCTATGCATTAAGATAAAAATCTTCTGTGCTGCAGGAGCCCCCTAGCGCCCCCCCCCCTAAATTATACCTAAGCCCGATCCAATCCAGCGATGTGCATGGGAGCAGCGCCCCTCACCGCTCTCTCCCTCCTCATTGGGTAGATTAATAGCAGCAGTAGCCATTGGTTCCCACTGCTGTCAATCAAATGCTGTGATGAGGGGCCGAGTCATCCAGTTTGTGTCAATAGATGCAGAAGCAGCTTTCCCTGGGGGCACTTGGTGAAGAGAGGAGCCTCGAGAGGTAGGGGAAAACCAAAAAAGGAGGATCGAGCTGTTCTGTGCGCAGAGCAGGTAAGTATAATGGGTTTCTTATTTTTGTTTAAAAAAAAAAAAAAAAAACTATTATCAGTTTAAATTTGTTTAGTTTTGATTAGAAAGTTTTTGAAAAAAAAAAAGTTTTTGGGCCCGCGAGTCTTTGTAAAATATACAAAGTGGTCCTTGTACTGAAAAGCTTGGAGATCCCACTTATGTGCAGATATGACCAGAAGAATTATATTTAAACCATAATGCACTGCATGTCCCTTGAACCATGGCCAGCTGACTTAGAGGGACCAATAATTGCTTTTAGCCAAACCAGCTCCCTAACTATAAAAGGTGGGGAGAGGGCAGCCATAGTGCGCATGTATTGGAAGCTTTGTAGGGAATGGACACAGACTAGATTGTAAGCTCTAGCGAGCAGGGCCCTCTGATTCCTCCTGTATTGATTTGTATTGTAATTGTACTGTCTGCCCCCATGTTGTAAAACGCCGCACAAACTGTTGGCGCTATATAAATCCTGTATAATAATAATAATTATAACTGCATAGGGACAAATTAGGGACAGCTAGGAAAACTATAATTTAAAGGCCTCATACACACGGACGTTTCTAAAAAAATAAGCAAAACGTCGGGCCCGACGTCAAGGAAAAAAAGTCGGCATTTTTCGGCGTTATGCATCGGCGTTTTTGAGCGTTAGTGAGCGTCGGCGTCAATAGGCGTTTTTTTAAAAAAATCATCCCTCTGCTATTTTTCAACCTAAAAACGTCGGCGTCAAAAAACACCGGAAAACGCCGGTATATTATTAGGTGGCGTTTCTTGGCGTTTCTTGGCATATTGTGGCGTCGGCGTCAAAAAATGCCAAAACGTTACAGCCTCAGATGGCTGTGGGTTCTGGTTTCAGCTCACTAACGCCGACGTCATCTACAGCTCAAAAACGCAGACGTTTTTATGGGCCATTGACTAACATGGAGAGCTGCAAAAACGCCAGAAAACGCCGGCGTCAAAAAACGTCCGTGTGTATGAGGCCTAATACTGATTGCTAGCACATTGTAAAATCAACACCCTTGCTGACTTTTTCAGTCCTATTGTTGTTTTTTTTTTTTTTTTTGAAGCCAGAGGTCACTTTCACCTGCTATCCATAGCACTTAATTCTGCTGTAAAAAAAAAAAAAAGTTTTATTTCAGGGATGGTATTTTGGGGTTTTCATCTATTTTGGGGGTATATTTTTTTTATAGTATTAGTGTCCTTTTTTTTTTTTTTACAATAAACTGCTTTTTTTCTTGCAAGGTTTAAAAATTGTGGTCTTTTTTTGCCATGGGTGGTATTTTGGGAATTGTATTTCTTCAGTGTTTTGTTTTCAGTTTTATGTTGATAGTGGTTTAGGTAGTAAACTGGCTTCTTTAAAAAAGAAAACAAAAAAACAACAACCTGCAAGTCAAAGTTATAATGTGCTAGTATACATCACATGTTCCTGATCTTTAAAGTGGTAGTAAACCCTCCTATCATTTTCAGCCAAGGAAGCTGCTATCTTTGCCTCTGTTTAATCTACAACTGCCATGATGCTGCACATGTGATCAGCTATGACACCAGCCATTGGATGGTTTGACAGTTTGGTTTAGAACACAACCAATGGGTTTTTAAACTGTTAAATGGATGGGTTTACTACCGCTTTAAGGACCCTAGCACTGGTGTTTTCGCCATGTCTTTATTTTTCTAAGTCATTCTTGACTGTTTAACCATTTAGGATTCTAATAGGGTTTATAGTCCAGTTAAACAAGCATATAATACTCCGGTATAAAGTGCTTTGTGGAATTCTAAGAAATGAAACAGTGCAGACTTAGGTGTTGGTTTACTAAAACTGGAGCGTGAAAAATCTGGTGCATTTCTGCATAGAATCCAATCAGCTTCCAGGTTTTTTTTTGTCAACGCTTAACCACTTCAGCCCTGGAAGGATTTACCCCCTTGCTGACTAGGGCACTTTTTGAGATTCGGCACTACGCCACTTTAATTGGCAATTGTGCGGTCGTGCGACGTTGTAACCAAACAAAAGTGAAATCTTTTTTTCCCACAAATAGAGCTTTCTTTTGGTGGTATTTGATCACCTCTGCGTTTTTTATTTTTTGTGCTATAAACAATCAAAGAGCGACAATTTTGAAAAAAAATAAATGTTTACTTTTTGCTATAATAAATATCCAAAAAAATATATAAAAAACAAATGTATTCATCAGTTTAGGCCGATATATATTTTTCTACATATTTTTGGTAAATAAAATTGCAAAAAAGCGTTTATTGATGGGTTTGCGCAAAAGTAATTGCCTCTACAAACAATGAGAATTGATGTATGGCGTTTTCATTTATCTAATTTTTTTACTGGTAATGGCAGTGATCTGCGATTTTTAGTGGGACTGCAATTTTGCGGCGGACAGATCAGACACTTTTGACACTTTTTTTGGACCATTGACATTTATACAGCGATCAGAGCTAAAAATAGCCACTGATTGCTGTATAAATGTCACTGGCAGGGAAGGGGGTTAAGCAGTAGGAGACGATCAAGGGGTTAAGTGTTCCCTAGGCGTGTTCTCTGTATGGGGACTGGGCTGGCAGGGGCATGACAGATCTAACTGATACCGGTTACAGGGATCAGTAGATCTCTGTCATGTCCCCTGACAGAACGGGAAAGCGCTGTGTTTACATCGGCATTTCCCCGTTCTTCCTCTGTATCAGTGGATCGCGGATCGCCGGCAGACATCGAGTTCGCCCGACCTATGTCCACACTCATGCAGCGTGCGACGGGCACGAGAGCCCGCCTGCAACTGTGCGAATTACCGTTTATAGACGGTGATTTGCGCAGCGGAGCCACTTTGCCGCCGTTTATCTACGTGAGGCAGTCGGGAAGTGGTTAATTGAAAAAGCTGAAGTTAGAAGTTGATTGGCTACCATGCAAAGCTGCACTCTCCAGTTTTAGTAAATAAACCCCTTAGTGACACAGAATCAGCTGCAGGTGTACCTGAAAATTATATTGGTATTAGCTACTTTATAATGCAAGGAGTTGGTGTTCTTTTACCATTGCCCTTTTTCATCAGGGCAAGTATGTGACTGCTAAAAGTGGAGGGCAAAAACAGCATGAAATGAAAAGTCATCCGAACAGTCACATATAGTGTTTGTATACATCTTGTCCACTAAATGAATTAAAAAATGTAAGGCACAGGAGAAGCCCAGAGATTGCACTTGCAGTCTCTGACTATTTTTTAGTGGCTTTTCATTGCTCTTTCAGTTAAGAGAAGTATGGGTTTACTTGTTTTTTAAGAGTAATACTTACCTAGGTGGATGCAGCTTCTACACTGAGAACTGAGCAATCAAATGCCACCAGTAGCTTGGTTCTCACAGCTCTGTGAGCAGTGAGCTGCTGACTATCAATCAGCAGCTCTCTCCCCCCCCCCCCCCACACTCACTGGAGCACTGGGCTGTGGAGGGGGCGGGAGCGGCCGGCTCAGGCTCTTAGAGGCTTTGCTGAGAGGCTGAGCCGAGTGCTGGTCCAGGCATGTGGGCATGATCCCGACTCCATTGTCGCGATCGTGCCTCAGCCTGGACTGGTTCCATGATGTCAGCCGACAACAGGCTTCGGCCTGCTGTCTGCTGAAAACGGGTCACAGGAGTGAAGAACGAACTGCACTCCTGTGATCCACAGGAGAAGCACAGCCAAACGAGCTTTGCCTGTACTTCTCCTTTAAGGTCAACACTGACCAGAGTAGATGCCCCACATAATCAATATGATCAATATATGTTCCTCACAGAGAAAGAAAAACTGAGACGTAATTTGGTTGATTTACTAAAGACAAATAGACCATTCACTTTGCAGGGGAATTTGCCCCAGGGTTTAGTTAATTAGATCAATCTCCAATGGCTTCCATCATCCAATCGTGTGCAAAAAATCCCTTTTTTTTCATTTTCTGTGTATGTGATTGGGTATTCTTTGCAAAGTGAAACTTCACTGTATTCACTAAGCTATGGGAAAAAAGTCCCTTGCAAACGGCAACTTTCTTTACTAAGTGAGCAGTCTATTTGCACTTTAGCAAATTAACCCAATGCAGTTAGAATAACAGAACTGGTTATGGTTTTCTGACTTTGGCCACCGATCATAGATATAAGGATCCCTTACAGGACCCATGCAGATGGTGTAGGGGTTTTGAAGGATGCTTTTTTCCACCAGTAGGAATGTAAAGGGTATATTAACTCTAGAGGTACTTGGTTTTTAACAGCGTTACTAAGTTATGGGAGCTTGGGTCATAAGCATCCTCAAAAAAACTCAGGGATGGCTCTATTCGTGGCAACAGGTAGGTCAGGCCAACCAAAGCTGAGTACAAAATGTAAGGGTGGAACATAGTTGTATTTAACCCAAAGATTGGCTGCAAAACAACCAAAGCAAGGTGCCAGAAAGGAGAGGTGAGGTCAGGAAAGAGATAGAGGTCAGGGCTGGAAGCCATCATATGAGAAGTGATGGCGGGCAGGACAGCTAAATATTCCGTAGTGACTTAGGGGTCGGAGGATGAACCCACAATGAGTGGTGGGGAACACAGGCATCTGACACTCCTGGAAATGTTGAATGCCGAAGAGTCTGCTGGAGGTTGTAATGCTGGTAGAAGATATGTACCATTTGAAAAGTGAATATAACAGCTCTTTTATTGCAGGTAACTGGCAAGCCAGCTTTTATAAGCAACTGACAGTGTTGCTTTAAGTGAAAAGATGAAGTCTACAGTGACCTCTTCTTGGATATTTTGCATGAACAAAAAATACAAAGGTGTATTGAAGAAAATGAATGCTATCTTACATAGTAAAGACTGCCAGACCAGAACATCAGACAGGGTGCCAACCTCAAAGTTTAATTTACTTGCTGGTTGTTGATTCAACCTCTCACTTCATCTTAGAGCTCTGGGACAGATCGCAGTGCTGGGGAGCATGATAAACTATAAGATGGGTGAGTCTGGACTACCCTACAGTAGGGATCATTAAGGTAGAAGTAATTGGGGTATTAATGACCAGTGAGAATTAGACTTCTTCTTGTTACACCGCATATACTGTATGTAAGTAAATTGGCTTAGCCAAAATGGGTCTAGTATGTGTGTTTGTTTGGATGTGGTAGTAAAGTAGGACTATAGAATATATTACTATCTTATTGTGGGACTTAATTATATTGTGCTAAAGCTGAATTACAGGTATGGCATTTTTTACATAGTCCAACTTCTAGAAGCTGAAAATCACTGTAGTAGACACTGCTACTGTCAGGACCATATCAGGACCATCTTCAAAGGAATGTTTGTGCTCAAAGGAATGCGCATGTGTGCAGAAGGGTCCATAGAATTGTGCACACCATTAAAACCCTAAGCATTCTGCACATGCTCATTTCTGTTAACATGTTTTGTTTGATTGATTTTGGAACCCAATGGCCTATTTAAAGCCTTACAGGACTCAGGTTCATTGCTGAGTGGTTGTCGGCTCCTTCTGCTTGTCACCTGATCCTGTATTCATCCGTATCTTTACCAGGTTTGTCATTTCTGCTTGTTTCGGAATCTCTGGTCCTGACTCTGGCTTGTGACCCGACCCTGCTTTCTTCCTGCTGTTCTGGTACTTCTTGTGCTCAGCTGACTCTGACCTTGGCCTGGCTCTGACTCTGCTACTGGTTCCTGACTCCTGAACTCCTGCTACCAGGTTGTTGCTGACCACTGCCCATCCGACTACACATCCGAGATCCAGAATCTGCCTGCTGCCAGCTAGTCTGCTTCAGCTCCATATCTGCTATCAAGATATTGTGAACCAGATCTCCTACAGGCACTCTGAGGCCTGTTATACCATGTCATCATTCCCACATTCCCAGGGGAAACAGGACAAGAGATCAAGGGCAGCCCTCTCATCAACTCGGCCTCAGGTACGTGACAGCTACTCCAGTGATGTCCACTAGCTTTTCGGGTCCTGTGCCGAATGGTTGCCTTGCTGCATTCTGAACACAGGAGGTCAGCTGCTGGGCTCAGGTACCATTTTGAGAATGCTTTGTTTTTTCTCAATGAATGCAATGCGTTCTCTGATTGGGTGAGGTGACAGGTGGGGTGGTGACATCATACTCTCCACCTCATCCAATCTGAAAATAATTTGTATTCACTGAGAAAATACAAATATTTTATGAATGATACTCATGCTCAATGGCCAATCTCCTATGTGCACAATACAGTATGGCAGCTGCGTAGCACAGAACCCAGAATACCTATAATTTTTCTTTAAGCTAGCCATAGTCATCTCATTTGCTCTTGTTCAGTCTGCAAACTGAATATGATAAAATCAATCCAATCTTCCCATTCATGGAGGAATCTTACATTAATTGAGAAATTGCCACTGTTGGCTATTGTATTCAGGCAGCTGTACTGTTCTGTTAATTTCGATGACCCTCAGTCAATTTTTAAGTCAATATTTGTTTAGCAGAGTGGTGCCAACATAGCAACCCCCAACTTGAATTTCATCAGATTTTGTGCTCTAAAAGACAGAATCTCTGACGAAATGCGCCGGGACAGAGCTACATGCTGACGTCACCATGTTCTCGGCAGTGGACCCAAAGTGACGCTGAGCCAGTCTGTATTGCTCTGTTTTACTGCATAGTGTTTTTTTCCTATATGTAAGTGCATTGTGTATGTGTATGTTTAATAAAATTGCCCATCTGGTTTTTACACTATTGGAGCACTTGGCCTCCCATTTTCTACTTAACATGTACGGACATGGTAGAGGCTGACAGAAGACATTTGTGGGCTTTCTGTTGGCGGTGGATCATGCCATGGAGAACCAGGAGGTTCTCCAGCAGACCAGCATTCCCATATGCCATGTATGACTTCTCTATAATCTGAGAGTCATATATCTCTGGTAAGCCTTCATTTGTGACCATATGGTGGTGGAGCTTTTTTCTTTGGAGTGGGATGCACTATCCAGAGGTTCTCAGACACAAGAAATTTTTAATAATTCATGGCGTGGACTTTTTTTTAGTTGTGGATTGGACTTTCATTCTTGTGTGGGAAAGTTTATATTTCATTGTGTTTTCATGAAGTATGTGTATTTTAGCACAACACAGGGATTGATTTGCTATAATCAGGCAAATAATATTATTTATTAATTATAAAATAAGGCAAATAAGCTGTTCACCTTGCAAGGGATGTTACACTTTCCAAAATATTTTCCCCAGACCTTAGTGAATAAGGGGAAGTCCTGTGACTTCTATCGTCCAATAATGTACGAGCAAAAATACTGTTCTTTTATTCTCCTTGCACACGATTGGATATTCTTTGCAAAGTGAAATTTCACCGCATTCACTAAGCTCTGGGAAAAATTCCTTCCATGGTGCAATTTCCCTTGCACAGAGAACAACCTCTTTGCCTTTGGTCAATCAACCCCATAAGCTCTGTTTGGGTGGTTTAATTCTTCTTTTTACATTAGCTAACTGTGAGCCAGCTAATTACAGCTAGCTAATGTGAAAAAACACAGTGTTAATGACTATGGCTAGCCTGCCTTTGTGATGTACATGCTTGTATTCCAAAATATTTCTCTTGTGCGCATTTGTTTGATTAAAATGCGCAAATGCTTGTTGTCATCATTCACAGATGGTCCAGCGGCAATAAAATAAAAATAGAAAAATGCAAAAAAAAAAATGTAAAAATGTAAAAAAGTAAAACTTTTAAAAAAAAATCTGCAGGTCTAGTATTTTATATATTATTTAAATACTATCATATCAAATAGTGGCAATAAGAAGTGATTTTTTGAATGCATTTTCATACAAAATTTATTTTAACAACTTTTTTAGATGCCACTAAAGTTTTTTTTTTATTAACAAGCCTTTTAAATAAAAAAAGTCTTGTGCTGACAATTTTTCATTCCTTGCCTAATTATTTGTTAGCAGATCACCCACAGTTAAGCAAATCCCAGAGATCATCCACGGAGCACGGCTGAATTCACCCATGTGTATATCCATACTCAGGAATGCATGAGAATGAAAGCATGATTTTAGCTGGGGCAGACAGTAGACGCTGCTCAGTTCAAATTTAGTAAATGAGACCACAAGAGTTGCTTTTTGCTTGCTGCAAATTCTGCTGGGGCTGATTTCTAAAAATGACAGCGCAGAAAAAAATAAAGTTGTCGCTGCCAGCAACCAATCAAAGGCTGGCTTTTTTATTTTTCTTGCCTCCGACTAGGAAAGTGAAATCGAAATCACATTTCTATTAAGTATAGCCAAATTTTACTAACAGCATGCATGTCTTTAGGCAAGGCAAAGCAAACCTTTTCTTAGAAGATGGAACAATACAGAAAAAAAAACAAGGTGTGAATTAAATTTACAGCTCTCTAGCTGGCGGTTATTTCTAGTAGTGAGCAGTTGTTCCGAGACCAACAGCCATCGCTTTAACTTTCTGCATAATGAAGAAATTAATATATTTCACTGAGAGCTCTGTAATATTAATGGATCTTCGACTATTTGTACAAAATGACACTTTAAGTTATCATAACCTTAAAAGATGTTTGCCTCCAGCAATGTTATTCCAGACAAGCAAAAATCAATATCCCAGATTAATAAATACATATGGAGCAGTTAATGTTCCCAGGAGGCTGTGCCTCTTATAAATTTAAATAAATTAGAATAGTCATTGACTTGAAAGATTTGCAAAAAAAGAGCCCAGAGTTAAAAAAAAAAAAAAAAAAAGGTGGGGGATGGGGTGGAGAGATAAAAGAAACAAAACCCAAGTTGATCCTACATTTCACTATACAAAGAAGCATGTATTTTTCTTTCTCATAATCTATAATCTATAATCTAATATGGAGTGAAAGGACATATTGTTCAGTCACAACCCAATAGAATAATCTATTTCCGTTACAAATTCATTGTCAGCAAAAAATCATTAATCATTTAAATACGCAAAAGACTTTGCAGTGTACATTATATGTAATTGGTTCCTTATAAATATACAATTTCACATTGTGATAATAATATTTTAAAATCTTAAACATATTATTATTAATAATAATAATAATAATAAGTATTATTATTAATATTATTTATTTGTTGTATTGATTTATTAATAATAATATGTATTATTATTATTATTATTATTTAAAATGTTAACAAATAAAATGTTCATTTTTTTAAACACCATCTTTTAGTAAAAAATCTTGCTTATTTTCAAGATTATATAATCACTTTCCTGTATGTCTGACTATGTTATCACTGTCAGGCATCACTGCTTAGCCACAACCTATTTAGAAACAAATTGGTGATTTTCTAAAGATTTGCTAGCAATCCTTGTGGTCTTTTTACACAGCCAGTGGGGGATCCTTTTCTTTTCTTTTACATGATTGGATGTTTGAAGTCCAGACAGGTCATCTTATCTGACCTATCACCCTCACAGTTGCAACAGTGACACCTACAGGCAATACAGTGGTGACATCAAGAGTGCCACAGTGTCGGTTTCTTGAAGAGTGGGAGGTGTATGGGGGTCATTGACTAATGGTTATATAACTTCTGACAACCTATGCTTTCTTTTTCTTCCCCATTTAGATTAATGGGAAATGTAAAACCCTTTAGTAAACAATCTTCTTACTGGTTCTGTAAAGTGAACACAGGCTTAAAATACTCATTAATTATATCGTATAATAAAAACAAAAGAGTACCTAAAGTATTATATATTAAATGTATAAAAGGTAAAAGAATGCAAGGTGATAATAGTAACAGTTAAAAGAAAACATAAAAAAAATAATGCATTTTAAATGTAAAAAAAATATTGCAAACTACAATTTATAAAATCAGTTTAACAAAAAATACAACAAAAACAACAGAAAAAAGCAGATACCTGTGGGACTTTATGGGCACAAATAAAGATTAAAGGAGAAGTACAGCCAAAGCTTGTTTGGCTGTACTTCTCCTGTGAATCACAGGAGTGCAGCTCTGGCTGCAGCCCGCTGCCATTAGACAGCACAGAGCTGGTCCAGGTTTGGGAAAGATTGCGACCATACTAAGAGGCTGAGCCGACCGCTCCGCCCTCTCCACAGTCCAGCACTCCAGTGGGCGCGGGGGGTGGCAGATAGGAAAGTTGGTGACTGACAGTCTCTTAGAGAACCGAGTGATTGGCAGTGTTTGATCGCTCAGTTCTCAGCCTAGACTAAGCTCCGAGGGCGGGGTGAAATGCGTGGTAGGCATGGCCTGGTTGGAGTCCAGGCTGAGGTTGCCACTCTATTCGCCACTTGAGATCTCTAGCTATGCTGGGAACTCAGCCTGCTCTCCTCCAATGATCAGACTTGTACTAACACGCCCCCCCCCTGCACAGCTATTCACTGGGATGACCACTGTGCTGTTATTTCTCCACCCTCAGCTCTTTGGGCACCTTATGCAGCTGAGAACAGAGCGCATGTGATCACTTATAAAAAAGGGGAACAAAGGGTATTTATAGTGTTTTTTCATATACAGTATCTTGCAAAAGTGAGTACACCACTCACATTTTTGTAAATATTTTATTATATCTTTTCATGTGACAACACTGAAGAAATTACACTTTGCTACAATGTAAAGTAGTGCGTGTAAATTTGCACTCCCCTTAAAATAACTCCACACAAAGCCATTAATGCCTAAACCACCGGCAACAAAAGTGAATACACCCCCTAAGTGAAAATGTCCAAATAGGGCCCAAAGTGTCAATATTTTGTGTGGTCACCATTATTTTCCAGCACTGCCTTAACTCTCTTGGGCACGGAGCTCACCAGAGCTTCACAGGTTGCCACTGGAGTCCTCTTCCACTCCTCAGTGACGATATCACAGAGCTGGTGGATGTTAGAGACCTTGCGCTCCTCCACCTTCCATTTGAGAATTCCCCACAGATGCTCAATAGGGTTTAGGTCTGGAGACATGCTTGGCCAGTCCATCACCTTTACCCTCGGCTTCTTTAGCAGGACAGTGATTATCTTGGAGGTGTGTTTAGGGTTGTTATCATGTTGGAATAGGGCCCTGCGGCCCAGTCTCCGAAGGGAGGGGATCATGCTCTGCTTCAGTATGTCACAGTACATGTTGACATTCATGGCTCCCTCAATGAACTGTAGCTCCCCAGTGCCGACAGCACTAATGCAGCCCCAGACCATGACACTTCCACCACCATGCTTGACTGTAGGCAAGACACACTTGTCTTTGTACTCCTAACCTGGTTGCTGCCACACAAGCTTGACACCATCTGAACCAAATAAGTTTATCTTGGTCTCATCAGACCATAGGACGTGGTTCCAGTAATCCATGTCCTTAGTCTGCTTGTCTTCAGTAAACTGTTTGTGGGCTTTCTTGTGCATCATCTTAAGAAGAGGCTTCCTTCTGGCACGACAGCCATGCAGACCAATTTGATGCAGTGTATGGCATATGGTGTGAGCACTGACAGGCAGACCCCCTCAACCTCTGCAGCAATGCTGGCAGCACTCATTTGTCTATTTCCCAAAGACAACTTCTGGATATGATGCTGAGTACGTCCACTCAACTTCTTTGGTCAGCCATGGTGAGGACTGTTCTGAGTGGAACCTGTACTGTTAAACTGCTGTATGGTCTTGCCACCGTGCTGCAGCTCAGTTTCAGGGTCTTGACAATGTTCTTATAGCCTAGGCCATCTTTATGTAGAGCAACAATTTTTCAGATCCTCAGAGTGTTCTTTGCCATGAGGTGCCATGTTGAACTTCCAGTGACCAGTATGAGAGAGTGAGAGCGATAACACCAAATTTAACACACCTGCTCCCCATTCACACCTGAGACCTTGTAAAACTAATGAGTTACATGACACCGGGGAGGGAAAATATCTAATTGGGCCCAATTTGGACATTTTGACTTAGGGGTGTACTCACTTTTGTTGGCAGCGGATTAGACATTAATGGCTGTGTGTTGAGTTATTTTGAGGGGACAGTAAATTTACACTGTTATACAAGCTGTACACTCACTACTTTACATTGTAGCAAAGTGTCATTTCTTCAGTGTTGTCACATGAAAAGATAGAATAAAATATTTACAAAAATGTGAGGGGTGTACACACTTCTGTGAGATACTGTATATACACAAATGTTTTGCCTTTCATTTCTATTTTAAACTGAATGGGTTGTCCTACAAGGTGTGGGTTTACGTATACTTTAATTCAACTTTACCACTGCTAAAATCTAGATCGAATTTTATTACAAACATTATTAAAACAATATACTCTGATGATGCTATTGTAAAGGTTACATTACCTAATACTGCCACATACAACTCACCATATATCCTCAAATAGTTACATAGTTATGCAGGTTGAAAAAAGATACAAGTCCATCTAGTAAGTCCATCCAATAAAAGGGAAAAAACCCCCCTTACAATCCCATATACACAATCCTATACCCACAGTTGGTCTAGAACAGGGGTCTCCAATCTGTGGCCCGGGGGTCAGATGTGGCTCTTTGCCTGCCTTTATCTGGCCCTTGGAGCACTATTCATCCCACGAATATGAAACACTATTCTGCCCTCTGACACCACAAATGGGGTTCCATTTCTCCCACTGATGCCAACAATTGGGCACTATTCTTCCCCCTAACATCAAAGATGGGGCACTGTTTACTCAAACTGATACCAGGAACATTTACTATTCCCGCTGGCCACGCTGCGGCCCCCCTAAAGTCTGAAAGACAGTAAACTGGACTTTTGTTTAGAAAGTTTGGAGACCCTTGGTCTAGAACAGTGGTTCTCAACTCCGGTCCTCGGGACCCACCAACAGGCCAGATTTTAAGTATTACCTTGGGGAGATGCAGACTAGAACACTGCAATCACTGAGCAGCAAATGATATCACCTGTGATGTATTTCAGTTATCTTGCAAACCTGGCCTGTTGGGGGGTCCCGAGGACCGGAGTTGAGAACCACTGGTCTAGAAGAAGGCAAAAAAACCCCAACAATGCATGACCCAATTTGCTCCAGCAGGGGAAAAAATTCCTTCCTGATCCCCCGAGAGGCAATCAGATATTCCCTGGATCAACTTTACTTATAAATGTTAATATTCAGTTATAATAGTTACAGAGTTAAAACAGACAGAAGCTCACATGATTAATACATTACATTGTTGACAATATATACAACAACAACAATAATTGTATGGTAATAAATAATGGGATGGTAGACTCTCTACACGTTTCTTAGAACAATGGTCCATTTCATCAGGACAAAGTACGTAAGTATATGTACAACATAAGAGAAGACCTTGAATTAAAATCATGAGGTTGATTTACTAAAACTGGAGAGTGCAAAATCCGGTGAAGCTGTGCATGGTAGCCAATCAGCTTCTAACTTCAGCTTGTTCAATTAATCTCCCTGGCGGTATGATTATGCCAGATTTTTGCGTCTAAAAGCGGTAGGTTTGTTCTTAAGTTGAATTTGTTTGTAAGTCGGAACAGGTACATTTTTTTAAGTGTAGCTTCAGCCAAAAAAAATATTTTTAAGCTTTTTGGATAGCATAGGGAAGGGTAACACCCCTGTAATGTTTGTTTTGCTGTCTATGTTTCTGTGCAGAAGATTTCACCTCACTTCCTGTCCCAATGATAATTGGATTTTGAAAATTTTGGGTTGTTTTGGAAACAAACTTTGATGATAAATCATCAGTGGAGACCCCTTTTTCACATGATACTCTTACAGGAGTAAATTTCCCTTCCTAGGGGGAGATTTCCTCTCACTTCCTGTTGTCTCCCTCCGTTTGTAAGTAGGAGTCATTCGTAAGTCAGATGTTTGTAACTAGGGGACCGCCTGTACCTCTAAAGCTCCTAAAGAAGCACATTTGTTGAGAAACATGTCAAGCAGGATTCAAGTTGGATCTCATCCTCCCTTTAAGTTGCTACCCCTGTGCAATAGTGGGTCTGGGCTTAATTCCCATATAACCCTTATACATAGTTTTCTTGGGGGGTTCCACTTTACACTTGGGCTGATGGTGGTTACCAGCAATCCTTTTGTTGTATGTGATGTTATACGGATATCAATTTTAACCATTTTTTGTATAAATGATAAGATATTCAAATTTTAACAGTATTTGAGTTTTGTTGTGCCACTAACTCCTCAAATAAACAAATGAAAAATTATTCTTTATTGAATTAAAGATGTGCACATTGAAAGCATACTGTGGATAATTTTACATATTTCTTCCAATGATCAACAAGGCTAAAACTGCACTACACTGAAAACAGTAAACACATACCCAAAGAAATGTAATGATCTACATTTAGGAAGTCTTCATTAACCATTTCCCGCCCGGCCTATTGACATGACCAATCACGGCTGATCACAGTGTAAACAGGAAGAGCAATTTATCGGTTTTTCCTCTGCAGACCTGAGCAGTGGAGAGCCGATTGGCTGCTCTCCTGATGGGGGCTGCGCTGAACGTTTATCAGTACAGTCCCCCTCAGGATCACCGCACTGGGCCACCAGGGAGCCCCCCCAAGGACAGCATAAGGGGGCCACTCATGGACCACCAGGGAGAAGATCAGGAGGCCACCCAGGGACCACCAGGGAGCCCACAATAAATCACCAGGTAAGGGGCATACAGTGCACTGTAGGGATGGCACTGTGCCCATATGTGATGCCTGCCAGTGCCATCCCTAACAGTGCTATATGCACCAGTGCCGTGTACCAGTGCCTACTAGGGCCCACCAGTGCCGCCTAGCAGTGCCCACCTGTGCCACCTATCAGTGCCCTCCTGTGCCACCTATCAGTTTCCAGCAGTGCAACCTATCAATGCCCATCAGTGCCACCTATCAGTGCTGCCTATGAGTGCCCATCAGTGCCGCATGTCAGTGCCACCTATCAGTGCCCATCAGTGCTGCATATATGTGCCCTATCATTAGGGCAACCTTATCAGTGCCACCTCATCAGTGCTAATCTGTACTGCCTCATCAGTGCCCGTCAGTGTAGCCTCATCAGTGCCCATCAGTGTAGCCTCATCAGTGCCCGTCAGTGATGGAGAAAATGTACTTATACAAAGTTTTGTGACAGAAACAAAGAAAAACTTTTTTTTTTTTTTTAAATTCTGTCTTTTTTTATTTGTAACGCAAAAAATAAAAACCGCAGGGGTGATCAATTACCACCAAAAGAAAGCTCTATTTGTGGGAACAAAATTATAAAAATTTTGTTTGGGTGCAGCGTCTCACCGCGCAATTCTCATTCAAAACGCAACAGCACTGAAAGCTGAAAATTGGTCTGGGCTGGAAGTGTTCTAAGTGCCTTGTATTGAAGTGATCAAACATACAATATCATCATTATGGCTGTCAGAGGTTGGTGGCGATGTACATTTTTAAAGTTTTAATATTGGCCCACCTAGTTTTTATGTATAATGCCTTAAATTATTTTTAGATGTTGCTTAGACATTGTTGAATCAATATATTGCAGACAAAAACAATATCAATACAGCAGTGAGTATATGGTATAGATAGAATTTAAAGCCAAATTAAAACCAAAATCTAATATATTGCAGCTTACCAATCATTAGATGTGGCGGCTGCATTAGCTTTCTTTTTTTAGTCTTTTTTCCTCTGTTTTCACCTGGTGATCTGGCCAGTTACACACCTCCTGTATTAGAGCGTCCCCCACTCTGGATGAAGAAGGAACAGAAACAACTTTTGACAGCAACATTGTTAATCTGGGGGGAAGGTGGTGTTAAATGTACTAGCAGATTACGATACACTGACAAATTGAAGCCCACGCTCTATAATCAGTTTCAGCAGGTTTTTTTTTCCTTTTGGGATAAAGCTCTTACATAAATAAATAAAAGCTGACCATTGTGAGCCCCCCTGTCAGTGGCAAATGGTTTATCTCAACCCTATAACTGCTACATCCGCATGAGAGCTTGAAAAACAACAGACTTACTGGCCAGATCAACAGGTTAAAATTAAAGAAAGAAAGCCTAAAAAAGAAAACAAATGCAATTATTGTGTCTAATAATTTGTAATCTGCAGTATAATAAAATGTTTGCTTCTGGGTTTGATACCGCTCATCTGATGCATTTTGGGGGTGCACCCCCCTCCTCAGAGCTGCAGAGGTGGCTCTGAGGAAGGGGGCGTGCCCCCAATACACAACAGCTTGTACCCTTTGTTGTTTCGTAGCACATGTGTCTGCAATGTGGGTTTTCATTGTTTCACTGAGAATCATTTTTGTGAGTATCCATTTTATACTGTTTTTATTATTCATTGCCATTAGCACCTTCCTTTTATTTTTTCCAGTTTGTATTGGATTACCCCATCCGAGGAGGGCAGCATCCACCCAGTCTTGGAATACCGATGCCCGGGTTGGTCCTTACCTTAGAAGACCCCTGAGCGCTGGAAGTGGCTATCTTTTTTCTGTGCCCTTTGCAAGTGCAGTTGCTCCTGAACTTAGTAAATGAGGTAACACTTCACTTTATAAAGAATACCCAATCACATGCAAGGAAGAGGAGGACCCTCACCATGCCACCATCCAAATGTTAGATATAAGGATGAAAATGAAATTCTCTATTCAAAAATAATTGGACTTTGTGGGCACACCAAAGGTTGAGATAGCACTATTAAAATAAATATACTTTTGACAATTAAGTTAAAAAATATATACAACAAATAAACACGAATATAGAAAAGCACAATCTTGAGAAAAGGTTATGTACTACCCATAGGACCAAGAAAAGCAGGAGGTAGGGTCTCAAAGGTCCATGTAAAGTACTGTTTGAATATTGACCCAAAAAATCCTCCATCTTGGTTTGTCAAAACGTTTCACTTTTTAAATAAAGCTTCTTCAGGACAAAAAGGGGTGGGTGCTGTTTAGCCTTTGTAGAAGAAGAGCTGGAGTGAAGCCAACAAAAAATAGGTACAAAGACTCAAAAAGTAATTAAAAAGGGAATTCCTTGGGCGGATTATCAAAGTAACCCTAATGAAAGTTAGACTGACCCCATCCCTCGTGTTTGGAAAACAGAACAAGAACCCCCTAAATGGGACTTTAAATTGGGATAACCAACTCATCAAGAGGAGAACAAATGATAAAAACAATCAAAGTTTATTTGTACACATTAAAAATGGTAAGACAACGCATATAATCAAAGCAACATAAGACATAAGTGCACAAGGGAACAGGAAGAGTTCTTGCTCTACCCCCTATGTGGGGCAGACAAGAGGTCTTTTAACCATTTCACCATTTTGTCATTACATTTGTCACTTGCTATCGTCTTATCATGGGACACACTCTTCCTGTTCCCTTGTGTACTTATGTCTTATGTTGCTTTGATTATATGCGTTGTCTTACCATTTTTAATGTGTACAAATAAACTTTGACTGTTTTTATAATTTGTTCTCCTCCTGATGAGTTGGTTAATCCCAATGAAACTATTAGGCGGGTTCCTTAAGGGAAAA
>BLSH010188236.1:3233024-3243435 GCA_018402905.1 Glandirana rugosa | reverse complement strand
ACCTACACTGCCTCGGTCATGGCCTAGTCAACCTCTAGGCTCCTACTCCACATCCACCCCCCTTCCCGTTTTTTTACTTGATTTTAATTTATTTTCCCTATCCCAATTTATTTGTAGGGCACTTGCCCTAGTTTGAAGATGATTTTAGAACAGTTATATGGCTTCTACCGTTAATTAATACTTTTCAGACACAGTTTGAAGATGATCCACATTCACCTCCATTTTTGCTTTTTTTATGTTTTTATTTTTTTAAAAATATTTACAGTTATTTCCCTGTCCCCATTTTTTTGTAGGGCACTTGCCCTACCCTTACCCCCATTTTACTTCCTTTTGCAGCCCTCTAGGGCTTTCCAGGACTTTGTTACAGCCATTTTTGTGCATAAAAGTTCGGGTCCCCATTGATTTCAATGGGGTTCGTTGTCCGTGCGATCGTTCGGGTTCCGTCCGGACCCGGACCCGGACTTTGTCCCGAAGTTCGGACGGACCAGCAGAACCCGAACTTCCAGAGGTTCGCTCAACTCTACCCAGCACTAGAAGGGATAAAAAAGATAGTCAAAGATTTACAACCCATTATAACAGACAAACTAATCAGCAAAAAACTTCACTCTGATTATGGAGCCACAAATAATGGAAGCAAACCCTGCAATGAAAAATGGTGTAAACTGTGTAACCAGATCAATCTATCCAAAAGTGTCACACACACAAATAGGACCTTCAATATCATGAGATCATACAGCTGTACCTCCAGTAATGTGGTGTACCTCATTCAATGCAAAAGGTGTAGCAAAGGATCTTATGTTGGTGAAACAGGACAGAAGTTGCAAGCGAGGATGAACTTGCACAGACATTCCATCAAGGAACATAAAGAAGACAGTTTCTGCATACCTGTGGAACATCACTTCTCACAACCGGACCACATTATAGAAGACCTCAATGTCTCAGTTCTTAAGGGAAATTTCAGAAGTATCCAGGAAAAGAAAACATTTGAACTAAGAATGATATTTCTTTTTGACACAAAAATAACGGCTTAAATCTAGATATTGGTTTCCCTACCCATAATACTACAGTTTTATGACCCCCTCTGTGAATGTCAAATGTCCCCCCCCTGCCCAGTCTATAGCTCTCCCTCTGTCTTATGTAACTAACTCTGCTGTTAGCTTTATTACCATTGCCATAGACCTTGATTTGTATGTGTTTGTTTTTCTTTTTTTATTTTCTCTCAGAGAATATATATATATATATTTTTTTTTCATTTTAACATTCTGCTAAAACATTTGTGAATCAGTACTGCTTGGACCTTGAAGAAGGGGACATACCCCAAAAGCTTGTCCTGAAAAATTGTATGTTAGTGCAAATAAATAAAAAAAAGTATCACAGACAGTACTCAATTTTCCCTGTAATCAATGTATGAATTGGTAACTTGGTCACATCGTCCCCTCAAATTATCATTGCTAGTCTTGTTCAGGTCATACCAAGGAAAACACATTATAGGTTTCTTTTTTTGACGTATGTGCACATGTAGTACATTCCATGCCTGTGTACAATGCTTTAGATTAGTTGGGGACAACTTCTGCTTGAGCCCCTGTAAACTACCCATTGCATTGTACCCCACCAACTGGTCCATCTGGGACGTGCAATTCATGAGACACAGGTTGGGTATAGCTATTTGAATAAACTATTCACTAACTTTCAAAAACACAGTGATATTGTAAAGATTAAAAAGAACAAACATTAATTTAATAAAGAGGAGCGAGGTCAATGAAAAAAATACTTGACTGCAGTATAGGCTGCACCTTGCTAAATGGGCCTATTCATCGCGACTGTAATTTTCCCCTAACCAGGAGTTATTTGCTTTGGTGAAATCTGTGGTCAAATCATTTTAGGTAAATTAATATAGTGTAAACCATTATTAAACCACAAACACAAGGCAATCAATGCTATTGTTGTTAAATTAATCAAACGAGAGCGCTGAATCATTCCAATGCTATGCAGTCATGTTGCTTCAGACCTGCAATTAGTAATGGCAGTTAACTCTGACAACAAGATGTATTTGGAGATATGTTGTAAAAACTATTTAAAGCACAGTAGCATATGGGGAAAAAAAAAACATTTCCCTTATTAAAAAAATAACACATTTCTAAAAAAAAAAAAAAATATATATGTATATTTAAAAAAATATATATTTGTTTAAAGTTGCAAAGCTTGTATTGACCTTCTGATTTTTAATGTGAAAGTTGATTAATGTTTTGAGTACTACAATGGATCAAAAGAAAGATATTATTCTGTAAAACAAATCTTGCAGAAATTCCTGTATTGGGGCCTATATTGTAACATTCAAAATTTGTAAACTTACCAGATCCATTTTTATATTTATTTAAATCCTAATTTAGTAAAATACTTGAAAAACAAAACTTTGAGTTTAGTTTTACATTCGAGTTACTTTCTTCTGGTTGTCCACCCCTGGCTGTTTTTTTATTTTTATCTTTTTTTTTTTAATCTTCTAATTTTTGAATTTTCCCAACAATTTATTTTTCTTTTTTTTAATTATGTCTTTTTTTTTATTGTGTCTCTTTTTTTCCCCTCCTTTTGTTTTGTCACCCATGCCCTTTCTGCAGCTGATACTTAATGCCAAAGATCTATGTAATATGGATAATAATTTTTGTCAGTAATATGGGGCTGGGATATGATCACCTTCCTCTTAAGTCAAACAATTGATATGGTTTGGTACATTATCCGTTGTTATATTTATGTTCTTGTACTGGTCCATCCTTTTCTTTGGCATTGATCTTTATCATATACGTGGTAATAATATATTAGTATGGTAGTAATATATTATGTACACATTTATATTTTAGTACTTGTTTTTTTTTTTTGGTCTGTTTTTGTTGTTTTTGCTGGTATGTATATAACACTTTTGTATTAAGATTCTGTATGTTAAAATGACTCAATAAACTTAGATTGAAAACATAAATTTGAGTTATAAATATGTAATATATATTTTATTTTAATATACACATGCGCACACACACACACATACCTTTGCAAAAATGTGATTTAAAGATAAAAGAATACAAAAATACCTAGAGTTAATATTTAAACATTCACCTTATGAAAAAATAAATGTTTAAGTCTTTTTTTCTGTTTTTGTTTTAGGACCAGGAAGTTATAAAAAATCCACAAGCAAATAAATGCAAAAAGATAGGATTGTCCCTATCACGGTAACTAACAATTAAAAATGGATGATGTTAATTCTACTTTGCTGTAGTATGAGAAATAGTTTATATTGTTTACTGCATGGAAAATTATTTTGTTAAAAAAAATCATCGATGTTTCTCTGCTTTATTGCTTGCCTGGAGACCACAGTAAGCATGATGATTTATGTTAAATATTGATTTATAATAAATATTGAAACATGGATGATGGTAATCATACTTTGTTGTAGTATAAAAACTATTTTATATTGTTCACTACAAGGAAAATTATTTTATTTAAAAAAATCATTGATCTACCTCTGCTTTACTGCTTGCCTGGAGACCATAATCAAAGCATGGTGATTTATGTAAAATATTGATTTATATTAAATATTGAAACATGGATGATGGTAAACATACTTTATTGTAGTATAAAATCTACTGGTATTTTATATTGTTCACTACAAGAAAAATTATTCTGTTAAAAAAAAAAAATCATTGATGTTCCTCTGCTTTACTGTTTGCCTGGAGACCATAATCAAAGCATGGTGATTTATGTTAAATATTGATTTTTATTAAATATTAAAACATGGATTTTTAAATTATACTTTGTTGTAGTATAAAAACTATTTTATATTGTTCACTACAAGGAAAATTATTTTGTAAAAAAAAATAATCATTGTTGTTCCTCTGCTTTACTGCTTGCCTGGAGACCACAATCATAGCATGGTGATTTATGTAAAATACTGATTTATATTAAATATTGAAACATGGATGATGGTAAACATACTTTATTGTAGTATAAAATCTACTGGTATTTTATATTGTTCACTACAAGAAAAATCATTTTGTTAAAAAAAAAAATCATTGATCTACCTCTGCTTTACTGCTTGCCTGGAGACCACAATCAAAGCATGGTGATTTATGTTAAATATTGATTTATATTAAATATTAAAACATGGATGATTTTAATTATACTTTGTTGTAGTATAAAAACTATTTTATATTGTTCACTACAAGGAAAATTATTTTGTAAAAAAAAATAATCATTGATGTTCCTCTGCTTTACTGCTTGCCTGGAGACCACAATCATAGCATGGTGATTTATGTTAAATATTCCCTCCAATGCCAACTGGGACATGGTCATTTTATTGCACTTCTTCACGTGGCTTAGCAATTTTTTATAGCTGATATGTGATTTCTTTGGTAAACCACCCCATATAACTGTAGCATTAACAGCTCTTTATAGCTATAACTGTTGCTAACACCTTTCAATACAGAGAAAAACTGTGTTGAATTTTGAAAGCTACATATTTTCCAACGAAACAGCTGTTCATTTCCGTTTTACAAAAAGCGCCTGTGGAATTAATTCTGTACCGTTAAGTGCTTAAAAAAACAAGGATATGTTATGTATTTTTAACAAAATATATGGATTAGTCATAATTAAACTCAGTCGATAGTACATGTCTAAGAAAAAGTTATGGAATATAAAAATTCTACAGTAAAGAGAGAATATGAATGATAAAAAATGACCTCCTTTACTATTCTAAATCACAACATGCTGCTTCCATAATATAAAAACTCACTATAAGCCCATTTGTATATGTTAGTTTGTCAGTAATAATTTTCTCTTTCTTTGTCACTCAAATTGAGGTTTACATGATATGTCTGTGCCAATTGTGTAATTGTTGGAAAAGTCAAAATATTTTTATGTAATTGATTTTTTACAGTATTTGGAAAATGGAAATACAGAGCTCTGCAGAACATCTGGAAATGTTAAGTCATCGGGTATAAAATAACTACTCTTTGTTTTAATGTAACTGAAGCCCTAATTATTTTATGAAAAAAAAAAAAAAAGAAACGGCTTGATGTGATTGTGATTTATATTTAGATAGACACATTTATATCTAAACTGGTACTTCTTTTTCACATTTGTTCATTATTTATTTTGAGGGATTTAAAGGATAAATAGCCAAAGTATATAGGCAGATATAATGTAGACAAATGTATTTGTATTGAATAATTAAAGTATTAAGTATAAATGTATCAAAAACTAATTATATTATTATTTGTCAGATTGTTTGTGTAGAGGGCAAATAATTAATTAGCTCCAAAAAAAGCATGTCCACCATGAATGAATTTGGCACAGATTAAATCAGCACCAATGCCTCTCTCACAAACAACTGGTGAGGGTTCCAAGTGGAACACTTTCTTTCCTAAAGTTTGTAAAATCTCTTTAAAGGAAGTAAGGAATTTGTCATTGTTGATCTTTTCTTGAAAATGTTCATCCTTGGCTGTCCTGGTGATCCAATGTGGTTGTTACTGAGAGCAAGTATGCAGATTAGAACTTATGATTTCACTGGTCTAGATGGCAGTGTCCCAAAGTACCCAATCCAAAAACTGCCAGAAAATTGTATTTTTGGACTAAAGTTGCAATGTCAGCCACAGTATCTCCCTCAGTACTGGCTACCTTTAAAGAAGGCTTATGGCGGAGGAAATACCCAGGCATCCTCTGCTGACCTCTTCTTTTTAAAATGCTAGTTTCTTGGCTTCAATGCTTTCTGAGAAATTTATTCTGAACAATCAATTTGTTCTGACTTCACTGGCTGCTTGACTGTTTAGGTCCATGGCTTAGATAGCATTGCAGGCAGCAGGAACGGCAAGTATTTAAAGACCTACAGGTATGGTTTCCTATATTTGCTAAAGCAACATGGTCACATGGTCTTAAGTCTTCCTAATAAAATGGGCCATACCCATTAGTCTTTGGATATCCTGATATGACTATTGAGCTCACTCCCATGCCACATCGGACTTTAAAGGCAGATTGGGCCACAGTGTTTATAAAAAGTCATATTTTATTGTATTGTACAATAAAATATGACTTTTTATAAACATTGTGGACCAATCTACCATGAAAGTCTAACCTAGTTGTCATATTTTCCCCTTTTTTCTGTTTCTTTGGATATCCTATAATCTCAAAACAAAGCTTAAATATACCCCCCACCTGCGCACCAAAAAAAAAATTAGCCAACATATACAGTGGAACCTTGGATTACGAGCATAATCCGTTCCAGGAAAATGCTTGTAATCCAAAGCACTCGTATATCAAAGCAAGTTTCCCCATAGGAAACAATGTAAACTCAGTTAATTCGTTCCACAGTCACTGCTTGTCTATGCAGTACTGTATGTGGCCTCATGCCCGGGGGTGCCTGGTTTATGCAATACCGCAATGTGGCCAGAAAAGAGGCGGCGCTGGTGAGCTCCTAAGACATTGAAATCACTCGGAAATGCTCGGAAAATGTTTACACTTTAGGTATTTCCGAGGAATTCTAAGTATTTCCGGATGCCTCCGAGGCTCACCAGCACCACCACTTCCCTGGCCACATGTGGTATTGCATGCAAAAAGGCTAAATTCTGCTCGTTATGCGAGACACCACTCGCAAACCGAGTCAGAATTAAAAAAAAAAAAACTGCTCGTATTGAGAAACGCTTGTTAACCGCGTTACTCACAATCCGATGTTCCACTGTATTCAGCTTATAATAACAAAGATTTGTTAACCCCTTTTGTAAGATTGTTAAATGGATAACAGGCAGCACAATGATATGCCATTAATATTTGTATAATAATGATGTACATTGGTTGGTATAGATTTTCTTTTTGCATCTCTTGATGGTTCTACGGGCAATTTATAAATAAAATTTGTAGTGCTTTTATAATACATTTTAGATGAAACATATGATTTTCAAAGCATTTGGATACAATTGGAAACACACTTTTCATGTAATGTGAAGCATTGCTTGAAGCTGAATGCAACTTTGTAATAATTAGGAAAGGAAAAAGGGTGGTCCCGAGTGCTGCACATCTCACAAAACCAGCAGCTTCAAGCAGCCTCAACCCAGACTCCGTCCAGCCCACAACCTCCATGACTAAGCCCAATAGGTGGGATGAAACGCGTTGGCAGTGTGTAGCCTAGACGGAGTCTGGACTGAGACTTACCATTCTATTCTACCATACTACCATTCGCACAGTGTTTTGTGAGATGTGCGGCACTCGGGACCACTCTTTTTCCTTTGCCTGTATCTATCGAGCTCAGACAACCCCTTTGCCTGGCTGCCCTCCCAGAGGCATTTGTTAGCAGACGAGGATTGACAGGAGCCTGGAGCAGCACCCCTAGCCTTTGTATGGGTCCACAGTCTGTAATAATCAATGCATTCTTAAAGTGGAATTCCGGACTTAACCCAAACTTTCTTAAAACTGTCCCTACCCGGCTCTTACCTATTTTTAGCCCTCTCCAGTCCAGTCACATGATCAGGTTTCAGTTTCAGCCAGAAATACAAATCCTTTTATCCGATGAAACAGCTCCCATATCTTCATTTAATCTCTGTATTTAACAGTTTGCCTGGAGTTTAGCTTTAAATCTTTGAGAAAAATGATTTATTTTTGAGATCTTCCATATTGCATGTTTTTATTTTGATAAATGAGGGGGAGGCTTATTTGAAGCTGAATGATCTTGACCCAATAGCCTTATTGTAAAGTAGTCTGGATCCTCAGAAGTACATACGATCCATTAAATGTGGCTTTTCATCATATAAGGGGTTATCAGAAGATGAGTTAATGTTTTGTTTGAAGAAATAAAAGTTTTCTCACGCAGGTTCCTGGCTGTATAAAAACAATTTAAAGATGATGGTTATGATGCATACATCCACAGACTGATAACTGGAACAATGCAGCATTATGGCTGGAGGAAAGAGACTGAAGATAAAATGGATTGCTGCCAAAACCAACCTATCCGGTTTCTCTTTTCCCTTTATGGAAAAATTTGTCAAGAATTATGGTATTGGTAGCTGTGGGCAACAACCTCAATTATTTGCTCATTTTCCTTTCTGAAGTTTGACTGAATCAGCCCCAATGCCTCCAGTAAACTTAAAGCGTATTTTCACTTTAGCAACCAAATTGGAATAACATCTACTTTATAGTTGTTAAATTTTCCCATTCTTATATTATAACTTAAAAAAATTGCTGCTTACCATTTTAAGTGCTTTTTAATTGCCTAAAAATCCTATTAAGCTTTCCTCTCCTATGTAATGTTAAGGAGGGAGGCTGGAGTTATGTTTACCATAATTACCCTTGTCTATACTGTGCTGACAGATCTCATTATCAATTGAAACTTAGATATGAACATTGTCTGAAAGAGTTAACGTGGATGTAAACCCTCACATGTACCCAGTGAACTGAATAGCCTCAGATGACACACAGAAATTAAAGTGGTAGTAAACTGCTGTGTTTTTTTTTTCCTTTTGCAACCTGTAAGGTAAAACCATAATGGGCTAGTATGGATTGCATACTAGCACATTATATGAAACTTACCTTAGAATGAAGCCTTCCAATGGCACGCTGTCACCCTTGAAAATGCTTTCACTTTCACCCGGTCTTCCTTCCAGGTTCACGGACTCTGGCTGTGTGAGTGGCCAGAGCCGCGATGATGTCACTCCCGTGCATTCTCGTGCGAGTCATTGTTTGTGGCACAGGACTATAAAGAAATGGCCCAGGTGGCCGTTCCTTCAGAGCGCATGCGCCGGTGACATCGGCTGCATGTACAATAAATCTCTCCTAAACGGTGCACATTTAGGAAATATTTCAGTACCTATAGGTAACCCTTATTCTAGGCTTACCTATAGGTAAAAATGATGCATGGGAGTTTACTACCACTTTAAACAATTCCTCCTACATAACTTTTAGTTGTTTATCTGCAGTCTTCTCTTCCCTACACCCTTTCAAAAGTGCAGATTGTGTTAAAAATTCTTCATCTGTCAGGAGCACAGAGGAGAGGGTGGTAACAGTGTGTGAGAGCTGATTGGAGGAAAGGAACACACCCCCCTTCACACAGCAAAAGAACCGTGTCTTAAATAGACAAGCCGTCTGCTGAGCTCTCCCTCCCGACACAAATTTTATCTCATGTGTCAGGAAAACTTCTCAGAAGTGACTTGTGCTGATAACAGAGGAAGGAAGCACCAGCGAGAAATGACACTTATAGCTTTGGAGAGAGATAAGTAAACACTATAGATATATGTGCTTTTCCCAGATTCCATGACTGAGGTTTACAACCACTTTAACGATCTCAAGACTCAGGTTCTGCGTTGTATATCAAGGCACCTACAGTAAACTTCAAATTGCCATCTTTTCAAAGCAATAGAAGCTGCCCATAAAAAACAACTAGAAACGTCAAAAATATATATAAAAAAGTCTAGATATGCTGTTTAAATGGGAACAAGTATCAAACATATAGTGGGGTTTTCTCAAATCGGACTGCAAAAGTGGAAATACACTTTAAAATACTGAATCTGTGCGCTTGTTGTTTCTGACTTCCATATTGAAGGTGAATATTGGCTGTATTTCAGAAATGGGCTTTTATGTTGTGGAACCCAAAAAACGGAAGAAATTGACTGCCACAAGCTTTATTTCTCTCGACAGACCCAAAACTTTAAGAAACAAATTTGTCACCAAAAGTGCATAACAAGGTAGATAATAGTTTACTAACATACTAATTTATTGCTTTTTAATTATACTAATTGTTTAAAATGTTATTCTGAATCTCTATAGACCTTTGTGTTATTTAACGAAGGATACTGCTTCCATAGAACTCCATGGGGTTGATTTACTAAAGACAAAATGACTGTTTAGGGAAGCTGCCCTGTGCAAGAACATTTGGTGAAATTTTGCCTTGCAGAGAATACCCAATCACATACAAGGGAAGTAGAGCTGCACGATTCTGAATTAAATGAGAATCCCTATTTTTTTGCTTAGAATAAAGATCACAATTCTCTCATTATTATTGGCATAACATCATCTTTTTCATTATACAAACTCAAATTGGGCCAACTTTACTGTTTACTAACGAGCAGGGGCCTCTGATTCCTCTTGTACCAAATTGTGATGTAACTGTACTGTCTTCCTTCATTTTGTAAATTGCTGTGCAAACTGTTGGCGCTATATAAATCCTGTATAATAATAATAATAATAATAATTGAGTTTTTTTTAAATTAATTGAAGTGTATTTTTTCTGAAAAAATTGCGTTTGAAAGACCGCTGGGCAAATACAGTGTGATATAAAATATTGCAACGACTGCCATTTTATTCTCTAGGGTCTCTGCTAAAGCACGTCGAGATGAAGGGAACATACACTAACCCATAAGAGACGTTCCGTTTTAAAGTGGTTTAC
>BLSH010188236.1:3212255-3225409 GCA_018402905.1 Glandirana rugosa | reverse complement strand
TGTCGGAACATTTTGACACTTTTTGGGACCATTAGCATTTATACAGCGATCAGTGCTATAAAAATGCACTCATTACCGTGTAAATGCCATTGGCAGTGAAGGTGTTAACCTGCAGGGGGCACTCTAAGGGTTAACAGTGTTCCCTTGGGGGGGGTTCTAACTATGTGTGGGCTGCCCTGGCTGGGGAAGGGAAGTGATCACAGCTTCCATGTAGAGGAAGGCTGTGATCACCGCCCTTCCCCCCTCACAGAACGGAGGTCCGTGTTTACATACATGGACCTCCGTTCTTTCACTCCGGGGGGGGGGCATCGCGGGTAGCCGGCGGAGATCTACTCCGCTGCACCCGCTCCCTGGCCCTCCCCGGACACAGTGAGCGTGCGGGCGCGCCTCCGGCGGCGCGTGCTCGCTCACAGTGCGCGATCTGGCAGCTGCCATCAGATGACGGCATTTTGCCTGGGAGAGCCAACCGCCGGCAAGTGGTTAATGAATGAGATGAAGCTCTGCTGACTTCCATCATGCAATGCAAGCCCAAATACTGTCTTTTTTCCTTTGCTTGTGACTGGGTATTCTTTGGAAAGAGAACTATCACTACATTTACTAAGCTAAGAGAAAACTCCCTTGCAAAGCGAACAGACAGATTACCTTTAGTAAATGAATCTCAATGACTCTCACCTTCTACAAGTGTGTATAACAGTATCACGTAACAAAGTCCCGTAGTTCCTCACTGTAAAGTCAGGTACCCAACAGCATAGCAAATTTCAGACTTCAGATGACCTTCAATCCACAAAGAGTCAGACAAAAACAAAAAGAAAATATTTGAAGAGTCAAGGCCAGGTGGTTAAGGCCATGCACTTGAAACCCATTGGGGTCGCCCCAAGCAGGCTCAGATCCTGCAAACCATGCTCTTTCTTCTCTTGTTAAGGAACTCGTAGAATACAGTCTCCATAAAAGGAACCTGGTTTGTGGAGGAGGTTATGCTTTGCAATAGGAAAGAGTGCATTGAAAGTCCAGTGGGCTAATACCCTTCATCCATTGATAATTAGTCTAGGCATTATGGATTCCTCATCAATTGACTAGATCTTGGTGATTGTCATAGTACCTATTTACCAAAAGAATAGTTGATGCTTGGAATAGACTTCCAGCACAGATAGTGAGTCATTTATCAGTAAGTGGATTCAAACATGCTTGGTACAAACAAAGATCTATACTCAACCAAAAAAAAAAGAAAAAACATATAAAAATAAAAAGGGGCTGACCCAATGGGCCACTTGGTCCATTTTTTTGTCACTCTTCTGTGCCTCTTTATCTAAATACATGGGTAAATCCAAATTGCTTACAGGTTTACCTGGACATTCAAAGCTTAACAAAAGGCACAAATACTCACCTTTCCTCCAATCATCTGAAACCTGCAACGTCCCTCACCGGTGCAGGCATCTTCTCCCTGGGTTCTTCCGGGTACCTGTTAGCTGGCACAGGATGATGTCACTCCCATGCAGTCATCCTTCCAGTGTGCCAGAATGAAAACTGAGCTGGTCAGTGTCCATTCTACAGTGGATTGAAAACAGGTAGGTAAGTGTATATTGGTTCAAAAGAGGCAATGCATGTCTTTTGCAATAAAAAGCCTGCCTGTTCAAAAGTCTACTTTTTTAACATTAGTTCTGCTTTAAGACTAAATATTCAGATATTCAAATATTCAAATATACTTTAATAAAAATTCAGTATTTGAATCATCTGAATATTCAGTATTCAAATATTTAAATATTTGAATATTTAAATAAACTAATTATTCTTGATTTAGCTGGCCATATTAGGAGATTATCATTGTTGTTTTGGTTCAGATCAGATGGCAATTGTGTGTCTATAGCAGTGTTTCTCAACCTTTTTTGTCTTGCGGCGCACCAAAAAGATCAAAACATTTTCACGGCACACCTGAAAAGATTTATCAATTTTTGTGTTAAAGAAAAAAATTTATTTTTACATATATATTGCATTTTAAATTTAATGTGAAGGATGTGCCTGCTTTCGAGAGCAAATCAGATTGAAGCGATTGCAATCTTCTTTGTCCTTTCACTTGTTTCTTTGCTTTTCATTTAACAGTTTCTCTTTCAGAGTTCCAGACTTGATTAAGTATTTCTCCATCGCTGAACAATGAACAAACTTTATTTATAAGCATCAAAGTTGGAGTGGAGCAGTCTCTATTATTATTATATAATTAAAGTGATTGAGTTCTCCCGAGATCTCTCACAAGTCTCGCGTTACGAAAGGAACCAATGAATGACGGACTGACAGAGATTGTGTTTTTATATATGTTACTTTTTTAACTTTTGCGACATTGAATTACCATTTAATTTTTCGATATGTTCAAGGTTTTAAAACGCAAGCAATTTTAAATATTTTTCAAAACTACCACGGCACACCTGCAAATCTCACACGGCACACAGTTTGAAAATCACTGGATTATAGCATCAGACACCACACGGTTGTTCACTCTTATTATATATTATATTTGATCTGTTCTTTAATATGTCATATTTTGGTTAACTTTAATAAAACTGACCTGTCATGAAAAAACAAACAAACAAACAAACAAACAAACAAACAAACAAACAAACAGACCTTTACCTGTGAAAGAAGGCAGTAAAACTCCCCTTCTCACATGCCCATGTTGCTGAAGTATAGATTCCTGGGGAACTTTGGGGGACCAGTTCTAGTAACCTGAGCAGAGTTTGGGCACCACGAAGGTATTTTTAATGCCTTCTTTTATAAGTAAGAGATTAAAAAAAAAAGAAAAAGGTCAGGGTCACTTTAAGTGCAGCAATAAAAGAGATAATTTTTCAATTTCAAAGGATCAATTTTCTTCCTTAAAGGTTTAATAAAATTTAAATATAACAGGATTATATAGAAAAGTCAGTTCTTACTGTGTGACTGCATTTACTATCTGTGCCAGGCCCAGGTGTAGAGAATTAAGGTCACACCACTCCAACTAATACCAATCATGGGGCACTATTCCTTCAACTAATACCAATGATGGGACGTTATTCCTCCCACTGATACCAATGATGGAGCACTATTCCTCCAACTAATACCAATGATGGGGCACTATTCCTTCAACTAATACCAATGATGGGGCACTATTCCTCCAACTAATACCAATGATGGGACACTATTCCTCCCACTGATTCCAATGATGGAGCACTATTCCTTCAACTAATACCAATGATGGGGCACTATTCCCCCAACTAATACCAATGATGGGACACTATTCCTCCCACTGATACCAATGATGGGACACTATTCCTCCTACTAATAACAATGATGGGACACTATTCCTCCTACTAATACCAATGATGGGACACTATTCCTCCGACTGATACTGGTGATGGGACACTATTCCTCCCACTGACACCAATGATGGGGTAATATTACTCCAACTATTACCAATGATGGGTCACTATTCCTCCAACTAATACCAATGATGGGATACTATTCCTCCGACTGATACCAATGATGTGACACTATTCCTTCAACTAACACCAATGATGGGGCACTATTCCTCCCACTGATACCAATGATGGGACATTATTCCTCCCACTAATACCAATGATGGGGCACTATTCCTCCAACTAATACCAATGATGGGACACTATTCCTCCCACTGATACCAATGATTGGACACTATTCCTTCGACTAATACCAATGATGGGGCACTATTCCTCCAACTAATACCAATGATGGTGCACTATTCCTCCAACTAATACCTATGATGGGGCACTATTCCTCCCATTGATACTAATGATGGAGCACTATTCCTCCAACTAATACCTATGATGGGGCACTATTCCTCCCATTGATACTAATGATGGAGCACTATTCCTCCAACTAATATCAATGATGGGCACTATTCCTTCCACATATACCAATGATGGGACACGATTCCTCCTACTGATACTAATGATGGGACACTATTCCCCCCCACTGATACCAATGATGGGACACTATTCCTCCCACTGATACTAATGATGAAGTACTATTGAGCAATATTCCTTCAACTAATACCAATGATGGGGCACTATTCCTCCAACTAATTCCAATGATGGGACACTATTCCTCCAACTAATACCAATAATGGGACACTATTCTTCCAACTAATTCCATTGATGGGGCACTATTCCTCCAACTAATTCCAATGATGGGACAATAATCCTTCAACTAATAACAATAATGGGGCCAATTCCTCCTTCTATTTGCTAAAGGCGCAATATCATTTTTTTTTCTCTCCCTGGCCACTCTGGCCCCTCTAAAGTCTGAAGGACAGTAAACTGGCCCTTTGTTTGGAAAGTTTGGAGACCCCTGTTCTAGATTATATCTGTTACATGGCATGTATATGTCATTATGACAATAGGTTAACAATAACCATTAATAAGCAAACATGAAGTGACAATGGTAGACAATTTTTCAACGGGTTTCATTGTTTAGCTTCATCAGGAAGATATAATTGTGGTAAAGATCTGTCACATGAACAATATACTCTATGCAATATATTACATGACAAATATATGTTAGAATATATAACATATACTGTATCTAAATTATAATATATATTAGATGACAAACATCAAGTATATATAATAATCATAAATTTGTGTATAAATCTTAGGTATATATCGAGTTTTATTTTTTCAGGCTTAATACATTAGAGAGTAAAGGTTTGTATTAGCACAGACAAGCAGATATGAAATGCAGATTTTATGCTTCCAATGCAATACACCTGATTTATGTATATTATTTAGATAACAATGTTCCTTTAAGGTGGCAGGAGGACTCAGAATTAAATGTTTTTCTTCAAATCCCAGTTCATCTAAAACATGTGAAATAATTTGCCCTATTTTTCTATTTAGTGATATATCTGCACACAAGTGGACAAATCTGTTTCTGATTTATTACCATTTGATCCCTTGGTTTCCTGCCATTGATCAAGGCTAATACTCGGCTCACTTGATGAGTTTTATATGAAACCTGATATTCCAGGAAGAAGAGAAGGCACTTTTTTTCTTTTGGGGATTTTTATATGCCAGAGCTTTCAAGAACACATAGTATAAAACTCTACCTGGATATACATGGAATAACGAGTACACACTCAACCAAGGTTTGAAAAGAAATTTGCTTTCAGTTGTTTAAACTATAAACCTACTTGTAACATTCACAATATAGGTGTTCTTCTATTATTGAACGGAACCATTTAGCTTTCAGTTGGAGAGACAAATGTGCTAAAGTTAAAAATTGTTTTTATGGGTAAATGTAAAAATAAGCATTTTGAAATACTCAAAATACATCATTAATTTTGAAACAGAGTGTTTCTATAGAATCTATCGACTGTATCTAGAGATTTATTGGGTAGAGAGGCATTTAGAAAGTCGGGGGAATATTAGCACAAACATTAGGAGTAGATATATTTATGGATAAAATAGTAGACATCCTATAAACAAGGGTGTATCTACCACAAGGCAAACCAAAGCATTTGCCTTGGGCAACTTTTTTCAGGGGGGGCGGCACCCCAGGCAGAATGGCAGCGGTGGCTCTTAAACAATTTCCTGTCTTCTGGTGGTTGTACCAGGATGATGCCCTGCAGGCATCACCCTGATATAGTTTTTTAGAGCTGGCAGTCAGCTCTCTTGTAATAGCCTGCTAGCCAGTCAATTGCTATTAAAAGCAGCGGGAAGGAATGTCCCCCCTTTTTCACCGCCTTCTGCGGCTCTCTTGGGCACTCCCGTCCCAAGCAAAGCTCGGCTGTTCGTAAAAGTAAACCGAAAGTGATGACATGAAATCACTTCTGGTTTACTCGGAAACCATTGGCTGAGACTTTGCCATTCTAAGATGCTAATGTTATTATCCATTCATGTATTATTGTGATTTGGGTCATTATTAGAACTTTGAAAAAATTGTATTTCTGGTGAAATGTTAAAAGAGAAGTAAGGCCAAAGCTGTTTTGGCAATACTTCTCTTCTGGGTCATAGGAGTCCACTTATTTGTGCTCACCTGTGACCCAGAATCAGTCATCACAAAGCAACTCCAGGCCCTGGAAGGATCCTGACAATAATGTTGGGATCTACCCAGATACCTGATCGGTAGCTGGCCCAGCCTCTCAGCTTATGGCTGAGAGCCTGAGCCAGCTGTTTCCGCCCCCTCCTCTGCCCGGTGCTCCATTGAGTGCTGCAGTTACAGAGCAGAGAGTGATGATTGACAGTCACTGCTCTTATCTGCAAACAGAGCAAGAACTGAGAAATCAGCCATCATGTGATCACTCAGTTCTTGGGCTTAGAGCTGGTGGGGACAGCTGAAGCATCAAACCGATGCTGTAGCCTGGAGGTAAGTATGTGTGTTTTTACTTCTTTTTTCTATCCCCACGTTTCATTTAAGTTTAAATTGTATGTGGAGGTTGGAAGATTTCTTTTTTTTCTTTGCCTCACCAACATTTTTGGATAATTTACCCCTTGCAGGATTATTTATAAACCCAGAAATCATACAATGAGGACCTATGTTATTACACTTACCAAACTATGTATGGAGACATGGAGATTAAATGTAGTTCTTAGGACCTTTTACGTCATTGGGTTCTGAACATGGTAATGCTATAAGAACAGAGCTTGAGGAGCTATTACCACTATATTAAAATGCATCTCTAGCCAAAACATTTTTTTTTTTTTTGGATAGAGTAGATAACATTTAGAACTTCTGTCAGAATTTTTTTATTTACCTCGGGGACCACAGTCACTTGGACAGAAAGTATTAGGATATCGAAACTTTTTCAGCTGTCATCTGAACAGGAGGTGATGGAAAATCTTCCAATGAAGATCCCTGTTCCAGTGCTAACTGTCTGAGAGAGAAATTCCTCTTTGAAGAAATTTCCTTTTACTTCCTGTTGTGTCTCCAGGCCAGGAAGTGAAGTGAAATCTCCCTAATGGGAGACAGACAGACACACACACACACACGACAACAACAACACACACACACTTACAGAGCTATATCCTACTGTATTTAACCACTTCAGTACAGGGTACTTACCCCCCTTCCTGCCCAGACCAATTTTCAGCTCACAGTGCTGTCACACTTTGAATGACAATTGCGCAGTCATGCGACGCTGTACCCAACATTTTTTCTATCATTTTGTTCCCACAAATAGAGCTTTCTTTTGGTGGTATTTGATCACCTCTGCGTTTTTTATTTTTTGGGCTACAAATAAAAAAAGACAGAAAATTTTGAAAAAAAAAGTTTTTCTCTGTTTCTGTCAGAAATCTTTGTAAATAAGTACATTTTCTCTATCACTGATGTGCACTGATGAGGCTGCACTGACGGGCACTGATGAGGCAGTGCTGATTGGCACTAATGGGGCGGTTCTGATGAGCACTGATGATGAGGCACGTATATGCAGCACTGATGAGCCCTGATAGGTGGCACTGATAAGCAGCACCAACGGGACCTGATAGGTGGCACTGATATGCAGCACTGACGGGCACTGATAAGCAGCACTGATGGGCACTAATAGGCGGTACTGATGGGCACAGATAGGTGGCACTGATGGGCACTGATAGGTGGCACTGGTGGGCACTGATAGGTGGCACTGGGGGGGGCACTGGTGGGCACTGATCGGTGGCACTGGTGGGCACTGATAGGCTTCAATTACAGATTGGTCCTGGTCGCCAACGCATCCCAAAAATGCTTTGGTGAAGATGAGGCATGGTCTAAATGAAATAGAGGGTGTGGCTTAAAAGGGCATGGCTTAAGGGGTGTGGCTCGAATCTGAGATGAATGACGGATGAAGGAAGGAAGAAAGAAAGAGATAGGGAGGGAAGGAGAGAGAAAAGAAGGAAGGAAAGAAAGAGGGATGGAGAGACAACAGGCCCAGGTTCTACACCACAATAGCAATATGTGTATTCTAGAAAGTTTAACAATCAGCAGATAAAGATAATCCAAACACCTGGTGTTGCCGCTTCAATCATCCGGGCACCAAGGCTGGTATGGTGTCAGGATGATTGAAGCGCATTATTTATATTATTACATTGCAATATAAAATTAAATCATTTAACTCCCCATAATGCAGAATCAGTGGGAGCCCCGAGCGTGTTACTTGCCACTGTCAACTGCCACCAGATGCCATCAGGTGTCCCCAGCGGAGTCCCTCCTTCCATCAGGTGTCCCCATCGGAGTCCCTCCTTCCATCAGGTGTCCCTAGCGGAGTCCCTCCTTCCATTAGGTGTCACCGGCGGAGTCCCTCCTTCCATCAGGTGTCCCCAGCAGAGTGCCTTCTTACATCACATCACAGGTGCCCCCAGTGGAGTCCCTCCTTACATCACAGGTACCCCCAGCAGAGTGCCTCCTTACATCACAGGTGCCCCCAGCAAAGTGCCTCCTTACATCACAGGTGACCCCAGCAGAGTGCCTCTTTACATCACAGCTGTCCCCAGCAGAATGTCCCTCCCTACATCACAGGTGCCCCCCAGCGGAGTTCCTCCTTACATCAAAGGTGCCCCCAACGGAGTTCCTCCTTACATCACCAGTGCCCCCAGCAGAGTGTCCCTCCTTACATCACAGGTGAGTGGTGATGTGGGAGGCAGTGAGAGATGATGTCATCTCTCTGCTCCCCGCCACACCTCCGACATTGCAGCGGCCAGGCTCGGCTTTGAGGGCAGAAGAGCAGTGATGCTGGGCGGGCAGAGGGAGATGATGTTATCTCTGCTCGCCTGCCCCACTCGCTTGCTTCTTGTGCTCAGGCCGCCCGCGGCTCTGTCAAGCTGCCTGCCTTTGGCTCTGTCAAGTCGTCCGCCCGCGGCTCTCATGTTAGGGACCCCAACACTCAGGGCTATGGAGATTACATCCGGGGTGTAGCCTCAATAGCCACACCCTGGCGATGCCCCTGCTACAAGCCAACAGTCACAAAGGTTGTCGGGACTTGAAGTTTCCCATTCACAGAGGACTGGGAATAAATGACGTGGCTGCGTGGCGCCCCGTACGGCCACCCTATTTTCAAACAGTGACAGAGGGCGTCTTGAGAAGATGCCCACCCGCTGTCACTGGGGAGGGGGAGAGGCTGCAGCTGCTGGAACATGTTTCATGTTCCTCCTAAATACAGGTTGAATATGTAACATGTTCCAAAAAGTGAACTTATCCTTTAAAACTAAAATTAAACTTTTGCCTATCAATACACTTTAACTACCTGGCAGGGCTGGGGCAAGGGGTGGGTAGGAGGGGAAGCTGCCCTGGGCAGAATGGTTTATTGCAAGGATGGTGGGGGGTGCCCTGACCCTAACCCTAAAAGAAGCGCGGGCACAGTTTGGTATCACTGCCCTGGGCATTGGATGCCCTTGTCCTGGCACTGCTACCTGGCAGGGCTGTGCAGGATTTATACGCAGACAGTAATTTCAAGAAGGGAGCATTTTAGGTCTATATTGAATTTATGGGTAATATGCATATATGACAGTTAGATAATGATTTATCCTTATATGTTACTATGATTTTGTTCAATACAGTATTTCTTTGTATAAAGTATTTTGTATAAAGTATTTTTATTGTTTTTTAATAGGTTTTATTATTTATGTCATACTAATATTGCTCTGACATTTCATAGCATACACTTTTTAAATTTCAAACCATTGTAGAAAAGTGAGCTTCTTGAAGTTTTGGACCGTAGCAGGAAATAAATGGTTGCAATAATTTTATTTGATTATTTTCTCTTTATTTTTATGATTTTGTTTAGTACAATTATTCTTTGTATACATTTTTTTTATTTTTAAAAATAGGTTTTATTATTTATGTCATACTAATATTGCTCTTACATTTTATAGCATACATTTTTTGAAATGCAACCCTTTGAAGAAAACTGTAATGCTTCTCCCAAAGTTTTGTAAAAAATGCTTGCAATAAGCAAGCCTTTGCATACACTGCAATTAGATCAGAAGCCCTCCTCGACTTACTTTTTCCCCATTCTACACAATTACCAACCTATGATGGGCTGCTGGGAAATTATTTGTTACAACCATCCCTGCTTATTTTAATTTTTAAAAAAATATTTTTAAGAAATCAAATGCACATTTTGCTACTGCTATATTTCCTGTTAATTGTTATTAAGATTATTATTCTCCTATGTAACCTGGCTTTTCCTAGATATGATTCTATGAGCTTCCTTCACACAGTGATAATATAGTCTTATCAGTGTGAGCTGTAAATATGTATGATTTCAAAACATCCATTTCTACAGACGAGTAGCTGTCTGACTGCTATTTATTGCCTACTTAAGTCCCGGTCAGCAGGGTCAGCTTCTGGGTAACATCTGTATTTAATCCTTATGTACACAATAGGAATCACACAAGTGTGAGGCCAACATGTAAATGGTGAGAGAAGAGCTCTTACTATAATGCCCATAGTGACAATATTTATTACTTGTCCGTTGCTGTCTTATATGAAATGTGAAACAGTAATTTATCAGTAACAGACTTACAGTGCTAGAACTCAAAGTGGGTATTAATAAAAGGGAACAACCTATTTGCCCTTAGTAAATCAACTCCATGGTCTCCAGTTACAGCAGACTGAGATTATCGTTAAACTGAACTTGACCATTTGGTTACCAATTTAAAGTGTTACTAAACCCACAACAGTAAAATCAGTCTGTATATGCAGTAAAGCATGCTTGTTATACTCACTGTGGAACCTAAGGGGTTAATCCTCTGCATTGTGTAAAAAGGCAGTTTGATCCTGCCTTCTCTGATCCTCTCCTCCTTCAACTGTCCCCAATATATTTCCTGATAATACAGAGGTTAGGGGACAGGCTTCACATGCTCAGTTTGGTGTTGACAGGAATCATGAATCAGACTGAGACAGAAGTGCAGTAAAAATCATACAATTTAATAAAAATGGTAAAATAGAACAAACAGAGCAAACAAAGTCAAAACATTGCCAAGGTTCGGTAGCCAGAGCGGATGGTTGGAGCAAGCCAGCAAACAGGGATCCAGAGATCAGCGAGGCATGCATGGTCAGGAGCCAGAAGGGAAGTCAGCCGAGCAGAGTCTTTAATCCAGAAACCAGAAGGAACATCAAACAGGCAAAAGTCTTTCACAGGAAAACACAGCAGAGATTATCCAGAGATGTTGACCAGGCGAAGGCGTCTGAGATCTGACCCAGGCAGTTTATATAGCTAGGAGAGCTAACTAACGCGCAGGATATGGGCATCAGGTGAGACAGAGTGGAAGCTGAGAGGGGCAATTAACCCTCAGCTGAGCAGCTTGCTCTGAGAAGGGAGGGCTGAGCCCAGCCCTGACAGGTGTGTATTGCTAGAGAGATTTTTTTTCTTGGGAGAGTGCATGTGATCAGCACAGGGTTAATCAGCACTGTCCAGACAGAAGGTCAGGGGTCCTGAATCCTAATAGGCCAGTCAGTGCAGAATGAAAACTCCTCCTACAAGCTTCAACCAGACACTCATAGAAGTCACAAGACTGCTATACACTGCTGATGAGAAAAGGTATTTAGCAGTTTATATTTACTAAAACTATTGCATTTCCATGTTCTGTGCACTGTGGAAGACCAGATATAGTGAATGATTGGCTTGCACTGCAGTGGTGCAATCTCTGGTGCTCCGCACTGCTCACACAACATGGTGTATAATGTAGTAGTGGTATTGGTCTGGTGGCATGGGATTATCCGGCACATCATCCCTTGTAATAATCGAAATTCAATACAAGAGAGTATGGGATTATGACGGTGTCAAAGAATAAATCCGAAAAAAAGAAATAAAGTATAACAATTTTTATTGGTACAGAGTTAAAATGACATAGAAGTGCATAATTAAAAACAATGTATACATATTGATGTTGCCTTAATTTCAGTATATTCTGATTAAGAAAGACCATGTAGTGATCTAAGGATATTCCTACATGTTTCGCCTGTATAGGCTTCCTCAGGGAATTTAGATAGATCACCAAAGATGTTTAGTAATTAGAGTTGAGCGAACACCTGGACGTTCGGGTTCTGCTGGTCCGTCCGAACTTCGGGACAAAGTCCGGGTCCGGGTCCGGACGGAACCCGAACGCTCGCACGGACAACGAACCCCATTGAAATCAATGGGGACCCGAACTTTTAAGCACAAAAATGGCTGTAGGAAAGTCCTGGAAAGCCCCAGAGGGCTGCAAAAGGAAGTAAAATGGGGGTAAGGGTAGGGCAAGTGCCCTACAAAAAAATGGGGACAGGGAAATAACTTTAAATATTTTTAAAAAAATAAAAACATAAAAAATGCAAAAGTGGAGATGAATGTGGTTCATCTTCAAACTGTGTCTGAAAAGTATTAATTAACGGTAGAAGCCATATAACTGTTCTAAAATCATCTTCAAACTAGGGCAAGTGCCCTACAAATAAATGGGGATAGGGAAAATAAATTAAAATCAAATAAAAAAAATGGGAAGGGGGGTGGATGTGGAGTAGGAGCCTAGAGGTTGACTATGCCGTGACCGTGGCAGTGTAGGTGGAAGTGGCGGTGGTAGAGGAGTAGGAGGAGGTAGCCAACATGGTTTTTTTTTTTTTTGTATTGAGGCCTATTCAAAAAAACATGGTAGTGCTTTATGTGGGTTTATTGCAGCTGCTGTTGTGACCTATGTATCCCAATTGGTGTCATAGGAAGTTTTAAAACGTTTGTATTTGAACAGCGCATTGCTAGTATCTACTGTGCCGTTATGTGAGGAATGTTGGCCACCCATTGTATCAGTAATTACTAATTTCTCCTTCTTCTATTACAATTTGATATTATTGCTGCTGTAGCCCATGTGCACAAGTGTGTTAGAGTATTGATGAAATCATTAATGACTATGTTACCCACCGGTTGTAAGGAGTGTATTGCCGTGTCATCTATGATCGTTACGCGACAAGTTTATGTTTGCAAAATTTTGAAGGATACTGTGGTTAACCCTATGTATCCAGTGTTGTCGTCGACGTTATTTGGGTGTATTTCGTGATGGTACAAAAAAACTTATCCGGAGTTATGTTTTTTTTTTTTTTGGTACAACCGATGGAGGAGGATGAGGAGATGGTGGCGGTGAAGGTGGATGTGACGGTGCCAGTGCCGTATCAGTTGGAGATCCGAGGATGAGGTGTAGGTGGGGGGAAGGGTAAAAAAA
>BLSH010188236.1:3169443-3198624 GCA_018402905.1 Glandirana rugosa | reverse complement strand
ACCCCCCCCCCCCCCCCCCCCCGTGAGCTGTATTTTGGATACAGCACTGACTGCAACATAATACATTAGTTATTAAAAGTTAGTAAAAGTGTAAGTTCCCCTTTTCAAACAAAAAATAAATAAATATATAGGTGAACTAACACACTACACTGTAAAAACAATTACCAAAAGCGCAACTTCACTTTTGTTGAGAAAAAAACACTCCCCTCTGGGTGATCTATGTACATTGCAAGGATTTTAACACACTTTGTTGCAGATTCCTAACTTTTGTTATTCTGAAGAAATCTCTGTTTGTTCCTCTGTGCCTCTGAGCTAAGTGAGTTTAATGGGAGTGGTTTCATAATCTGTGCAGCTGCTGAACACTAATGAGGAAATCTGCTGGGCCTGCATCCCTTTAGACGTGTTCCTATTGGGAGTATCTCACCAAATAATTACATTGTTGTTGCAGGTGATGCCTGAAATCTGACTTGTATCTTAGTGCATACTTCTGGGGAAATCAGTTAGCCAATCACACAAGCAGGTAATAATGTTTCTGGGGGGCATTCTGAACACATTCTGTGTACAGAACACCTCAAGGTAGCCATATTGCATTGCATTTTCAGAAAATTACAGCAGATGCAGATTAAAAAGGAAAGGTAATTTGTATATTACATACAACAGTGTATGCAGCACAGATTGTAAGAGCAAGCTTGAGACAGGCCACGTTTAGTCAGAGAAGGTTGAATATACATCAACTAAAAGATGTATGTATGTACAGTATCTCACAAAATTGGGTACACCCCTCACATTTTTGTAAATATTTTATTCTATCTTTTCATGTGACAACACTGAAGAAATGACACTTTGCTACAATGTAAAGTAGTGAGTGTACAGCTTGTATAACAGTGTAAATTTGCTGTTCCCCCAAAGTAACTCAACACACAGCCATTAATGTCTAAGCTGCTGGCAACAAAAGTGAGTACACCCCTAAGTGAAAATGTCCAAATTGGGCCCAATTAGCCATTTTCCCTATTAGGTGTCACGTGACTCATTAGTGTTACAAGGTCTCAGGTGTGAATGGTGAGCAGGTGTGTTAAATTTGTTGTTATCTAACTCTCTCATACTGGCCACTGGAGGTTCAACATGGCACTTCATGGCAAAGAACTCTCTGAGTATCTGAAAAAAAGAATTGTTGCTCTACATAAAGATGACCTAGGCTATAAGAAGATTGCCAAGACCCTGAAACTGAACTGCAGCACAGTGGCCAAGACCATACAGCGGTTTAACAAGACAGGCTCCACTCAGAACAGGCCTCACCATGGTGACCAAAGAAGTTGAGTGCACGTGCTGAGCGTCATATCCAGAGGTTGTCTTTGGGAAATAGATGTATGAGTGCTGCCAGCATTGCTGCAGAGGTTGAAAGGGTGGGGGGTCAGCCTGTCAGTGCTCAGATCATACATCACACATTGCATCAAATTGGTCTGCATGGCTGTCATCCCAGAAGGAAGCCTCTTCTAAAGATGATGCGCAAGAAAGCCCACAAACAGTTTTCTGAATACAAGCAGACTAAGGACATGGATTACTGGAACCATGTCCTGTGGTCTGATGAGACCAAGATAAATTTATTTGGTTCAGATGGTGTCAAGCATGTGTGGCTGCAACCAGGTGAGGAGTACAAAGACAAGTGTGTCTTGCCTACAGTCAAGCATGGTGGTGGGAGTGTCATGGTCTGGAACTGCATGAGTGCTGCTGGCACTGGGAAGCTACAATTCATTGAGGGAAGCATGAATGCCAACATGTACTGTGACATACTGAAGCAGAGCATGATCCCCTCCCTTCAGAGACTGGGCCGCAGGGCAGTATTCCAACATGATAACGACCCCAAACACACCTTCAAGATGACCACTGCCTTGCTAAAGTAGTTGGGGGTAAAAGTGATGGACTGGCCAAGCATGTCTCCAGACCTAAACCCTATTGAGCATCTGTGAGGCATCCTCAAATGGAAGGTGGAGGAGCACAAGGTCTCTAACATCCACCAGCTCCGTGATGTTGTCATGGAGGAGTGGAGAGGACTCCAGTGGCAACCTGTGAAGCTCTGGTGAACTCCATGCCCAAGAGGGTTAAGGCAGACCTGGAAAATAATGGTGGCCACACAAAATATTGACACTTTGGGCCCAATTTGGACATTTTCACTTAGGGGTATACTCACTTTTGTTGCCAGCGGTTTAGACATTAATGGCTGTGTGTTGAGTTATTTTGAGGGGACAGTAAATTTACACTGTTATACAAGCTGTACAATCACTACTTTACATTGTAGCAAAGTGTAATTTCTTCAGTGTTGTCACCTGAAAAGATAAAATAAAATATTTATAAAAATGTGAGGGTGTAATCACTTTTGTGAGATACTGTATATAACACTGCGTGGATGATATAGCCCTGGTAGGATACTGCTTGAATAGATAAGCAGGAAAATGTGTTGAAGTGATATATCCCAAACTAATTAAAAGTCTATGTAGGTAGGCATCTCAAAGAAATGCAGGATGTGCTGCTATACTGGCTGGAGCCGGCGGGGTTCGCTTATAAGTGCAATTAGCAGAAATATTTGAAGAAATTAAGCCCATTCGGAACCAAATGCTCTTCATATAATTGGCTCTAATACTCAAAGCCACAGTGAGAGTCTAAGTTGCAGTGTATAGATCCTGGGTAATGTTCCAGGATGATAGCACACAGATCTTTGAGATGCCTACCCACATAGCCTTTTAACGAGTTTGGGATATATCACTTCTACACATTTTTCTGCTTATCTATTCAAGCAGTATTCTAACAGGGCTATATCATCTACACCGTCTTATATACCTACATACACCTTTTAGTTGATTTATATTCAACCTTCTCTGACTAAAGGTGGCCTTTCTCAAGCTCGCTCTTACAAGCTGTGCTGCATACACTGTTGTATGTACTAGATGTCAGTTCTTTGTCCCCTGAGCGCAAGGGCCAAACAGCACCCACCCCGTCTTTGTCCTGAGGAAGCTCTTGGAAGCGAAACTCGTCGACAGACCTGCATGGACGCAAAGATTGAGTTCCTTATGCTTGATATACAAAGGAAACTTTCCCAGATTATCATACCTACCTTTTTGAAGGACTCTACTTCCAGTCTTGGGTATACAGGTAGTGCTTTACCTTGCTTAGCAGAGGGTGTTTTTCGTCTATGTCAGTATATGTAATCAATGTTGAGGTTTTACATTTTTGTTAATAAAGCTATATTTTTAATCACCTTTGCCTATGCTGTGCCCAAAAAATCCTGCCTATTTTTTTGAGGGAGTTTCTCCTTCAGCCCTTTGTGTACTTATTTACAACGTTTTGTAACAGAACTTTTTTTTTTTTTCAAAATTTTCGGTCTTTTGTTATTTGTAGTGCAAAAAATAAAAACCCCAGAGGTGATCAAATATCACCAAAAGAAAGCTCTATTTGTGGGGAAAAAAAGTACAAAAATTATGTTTGGGTACAGCGTCGCATGACCGCACAATTGTCATTCACAATGTGAGAGTGCTGAAAGCTGAAAATTGGTCTGGGCAGGAAGGTGTATAAGTGCTCGGTATTGAAGTGGTTAAAGAAATGTGCGTGTATTGCAGAGATGTAGATTTGGGGGTGCTTATTTCAGATGATTGCAAAATGAGCAAACAGTGTAACCAGGCAGTGGGAAAAGCAAATAGAATTCTGGGATGTATCAGTAGAGGGATCACCAGCAGGAGGAAAGAGGTTCTGATTCCTCTATATAGATCTTTAGTGAGACCTCACTTAGAATACTGTGTCCAGTTCTGGAGACCTCACTTACAAAAAGATATTGATAAGATAGAACGAGTTCAGAGACGGGTAACAAAAATGGTGAAAGGTCTGGGGGATAAAACATATCAAGAGCGACTTCAGGAACTTAATATGTACAGTCTGGAGGAAAGAAGGGAGAGGGGAGACATGATCGAAACCTTTAAATACATCAAGGGGGTGCATAAGGTTCAGGAGGGCAGTCTTTTCAATATGAAACCAAAATCAAGAACACGGGGACCTCAAACTAACTGGGGGGAAGTTCAAAACTAATCTTAGAAAGTATTATTTTACTGAAAGGGTGGTTGATGATTGGAATAAACTACCAACAGAGGTTGTGAGACAGTCAACAGTAAATGGCTTCAAACATGCTTGGGATAAACATAAATCTATAGTCAGACAACAAGATTAATGTAAAAAAATATATATAAAAAAAATAAATAAATAAATAAATAAATAAAATAAATAAATAAATAAAAAGGGGCAGACTCGATGGACTACTCAGTCTTTTTCTGCCGTCACTTTTCTATGTTTCTATGTACTAGATTTTTATTTTTATTAATTGTACCCAAACATATACAATTGGTAAGAGAAGAGATATCTATTCAGAAACTATAAAATGTTTTGGATGGAGTTTTACCTTAAAGCACATCATCAACTTGTTCTTGTAGTTGAAGACTCTTGATTCCGTCCCAGGAGATCAGAAAATCAGCCTAGCACATCCCTATCTGAAATTAGGTCACATATTGGTTTTGGAGCAATTCTGCAGATGTTGAATTAACCAAGCAAATAAATAAGCAATAACTAACTAGAAGCACATATTTTAATCTCTTCATTGAAATATCACATTTCAGTTTTTTTCCAAGCCACAGCGTCTGGGCAATAGAAATTAACTCACCCTTTCATAAACATACACTATTTAACCGAGAGGAAATTGTAGACTGATTTCATTTGACTTCATGATCTCTTATGGTAAAAATTGTGAACATAAGAAAACGTCTACTACCCAAAAATGACATGGAAAAAGTCCTACTTTAGTGATGTTTTCACTGAGCTCCGCATAGCTTTGACCTTAGTCATTGTTTTGGAATAACTCCAGAAATCTCTCTATACGATTTAACTTTTTTTTTTACATTTTAATTTATATTTTATTGTATTTAGCCTAAAGGGGTTAAACATCAAACCACCTCCTCTACATAAAGTAATAATCACAAATTATCCAATCCTTTAAATAGTTTTAGAATTTTAATGGACAGAAATGCAATTACACTTATTAAATTATTGTATCTTGCTTATTATTCTGGTCAAAATAAAGGTAATAATATTTTATTACTTCACAGAAATAAATATTGAACTAATGAAGTATAGCATTAAATTAATAATAATAACAGTATTCATTTTCTATTTTTGGAGCGTCTGGTTAAAAACTAAAGGAGATCAGCAGGCAAGGTAAAAAGTAACACTGGTATTTGCACATTTGGTTATTTTACAAATTATTTTGAAATGTAGATATTTGTGCGTTGTAAGGTAAAAATACATTTCCAGAAGATAGGAACACATACAAAGTCACCGCCCCCTTGTGGTTTACTTTTAGTTTCTAAGGACTACATATCCCATGGTACCTTGCTGCTTGTAAGCAGTGACTCCTGTACTGGCTTCTGTCGAAGGCTCATGGCGGAAAAAGTTCTGCTGACTGGCTCCTGATCAGGACTCTCAGCCAATGGCTGAGAGCGCTGACTGGAGTGTTCTGGTGAGGGGGGCGCCCCACAGCACAGCCCTTTCTGGAAGGATTGGAGACCTAATTTTTAGGAACTTACTTTTAGACTCACTCAACCTGGGTATTAGAGACACCGACATACCAGGAAGAAACGTCTTTGAAATTGCAAGAAAAGGGACTTTAGAGGTGCCATAAACAGATATTTGATAAAAATATTAAAGCGCTTATGGACCGCCCCACGCATGCGGCAGGGCAGTCCTTCAGCACGAAATCACGTACCTGTACATTGGTCTTTTCTTTGGGTCAGGGGCATGCATGCGCGCTGCTGGTGACCCGCTTCTGCTGTGATTGGACACAGTGGGAGCCATGTCCGCCGGGACCCGCCGATCTTTCCCGAGACAGACAGAACGGCAGTCTGCTTATGTAAACAAGGCAGATCGCTGTTCTGTCAGAGGGGAAGAGGGAGATCTTGTGTTTCTGCTAAGCAGGAACATGGATCTCTGTCTTCCCCTAGTCAAAGCACCTCCCACACAGTTAGCAAGCACTCCCAGAACACATTTAACCCTTTGATCGCCCCTGATATTAACCCCTTCCCTGACAGTGTCATTAGTACAGTAACAGTGTATTTTATTTAGCACTGATCACTGTATTGGTGTCACTGGTCCCCAAAAAATGACACTTCCTGTCAGATTTGTCCTCCGCAATGTCGCAGCCCTGCTAAAAATCACTGATCACTGCCATTACTAGTAAAAACAACAAAAAAATTCCATAAATATATAGTAACATTCATGTCCTGTCTGTTTGCTTACCTCTTGGTTGTGTCAGCCTAGAGGCCGTGCACTTTACCACCTTTGGGCTAAGTAATCTCCTCTCAGTGAGGTCTCCAATTAAGGAAACACTATTTAAAACCATGTGCTGCAAAGCCTCCCTTGCCGATCAATGTTGTGTGTGTTTGGCTTCATGTGTGGTTGTTCCTGTCGTATGCTCTGAGTCTATTTCCGTGTACCGACTTTTGGCTTGTTCTGACTATCCCTGCCTGCTTGATACCCCAACCTTCGGCTTGCTCTCTGTTTCTTCTGTCTGCTTGATACCCCGACTTTAGCGCACTCTTCCATCTGTCCCTGTCTGCTTGTGGCCATGACCTTTGGCTAGGCCGCTGACTATCCTTGCTGATTCCTGCGCTGCCGCTTCCTCTCTTCCACTTGTAGCCAGCCCAATGTGAGCTAGGGGACCCCGGAGGCTGCAAACTGGATCCAATTGTAGCCAAATCCATCCTCACCACCAGATGCTCTGGTGAATACCTACTGGCTCTTAGACTCCACGCCCTGGGGAAACCGATGCACTAGCTCACTGTGTTTCAGTGTCTGTGCTCCAGGGGCCCATCTTCCTGTATCATCCAGAGCTCATTAGCAGCAGTCAGCTATAGGTCCACAACCTTAGCGGTGCGCTTCGCAACCTTAGCGGTGAACTTCGCACTTCAGTGTTGCGATTCGCACCCCAGTGGTGCGCATCTGTCACCTGACCCCAGATGTCCTGACACCCATAGTTTGTAGAAAGTATAACTTTTGCGCAAACCAATCAATGTACGCTTTTTGGGATTTTTTTTAGGAAAAATATGTAGCAGAATACATATTGACCTAAATTGATGAAGAAATTTGATTTTTACATTTTTTATTGGATGTGTTTTATAGCATAAAGTAAAATATATTGTTTTTTTCCTAAATTGTCGGCCTTTTTTGTTTATAGCGCAAAAAATAAAAACCGCACAGATGATCAAATACCACCAAAAGAAAGTTCTATTTGTGGGGAAAAAAAGGACATCAACTTTATTTGGGTACAACATTGCACAACTGCGCAACTGTCAGTTAAAAAAATGCAGTGCCGTATCACAAAAAATGGCCTGGTCAGGAAGGGGATAAAACCTTCCGGAGCTGAAGTGGTTGATCTTTAGTTTTCTCCAATATTAAAAACAAGTGTAAAGACAAACATATATTAAAAGCAAGCAATATTGTATACAAATTGTTATGTTCTTCGCTTGACGTATTTTTGCCAGTCAGCTTCTTCATTTTTTGATAAGCAGGAAAATCTGAATTCGTAATCCCCATAAGGAACCTCTTTGCTCGACACGTTTCACCAATCGGCTTCTTCACTATCTATAAGGCATTGGGGGTTATTTACTAAAGCTGGAGAGTGCACAATCTGGTGCAACTGTGCAAAAAAAACAATCAGCTCCCAGTTTTTATTGCCAAAGCCTAACTGAACAATCTGACATTAGAAGCTGACTAGCTCCCATACACAGCTGCACCAGATTCTGAGTGCACCTGTTTTAGTAAATCTCCCCCATTGTGTGTATTGTCCCAACATCAGTATTCAAGAGATTGATTAAATAGCCATTTGCAAGAAGTCACTAGAATTCACAAATAGAAGGAGCCAACCCCATCAGTACTAGTAGGCCATAGGGGGAGCAAATGGAAACCAGGATAATCCATCCATCAACTTAAATTGATCCAATAATAAGAATATTCAATCAATAGGTTTGGGAGAGCATCATGGGGAAAGGTGAGGTCTTTATAGCTCCTGAAGAAGCTGATTGGTGAAACCTGTCGAGCGAAGAGCATAAAAATTTGTATACAATATTTCTTGCTTGCGTTTAATATATATTTGTCTATACACCGCTTGTTTTTGATATTGGAGTAAAATAAAAATTAATATTTTTATCAAATATCTGCTTATGTCACCTCTAAAGTCCCTTTTCTTGTAATTTCAAAGATCTAATTTTTCGTAAGTCTAACTAAAGGCAAATCCTTTTTTTGGTACTTTGTGGAGAGTGGAGAGGGATTAGAACACCTGTCAGGTTTTTTTGCTGTCTGTACCTCCATTAGGGAGATTCATCCTCTCTATTTGTCCTCTTTACCTTTATCATCAAAAGTAAAAGAAAAATACTCAATCTTGGGTTATCCCCAGCATGGGATTACCCTCTGTGCAAATCCCTTGCACAGAGCAGGTAAGTATAACATGTTTGTTATTTTTATTTTTAAGGCCTCATACACACGGGCGTCTGTGAAAAAATAAGCAAAACGTCGGGCCCAGGGACAAATCTGCGTTTTTTTCGGCGTTTTGCATCAGCGTTACCGAGCGTTAATGAGCGTTAGTGAGCGTTTTGCCGATTAGCATCAAAAAACGCCAAAACACTACAGCCTCGGAACGCACTGGTCCCGCGTTCTAGAAACAGCTCACTAACGCCGACGCCCTCTACTGCTCAAAAACGTCAGCGTTTTTAGAGAGCCATTGAATAACATGGAGAGCTGCAAAAACCGCCCAAAAATGCCGGCGTCAAAAAACACCCGTGTGTATGAGGCCTAAAACAAACCTTTACAACCCCTTTAACCACTTGTTGACCAGCCGCTGTCATACTGCGGCAACGTGGCTCGTTCCAGTGAATCGCCGTAGGTGTACGTCGGCCCATGCACCCGCTCTCCCATTGGCCAGCGGGGGAGCTAATCAGCGGGCCACCCGCGATAGTTTCCCGCAGTGACAGAATGGGGACCTGCCTGTGTAAACAAGGTACATCTCCGTTCTGACAGGGGAGATCACACAGAACTTGCCTTTCTGCTATGCAGGAAGACGGATCTGTGTGTTTCCCCAGTCACACCACCCCCATATAGTTAGAAACACCTCCCAGGGAACACATGTAACCCCTTGATCGCCCCTGATGTTAACTCCTTCTCTGCCAGTGTCATTAGTACAATAACAGTGCATATTTTTAGCACTGATTACTGTAATAATGTCACTGGTTCCCCAAAAAGTGTCAAAAATGTCAGTTAGGTTTCCGATCTGTCCACCGCAATGTCGTAGTCCCACTAAAAATCACTGATCGCCGCCATTACTAATAAAAAAAAAAAATATTAGTAAAAATGCCATAAATCTATCACCTATTTTGTAGACGCAATAACTTTTGCGCAAACCAATCAATATACACTTATTGCGATTTTTTACCAAAAATATGTAGAAGAATACATATTGGCCTAAACTGATCAAGAAATTTGTTTTTTTTACATTTTTTTCGGAAATGTATTCTAGCAGAAAGTAAAAAATGTTTTTTTTTTTTTTCAAAACTGTCGGTCTTTTTTTTTTTTATAGCACAAAAAATGAAAACCGCAGAGGTGATCAAATACTACCAATAGAAAGCTCTATTTGTGGGGGAAAAGGATGTAAATTTTATTTGGGTACAACGTCGCACGATTGTGCAATTGTCAGTTAGTGGGGTAAAACCTTTGGGTCCTTAATGGGTTTTACTACCTCTTTGTTCCTCCTTATTACCCTGCAATATAAAAGCATAATAGGCTAGTATGCATCGCACACTAGTGTGTTATGTGCCACTTACCTGCATTGAAAGCCTGCGATGTCCCTGCTCCAGGAAGCGTCCATCTTCGCCCCTCTTCCTTCCGGGGCTGCAGACTCTGGCTCTGTGATTTGCCGGAGCCGCGTGTCAATCACTCCTGCGCATGAACGCGGGAGCCACCAATCGCGGCACGATCTCAGTAAAGAAACGGCAGGGAGGCTGTTTCTTCAATGTGCATGTGCCCGATGACGCCGGCACATGCAAGTACTCTGTATATCTCCTAAACCGTGCATGTTTAGGAGATATGCAAGGAACCTACAGGTAACCTTATTATAGACTTACCTGTAGGTTAAGGCGGTTGTCAAGAGTTGACAACCACTTTAAGTGGTTAAAGTTGGCTGCTGGTGTTACAGTTAGGCTCCATAATGCTGGCAATCTGGCAACACTGGCATTTGATAAGCACTAAACTTTGCATTGCTTTACACAAAACGGATCAGTGCGCCAAGACTGCCTTTAACTCCTAGACCAATGGTACCTGTCCGCACATATGCCTGTGAATATAATATGTCAGTTACATAAAATAAATCTTATGTCTACATTTGTTTGTTGGCGGTGTCTAGGGAAACACGAACTCCAAATAAAAACAGCCCTGGGTATGTTGCTTCCTTCTTGTCTTGGAGACTTTAAATGGCTATATTTTCTGGATATATAGGAATCTCTTGGGTGGTAACCACCTTTACCATAAATACATTAGAATATATTTTCCTTGGAACCTGAAAGCTAAGCCCCTCCGTGCTTTAATATTCCTTCCACATGTGGCAATATAAACACCTGTGACAGCTACTATGCGGCAATATATGCCTGCAGTTGCCACATAAAAAAGTCTGTCCATGAAAAATAATTACCCTCGGCGCACGTTGCTGGTCTACAAGCGTTACAGTAGCGGCTCCAATATTAATTATTATAATATTGAACAGAGACGGCCATTTCAATCCGGTCTTACTTTTCTCCATCTCTTTTTAATTTTAGTTAAGTCTGCAGTCAAGAAAGTTTCTGCGAAAAGTTTTTCTAAGCATGAAACAAACTAATTCACACCTGCCAGGAGGAAGAAAAATCCATCCGCTTCCTGAAATCCTTCAGCTCTGCCCAGTGAGACTTCATTTTCCAGCATAGAGGATATCCTGTAATAAAAATGTTTCTGACATAAATAATGTATATTTTGTACATATGCATTAACCGATTTAGTGCCAGACACATCTGCTTTGCAGGCTTATGATAGAAACAAAAAAAATACTTTTTTTTTTTTGTTGCTATGAGGATTGAAGAGAATTCTTTATATTTAATTTAACACCAATAAGTCCTCAAGAAAAACAATGTTTGAATGCAGCTCTAGATTAAACTGGAAGTAAAGGAAAAATCTAACTAGCTCTAAACCTACTCCCACCCGTGGCACCTCACTTACCCCATCTAGGCGGCGGGCATCGGCGGGGATTGGGCATCTGAGGAGCGGCGGGGATCGGGGCACCAAGCAGCGTCGGGGATCGGGCATCTGAGGAGCGGCGGGGATTGGGGCACCAGGCATCGGTCTGGCACCTGCGGAACCTCACATACTCCATCTAGGCGGCAGGCATCAGTGGGGATCGGGCATCCGAGGAGCGGTGGGAATTGGGCTACCAAGCAGCAGTGGGGATCGGGCACCTGAGCAGCGGCGGGGATTGGGCATCGGCGGGCATCCAGGCATCGGCATCCAGCGGCTCTTTTATTCCTTGCTTGCGCTGCGCATCTCCACCGCCACCCCTGCAAACTACAATTCCCATCATGCCTCTGCCTTTGGGAGTCATGCTTGTAACTATCAGCCTTGCAATGCCTCATGGGACTTCTAGTTTCTGCAACAGCTGGGGGGGTCACAAGTTAAGCTCCCATGCTTTACAACCATTATAATGGTAGTGACCACTAGCATATCTTGCATATACAATGTTCTTATTTTCTGACTGTTTCCTGGAGCATGTCCAAAGTCTCCAACAACATGTGCAACATGTCCACAGTCTTTGACCATCTCCTATAACATGCCTGCAGTCTCTAACCTTCAACTCTAGTACACCCACAATATCTAATTCTTAACTTTAGTATTCTTCCTACAGTCTCTAACTATCAACTGTAATATGGCCACAGTCTCTAACCGTCAACTATAGTATGCCCACAGTCTCTATCCATCAACTGTAGTATGTGCACAGTCTTCAACTATCAACTGTAGTATGCCCACAGTCTTTAGCCATTAATTGTAGCATTGCCACAGTCTTTAACCATCAACTGTACAGTGCCTTGAAAAAGTATTCATACCCCTTGAAATGTTCCACATTTCGTCATGTTACAATCAAAAACATAAATGTATTTTATTGGGATTTTATGTGATAGACCATCACAAAGTGGCACATAATTGTGAAGTGGAAGGAAAATGATAAATGGCTTTTAACATTTTTTTTTACAAATAAATATGTGAAAAGTGTGGATGGCATTTGTATTCAGCTCCCCGAGTCAATACTTTGTAGAACCTCCTTTCAGTGTTGCCAACCTCCCGCAGCATTTTTTACTGGCAAAACAAGGAAGATTTACTAGCGAAGCACATTTTTTAATGACAACCTGAAAAATAAAAGAACTCCTATTAAAAACAATTGATATTTAAACACAACAAAGGAACACTGACAATACCCATATCAAGTAGTTTGCCCGATTTACACTTAAAAAGTCATCACAGCATGACAAATTATCAGACCCTGATATTTATAGTCAGTTGTAAAAATCAATGATTTTTACAAGCTGTCAGTAAATTTAATGGCGGTTGGCAAACCTGCCTCCTTTCTCTGCAATTACAGCTGCAAGTCTTTTTGGGGATATCTCTACCAGCTTTGCACATCTAGAGAGGAACATTTTTGCCCATTCTTCTTTGCAAAATAGCTCAAGCTCTGCCAGAATGGAGGGCGAGCATCTGTGAACAACAATTTTCAAGTATTGATTCTGAATTGGATTTAGGTCTGGACTGGGCCATTCTAACACATGAATATGCTTTGATCTAAACCATTCCATTGGAGCACTGGCTGTATGTTTAGGGTCGTTGTCCTGCTGGAAGGTGTTTTCTTCTAAGATTGCCCTGTATTTGGCTCCATCCATCTTCCCATCAACTCTGACCAGCTTCCCTGTCCCTGCTGAAGAAAAGCATCCCCACAACTCAATGCTGCCACCAACATGTTTCACGGTGGGGACGGTGTGTTCAGGATGATGTGCAGTGTTAGTTTTCCGCCACACAAAACATTATGCTTTTTGGCCAAAAAGTTAAATTGTGTTGCCCTCATGATGCTGTTTGTTCACTAGGGTTCTCTAACAAACCTCTAAGGGCTCCACAGAACAGCTGTATTTATACTGAGATTAAATCACACACAGGTGGACTATAATTACTAATTAGGTGACTTTTGAAGGCAATTGGTTCCACTAGATTTAGTTAGGGGTATCAGAGTAAAAGGGGCTCAATACAAATGCATGCCACACTTTTCAGATTCACTTGTAAAACATTTTGAAAACCATTTATCATTTTCCTTGCACTTCACAATTATGTGCCACTTTGTGTCGGTCTATCACATAACATCCCAATAAAATACATTTACGTTTTTAGTTGTAACATGACAAAATGTGGACAATTTTCAAGGGGTGTGAATACTTTTTCAAGGCACTGCAGTATGTCCACAGTCTCTGACCCATCAACTGTAGTATACCCACAGTCACTACCCACCAACTGTAGCATGCCCAAGGTCACCAACCACCAACTGTAGTATTTCCACAGTCTTTATCCATCAACAGTAGTAGTGTTCCCACAGTCTCTAACCATCAACTGTAGTATACCCACAGTCACTAACCACCAACTGTAGCATGCCCAAGGTCACCAACCACCAACTGTAGTATGTCCACAGTCTCTTTTCATCAACAGTAGTAGTGCGCCCACAGTCTCTAACCATCAACTGTAGTATACCCACAGTCACTAACCACCAACTGTAGCATGCCCAAGGCCACTAACCACCGACTGTAGCATACCCAAGGCCACTAACCACCAACTGTAGCATGCCCACAGTCACTAACCACCAACTGTAACATGACCGAGGTCACCAACCACCAACTGTAGTGTGTCCACAGTCTCTAACCATCAACTATAATATGCCTGCCCACAGTCTTCAATCATCAACTGTAGTATGCTCACAGTCCCTAACCATCAACCGTAGTATGCCCACAATCTTTAACCTTCAACTGTATTATGCCCAAGGTCCCCAACTATCAACTGTAGCATGCTCACTGGCTCTGAAAGTTTTCTGTAGTATTACCTACATTCAATATTTTGTGCAGCCCTTTGTTGAAGTCAGTAGCCACACATGCATGTATAGTAGGTTTATATATAGTAGGTTGACTAACACTGGTCTGTGTGTGGGCACTGCAGATAGTTCACACCCGGAGTGTATTTAAAATTACAACATAAAAATAATCACACTCATTAAAAACATGTTACTTATATGAGAACAAGTGTATAATGGTGTATAACTCTTGCGCTACTACTCTTGCTCTATGGATAATGTAACATCAATATTGGGTCGCTGCATGCATCAAATGGTGTTCAACCAATCATAAAAGCTAAAACAAATAAGGATGCCATGCTACCAATTATTTCATATAATATGGGGTGTATAACCATAAATATGTGAGTGTACCAAATAGTAATCAATCAATAGTAAATAGTCCAATAATAAGACAATGTAACTGCAGTTCATAAATGTTAAGTATATGTGACTTCCACCTTTTATATAAGAACAACACCTACCAGAAATTCTAAATGGTCTATATGGACACTACATCCTTATTGCACTATAAGATGATCCAATTTACACTTACATGTATTTGAACTTTCTTTTGTTCAAAAACGAAGTTCACATAATTAAATGAAAGACTTTCACATTATTATTATACAGGATTTCGATAGTGCCAACAGTTTGCACAGCGCTTTAACATTTGTTCACATATATTATTACAATTGGAGGTGCAATCGCCCAAGTGTGGATTCCTACAGTAATGTGTAAATACTTGTGCTCCGAACTAGAGCTCAATCTTCATTTTTGGATAAATCTATCTATGTGTTGCTATTTTTGGTTTTCTGTACAAGATAGGACATAAAAAAATGTTAATAAAAATTCATATATTTAAAAAAGAGTTTTTAATTATTTCAAGTCAAAACTGTTTTCTTTCTGCACATGATTCAGTAGATATTGCAGTATAGAGAATCAGGAAGATGTGACATACACTCAGTTTCTATAGACCTTGTCATGAGTACGATGATATTCTGCATTCCATTATGAGAAGCCTATAGCATAGCTCAGTTTGCACTCTAATTTATACATGATTGAGAAGCTCACAGAGTCAGTTATCCATGAAGCTTAGAATCCCAAATGTAATTTAGAACAAACCTAAACACTGACTGATTAATTGCCACCTCTTGACCCATGAGTGATAGCCAAGGTTCAGTGTTGTCATTATCCACCAGGAGACCTAAAAATGTGCCTTAATTCCTAGGTAAATTGACTCATCCCTATTATAAACAGCAGTAGAAGATGAACTCTTCCGTTTATATTGGACACTGGGAATTATACATCTTTATCCATCACACCAGCTTTTAAAACATTACACTTACATATAGGACTTTTCTGAAATCTCAACAGCTGCCATGGCCCCTGGGCTTTTAGCATCAAATTTAAGGTGTGTAAAAACATTTATCAAGATTGTCGTTGTAGAGCTCCGGTCTCCATCCATAGAGCCATATACGTTTTTGTGGGGTAAACTGCTTGGATAAAGGCAGGAAATTCATTTAGAGTAAATAGTATTAACGCCACGCTTGTCTGTGATTGGAAAGGATAGCTATTTCGGGGTCAGTATTCATGAGTTTATATGCAGCAGACTGGATAATGGTGACACAATGGATCACATGCAGTATATAATTTTAAAAAATATACTAAAAAAAACAACAAAAAAAACCCCCTAGAAATGTGAACATGTCTTCCAAATGCAGTGCAGAGATCAGTTGTATGTCAGTTGCTATAAAGTCAATTTTATTTCTTTTTTTCAGTTTGGAACAGTCAGAACTAGAATAAAGGTTCTCTGTTTGCCCTTATAATATCTATAAACTGTTTAGAAACTACAAACTGAAGGGGCATATAATACAAAAGTAATAGACAATGAATTATATATAATTAAATACTGTATATCCTGTTTCATATACTGTATACAGTATCTCACAAAAGTGAGTACACACACATTTTTTGTAAATATTTTATTCTATCTTTTCATGTGACAACATTGAAGAAATTACACTTTGCTACAATGTAAAGTAGTGAGTGTACAGCTTGTATAACATTGTAAATTTGCTGTCCCCTCAAAATAACTCAACACACAGCCATTAATGTCTAAACCATTGGCAACAAAAGTGAGTACACCCTAAGTGAAAATGCCCCAATTGGACCCAATTAGTCATTTTCCCTCCCCGGTGTCATGTGACTCATTAGTGTTACAAGGTCTCAGGTGTGAATGGGGAGCAAGTGTGTTAAATTTGGTGTTATCGCTCTCACTCTCTCATACTGGTCACTGGAAGTTCAACATGGCACCTCATGGCAAAGAACTCTCTGAGGAGAAAAAAGAATTATTGCTCTACATAAAGATGACCTAGGCTATCAGAAGATTGCCAAGACCTTGAAACTGAGCTGCAGCACAGTGGCCAAGACCATACAGTGGTTTAACAGGACAGGTTCCACTCAGAACAGGCCTCGCCATGGAGTCATATCCAGAGGTTGTCTATGGGAAATAGACGTATCAGTGCTGCCAGCATTGCTACAGAGGTTGAAGGGGTGGGGGGCCAGCCTGTCAGTGCTCAGACCATACGCCGCACACTGCATCAAATTGGTCTGCATGGCTGTTGTCCCAGAAGGAAGCCTCTTCTAACGATGATGCACAAGAAAGCCTGCAGTTTGCTGAAGTCAAGCAGACTAAGGACATTGATTACTGGAACCATGTCCTGTGGTCTGATGAGACCAAGATAAACGTATTTGGCTCAGATTGTGTCAAGTGCGTGTGGTGGCAACTAGGTGAGGTGTACAAAGTCAAGTGTGTCTTGCCTACAGTCAAGCATGGTGGTGGGAGTGCCATGGTTTGGGGCTGCATGAGTGCTGCCTGCACTGGGGAGCTACAGTTCATCGAGGGAACCATGAATGCCAACATGTACTGTGACATACTGAAGCAGAGCATGATCCTCTCCCTTCGGAGTCTGGGCCGCAGGGGCAGTATTCTAACATGATAACGACCCAAAACATATCTCCAAGATGACCACTGCCTTGCTAAAAAAGCTGAGAGTAAAGGTGATGGACTGGCCAAGCATGTCTCCAGACCTAAACCCTATTGAGCATCTGTGGGGCATCCTCAAATGGAAGGTGGAGGAGCGCAATGTCTCTAACATCCACCCAGCTCCGTGATGTCGTCATGGAGGAGTGGAAGGGGACTCCAGTGGCAACCTGTGAAGCTCTGGTGAACTCCATACCCAAGAGGGTTAAGACAGTGCTGGAAAATAATGGTGGCCACACAAAATATTGACAGATTGGACCGAATTTGGACATTTTCACTAAGGGGTGTACTCACTTTTGTTTCCAGCAGTTTAGACATTAATGGCTGTGTGTTGAGTTATTTTGAGGGGGCAGCAAATTTACACTGTACACTCACTACTTTACATTGTAGCAAAGTGTCATTTCTGCAGTGTTGTCACATGAAAAGATAGAATAAAATATTTATAAAAATGTGAGGGGTGCACTCACTTTTGTGAGAAGCTGTATATATCTATATCTATATCTATATATATGTTGTGTGGGAGATTAGCTTGTGGGGATCAGTCAGTGTGCAGGCAACTTTCTTTAAAATCTGGCAGCTTGCCAGGTTTATTGGTAAAAGATTTGCAGGTAAAAACAAACAAAATAGAAAATAAGTCCTTGCTGTCCGGCGCTAAACTAAAGAATATAGTTTCCTCGCTATACGGTGTGGGGCTGGCCCCCGACACCCACAAAAACATAAGCCAAAATGCAAACCTTTTATTTTAAAGTCCAAACAGACACAGAGCTCCCTCAGATCCCATCTCTGAGTTCCAGGTCAGTGCTAGAGTGCGTTCTCTTCCTGATAATTTAAGCCACCTACTGGTGGACTCCAGTGGACCACATACTCCAGATGGGAACCAGCCCTGCCATGGTGGCTGGTAAAATCCGGACCGGACTCCGTTAAATCCAGTCCAAATGAACGCATATGAGGCTACAGGTAGCGTCCATCTACCACTTAACATACTGTCACAGTAGATATAGATATAAATATTAGTATTATATCTTCAAGCTGGTCACCTGACATGCAGGGTTATTCTTCTCTTTCTCTCTTCTGAACTTTTATAACAATAGCTGGTCATAAATAATAAAGAGAGTGGAGCTGATGTTCTCTATATATTTGTACCTGAGTTCATGGCACAAAGGAGACGCTTCCTTGGAGGACGGATCCATTTTATATATATACACACACTTTAATGGTATCCCAGTCTTAGTCCGTCTCTGCTCTGATTTATCCCAAAGGTGTTCTATTGGCTGGAGGTCAGGACTCTGTGCAGGCCAGTCAAGTTCCTCCACCCCAAACTCGCTTATCCATGTCTTTATGGACCTTGTTTTGTACACTGGTGCACAGTCATGTTGGAACAGGAAGGGGCCATCCCCAAACTGTTCTCACAAAGTTGGGAGCATGAAATTGTCCAAAATGTCTTGGTATGCTGTTCCCTTCACTGGAACTAAGGGGCCAAACCCAACCCCTGAAAAACAACCCCACACCATAATCCCGCTCCACCAAATAATTTGGACCAGTGCACAAAGGAATAAAGACATGGATGAGCGAGCTTGGGGTGGAGGAACTTGACTGGCCTGCAGTCCTGGCCTCAACCCGATAGAACACCTTTGGGATAAATTAGAGCGGAGAATGTGAGCCAGGCCTTCTCATCAGCGCCGGACCTCACAAATGCACTTCTGGAAGAACGGTCAAACATTCCCATAGACACTCCTAAACCTTGTGGACAGCCTTCCCAGAAGAGTTGAAGCTGGTATAGCTGCAAAGGATGGGCCAACTGAATTTTGAGCCCTATGGACTAAGACTGGGATGCCATTATGTGTGTGTAAAGGCAGGCGCCCCACTACTTTTGGCAATATATATATATGTAAATATTTTGTAAATATTTTATTCTATCTTTTCATGTGACAACACTGAAGAAATGACACTTTGCTACAATGTAAAGTAGTGAGTGTACAGCTTGTATAACAGTGTAAATTTGCTGTCCCCTAAAAATAACTCAACACACAGCCATTAATGTCTAAACCACTGGCAACAAAAGTAAGTACACCCCTAGGTGAAAATGTCCAAGTTGGGCCCAAAGTGTCAATATTTGTGTGGCCACCATTATTTTTCAGCACTGCCTTAACCCTCTTGGGCACAGAGTTCACCAGAGCTTCACAGGTTGCCACTGGAGTCCATCAACATCATAGAGCTGGGGGATGCTCTTTAGGGTTTAGGTCTGGAGACATGCTTAGCAAGTCTATCTTCTTTACCCTCAGCTTCTTTAGCAAGGCAGTGATCGTCTTGGAGGTACTGTATGTATATATATTTATTTATATTAGTAATCTACCACTTCATGGCTGGTCATCTGACATGCAGGGTTCTTTTTCTCTTCTGAACTTCTCTAACAATTGCAGGTCATAAATGATGAAAAAAGTGGAGCTGACGTTCTCTATATTTTTGTACCTGAGTCCATTGCAGCATGGAGACGCTTCCTCAGGGGATGGATTTATTGCACCCTGCGCTCACAGCACTTCCTTAAACTGAGGACATCTAGTGGAAGAAAGCAGTTATTGCCAGGGACTGAGCAGTGAGAAAGTGAGGACAAAGATGGCATTTAAAACCTGACAAATGTTCTAACCCATTCCCTATGTTTCAAATAGTAAAACAAATTTTTAGAGTTAGGACTTTATGAATGGCAGAAACAAGCATGGCATTTTTTATTCCTCATTCACAGCATTGTGCTATGCTAATACATTTCAGGTGCCCTTTAAATACACTCTCCAGAAGCAGTTTATGTATTGGCAGTTATAATAAATTGGGGTAATGACGGTGATTATTTAATATTAGAGGTGACTATTATTAACAGCTTGTGTTTCTCTTTAATGTCGGTCAGTTTATGTATATCATTTGTGCATTTATGTGTAAACAGATCCCAACGGCAGATTATTCTGGCTGTGGTTTTAGCTCCCAGAGTATAACACTGCCTTCTATTAGAGGATACGTTTATACGGAAGGATTTTGTATTTAACCTGAGGAAACTGTTGGAAAATAAGCTCTGGGTTTAATATGAGCCAGCGGAGGTCAGGAGTCAGGGAGACCCCTTTCTTGGGCAGAAATGCAGCCACTGAATTTGTGCTTCACAATGTTCTTCTGTGGCTGTAAAGAAATTCTTCCCAGCTGCACTGCTACAAGACAAGATACGGGGCCTGGAGCTCAGGACTGTAAGCTGGTTAACAGGAATGGGATCCAAAAGTAAAAAAGAAAGGGTGCATTGTTTTTTAGCCATTTCCTTAGTGCAATGCAATCATACTAAAAATACAATTTTTTTTTTTTGTTCCAAAACATGAAAAGTCATTTTCAGGGGATTTTAATAAATGTAGGGAATTTAAAGAAATGTAAAAGATAGCTTAAGTTTTTGTAAAAAAACAAAACAAAAAAAAATACATTATATTTCATTTTTATACAAGTCATTTAGGGTTATTATAAATCGCCTTTCTATTTTATTAAACTGCCAGGTAAATTTGCAGTTAGAGAGCAAATGCAGAAATCGTATTTACCATTGTCCTCACAGAAGTCAAATTACAGGCAGCCCTTTTCCTTTTTGGTGAGATACTTTGAGATCTGGATCCATGCATAAAGGGGAAGCTGCAGGACGTTGTACAGCTGAGAATGATCAGGTGCTTATAGTGAATGCAGACTCTCCCACCCAGCAGTCAATTTATAAAGTGTTGTAGAGAAAAATATATACAATTTGCTAAACTCTTTGCAATACATGCAGTATATTTTTAACAAGAATGGACAGTTTTTGTTCAATGTGAAGATTCACTTTAAACAGAATGTAAAATGTTTGTGCTCATATTTTTTATGCTCAAAATTAAAAAAATGATTTTTTTTTGGTCACATATAGAGTTGAGCGAACCCGAACTGTAAAGTTCGGGTTTGTACCGAACTTTGGGGTGTCCATGACCCGGACCCAAACCTGGACATTTGAAAAAAAGTTTGGGTTCGCGTTCTGGGTTCGGATATTTGACCACGCATGTTGAATAGCTGCAGGGCAGCCAATCAACACTGGTTTGCCCTTAGAAGCCATCACAGCCATGCCTACTAATGGCATGGCTGTGATTGGCCAGTGCATCATGTGACCCAGCCTCTTTATAAGCTGGAGTCACAGTGCTGCATGTCACATGCTCTCTGGGTAGTGTAGGGAGAGGATGCTGCCAGTGCTGTGAGGGACAGATTGCAGATAGATAGATAGGTAGAGATTACTACTACTACTGCTTTTAGGGACAGATTGCAGATAGATAGATAGGTAGAGATTACTACTACTACTGCTTTTAGGGACAGATTGCAGATCTCATCCACCATTACAGAATGATCTGACTGGACTAGGTAGAGTCTACTGCTTAGAGGGACAGATTATTGTTCTAAAATCATTTTCTAGTTCTATAGGGTCAGGTTCCTGCTGTTGCTGTAAGGGACAGATTATTGTTCTAAAATCATTTTGCAGCCCTCTAGCACTTTCCAGGACTTTTTTACAGTCATTTTTGTGCTGAAAAGTTCGGGTCCCCATTGACTTCAATGGGGTTTGGGGTTCGGGGTAAAGTTTGGTTAAGTTCGATACCGAACCCGGACTTTTTCCCGAAGTTCGGCCGAACCCACTGAACCCGAACATCCAGGTGTTCGCTCAAATCTAGTCACATATAAAATAATAGATATGAATATGTCATACTTACCATTTTCAGGTAGCTAGCGGTCACTAGTCAGAATATAAAACAGCTGAGCACTTAATCACCAAGATAACTTACTACTATGCTGCAAATAGCATGAACAATAGGCATGTGCAGATTTGTTATTTACATAAAGTTGTTTAATCCGTTTTCGTACTTAGTTTAGTTTATTCGAATTTGAATCGATTTGAATTTTGCAAATTCGGACGAATTGTACTCAGTTTGACCGAATTCTGAAAATTCAAATTGATTCAAATTCCATTCGAAATCAAATTTATTCTATTCAAAATTTATATTTTGGAAAATGGTTATATTCTTTCTCTCCTATTCTATTGATTTTTTTTCTATTCTTTTCTATTAAATTCATATGTGTTCTATTCGTGTTTCTTTCTTTTCTATTGTTTATTCTATTCCAGTCTTTTCTATTCTATTCAATTCAAATTTATTCTATTTGATATTCGAATTTCGGAAGATGGTTATATTCTTTCTATTTTATTCTATTCTGTTCTATTGTCTGTTTCTATTCTATTCAATCCTATTCTTTTATTTTCTATTCTTGTCAATTCTGTTCTTTTATTTTCTATTCTATTCTACTCTATTATTTTCTATTCTATTCAAATTCAAATCTATTCTATTAAAATTTTGGGAAATGGTTATATTCTAGTCTATTCTATTATTTTATTTTCTATTCTATTTTTTTCTTTTTTGGTCTATTCTATTATTTTCTATTCTGTTTGAGTTGAATTTATGCTATTCAAAATTCAAAGAAGGTTATATTCATTCTATTTTTTTCTATTCTATTCTATTCTTTTTTTTCGATTCCATTCTTTTCTATTGTATTCGCATTCAAATTTATTCTATTTGAAATTTGAATTTCAGAAGATGATTATATTCTTTGTATTGTATTGTATTCTATTTTTTATTCTATTCTAGTCTATTATATTGTATCATTTTATTTTCTATTCTGTTTTCTTATTTTCTATTTTACTTGTTCTGTTTTACTCTATTCTTTTATTTTCTATTATATTCCTTTATTTTCTATTCTATTATTCTAGTTTTTTTTACTATTGTATTTTGTATTCTGTTCTGTTTTATTCTATTATATTATATTATTTAATTTTCTATTCTATTCTTTTCTATTCTAGTATATTATTTTCTATTCTATTCCTTTAATTTCTATTCTATGTAATTCTCTTTGGAAATACAAATTTTATTTTGTTATTTTGGATTAGTTTAAATGTGTTACTATTGTAATTCGGAAATTTGGATACATCTAAATTTCAGAATAACAAAAAATTTGTCCAAATTTAAATTTGAAACAAAACTAATCGCAAATGTCTACTGAATAATTTCTTTGTGAATGTACCTGAATAGTGGGGTCCTAGTCTACACACACATATACCTGAATGACTTAGTGGAGGGACACTGGCCACCTTCTCTCTCTGGATTTTAGTTTGCAGAAGAAGACAGCAAGCTTAGAGTTGGTGCTAGTATTTATTTTTAGAAATCCCAGTATGTTCTGCTAACACTTTGTATTAAATTTGTGAATTAAAGTTTTCAGAATATAAATAAAACAATATAAATAACATATAAACTGTAAAATTTGACCAAATAGAAAATTGTTAACAAACTATTTTGATCTGAATACAGTCATATCTGCCTTGTGATTTCCACCCACCTAAACCTTCATCAGAAAAAGCAAAGATGAAACATTAGAAATTCCTAGAGACTAGTCCTGCCATGCTCAAAGGATATTGCTGAGCAGTTTCCTCCTAAAGAAGGTTCAGAGGCCTACGGAGTGGTACAACCATTGACATCAAATTCAGAGAAGCTATAAAAGCCCCTAGCAGTGGCCAACATTTCTTGAGAAACATATGTAGCGCCACCCACTTAGGAGTTGCTGAGTATTCTGGGTACCCTGTTCACTACTGAGCCCTGGGCAGAGTGTTGCCCCTGCTGGCACCAACGAAATACGTTGGCTGGGTGGAACAAAAGGGTTAGTGGTTGCGCTGTTCCTAATAAATTGAAAACCACATGCATCTCCCATGAGACTTTGTTGCAGCAAATAGAACTCAAACAAGATATTTTTTTTGTATAAAGTAGAAAATGTTTATTTTACAACAAATTAAAATGTATCTAGTCTATACAATCAAATTCCTGGTCTGGTATTTGGATATTATCTCATACTCTCCTAGCAGGGAGTAGAGGTATCATATACATCAGCTGATAGTTGCATAGCCACCAAAATGTTCCAACGCGTTTCAACTGCATTCAGTCTTCCTCAGGGGATAATAAGGTGGAAATGTTCCTAAATGTATGAACGATATAACAGCAAGTATATGGATCCCAATATGTTGCACAACAATAACAGTAACCATAAGCTATAAATTCATCAAGTTTAACTCACATAAATGGATATATCAGATGTAAAAGCAAAGAATTAGTTGCAGCATGTCTTGTTGGGCCCATGGTAGGGTCATGCAACCCACAGGGGATCAGGGATGGCCAAGCAGAGGCAAAAAAGTATGAATCCAACACTGTACTTGATAATCTGAGAACATAAACATGAAAACTAGTATATTGTGGATTTGATAGATTTATTAAAGTTAACCGATATGGTTTCATATAGCATAACCAAGCAGCAGTAGGCTGAAGGTATGTGAGGAAAGGGAAATGTGCTGAAATAAAGCAAGGGCATATAATATAAGTAATCAATAACAAGCACTAAGTCTATAAGAATATTGCATAATAGTATGTGGAAAAAATGCAAAGCATACCCAGCCTTGGGTGGATGGACATACAAGGATACAAGGATAGGTGAAATGCACTTAACGTTGAGGCAGCCCCACATGGACCTATATAAGACATAAGTGGGTGCAAGAAATATCCACATGTTGTTTTTCAAGTAAAAACTATTAAAGAGCTATTGGCAGGGAAATGTCCACAGAGCTTACCTCACATTGGCCAGCTGACTCCATGGCTGTCACACAAAGGATAAACATGTACACATGTATGAGATAAATGTTTAACTTATAATAATGTCACAGAATGGCAAAACAGGCCAAAATAAAACAATTGGCTGAGTCTTTTAAATAGCAAAACACCAAAAGGCAAAGGCAATACAACACAATACAGTACCACTTTAAGCCACTCCCACCCATCCTGCAGCACTGAAGATTTAAACGTGAACTCTAACATTCCGAAATTTTCCCCAAGTGAGCGAATAAGATGAGAAAGAAAGAACAAACACTGGGCTAGCTCACTTGTGGGTGAAAAGAGTCAGGGTTTACCTCTGAGGGATTTAGGCAAGTACATTTTCAGCTGATTCCCCAAGCACATGAAAAACTTTTCTGCCGGCTAGTTGGGGCCCCTATGTTGGAGCACAATAGAGATGTAGTCTCTTTGAGGAAATAAGAGCTGCCAAAGGAATGGTAAAATAGCTACCAGAGATCCCCTTTAATAAACACTGGTAGCGTGAAGAGTCACTTTAAGGATGTCAGATTAAGGTGAACAGCCACTTTAAGGATGTCAGATGGTAACAGAGATTACTTTGAGAGGAAACAGAATTCAGCTGAAGTATGTCCCTTTAAATGGAAACCAGCTAATTTCTTCCTTGGATAGCTCAAGTCAGGATTCAGGGTGTGTAGAGTTCCTGCCTAGTAGTGGAGCAAAGAGGTGAATTCTGATATCCTGCAGGCAGTGTTGGTAAAAACGGTAAGGAGGTTAGACTGTAGCACTGGATGGGTTTTAGCATCTGTGCCTAAAGATATAGGCCTGTACTGTAAACTGTTGTAGACTCTAGCCACTAGATGCAAACAACCGCCTTGATTGCAATGGCAGTGTTGTGTGGGTTAAGAACCATCTCACCTTGTTTCACAGCGCAGCAGGGCAAAGTGATGACCCTCCGTGTGGAGGAGGCCCCCTTTGCCCTCCTCTGGGGTGGCTGTAAAGGTGACAATTACCCGGTCCATCTGCCTGCAGGTTCTGCTACCTGCCTCTTCTGGATAATCAGCTTCTCTGGCGGCTTTTGTGACTCCCCGACTCAGCCCGATCTGGCCTGGGCCTGCATGGATCCACTCTGCTCTCTCTCCCACGTCTGGTTTCCAAACCAGTTTCTCCCATCTACCCCCCATGTTCCTAGGCTTTTCCCCTTTTAAGTTGCAGGACATAGCCATAGCAGTAACATTGCACAGTATTACACATAATAAAAAAAATTAGTTTTTTAAATTTCCCCAGAACTATTAGTAATTGTGGGTCTCTCAAGTCTCAACTCAAGTGGGTGTTCACGCAACTCAAGAGTTCTGCATAAAATTGAGATACACAAGTAAACTAGAACAACATTGAATAAAAATATGAAAATGTATCTTCCGTTTGGAGTTAAAGCTTTACATTGGCTTTTATCAAGAAATTATTGTAATATATAAACTGACTTTATAAAATGTTGGAGAAGATTGCATTCTATTACTTTACTAATATTTAAACTGCATAGATAAAGCCCAGGCATTGGAAGTACAGTATATGCAGGTGCATGATGAGGGCATGCTGTAATAACTGTATGGGTCCAGACATTGAGCTAGATAGCATCTCACTCTTGTTGGTGGCCAATCTCTCTTTGTGCTCAGGAGTCAGGGTGGCTGGGATTACTCATCACATTGTTAGTTGTTCCGCTATCGTATTACTACTGTAGCCGGGCCCTGATTCCCCCCAGAGGTTGATGTCATCCATATCTTTGCACTCAGATTTTAATAGCCTCTGTTCTTTTTGTAAGTTTGGAAGCACCATAAAGATCACTCTAACACCTTCAAGCCAGCGGTCCTGAGAGGTTGATTATTTATACAACCCACCTGTGTAAGTATTCTAAATAATTTCTACTTGCGCAATAGTATTTGCATATTTTTTTAAAGAATCCGATTTCCTGTGGAAATCTGGAATTAAGCTTGGACTTTTATTTGCTTAAAAAAAAAAAAAAAAAGGTAATGTTTCTTAATTTCACCATTTGTAGGCAGACCCTTGTTTTGCCTGTATTAGGAAAAGTGCAAAGATTCCTGCATCCCCTACAGTGTGCAGAATGGTGCATTGAAAACCTTGCAGAATGGAAATTCTGTAAAAAAGCCACATTAGATAATATTTAGATGGTTCCAGATTGGTGGTGGAAGAGAGGAAACTCTCTGTATTACTGCAAAGGAGCTGAGAAGGACAAAAGAAACTCATCAGAAGGTACTGGTGGTTTTGTCAATAGCTATACTTACCTAGATCTCACTCGCCCAAAGCATTGTTTACATCCCTCAGCCAGCTTCTTGATCCAACATCAGTGCCTGTGCAGTTTGGCCCTACAAGCATCTATGAGGCTAGTAGACCTATCAGCCCTAAAGAAGTCTATGGGGCTGAACTGCACAGACAGAAATATCAAGAATCCCGGGGAAAGATGTTAACGAGATGGGGGCCTCTCAGCAAGCTCTAGGTAGGTATAGTGATTTGGAGGGGAAGGGGGGTATATATCTACTTCACGGGGTGGAGCCAAAGGGGTAAGAGAACTTTTTGGGAAAGTTTCCTTAATCACAAGCTTTACATGGTTGCTGCCCACTTAAATAACATGGCTGGTTTATTATATTTCTCAGATATTTGTTGGTTCATCTCATTTGAATTCGCAGTTGTGCCAAGTACTGTTGCCTTTTACAAAGTTGACTGATATGGTCATGTTCCCCTGGTAGATCTGTATTGTATATTATCTCTGTTTGATGGAGTTGCAGTTTACCTGGCAATAGCATGAGATTGTGTCCATAGATGCATGCCACAAATATTACAGTAGTGATGGAGCTCCCTGTGGGGGCATTGATTGGGAGTAGGGATTGGTAGGATCCAAAAAAGTTATGGTTACAGGCAAAACCCAGGGTAGAAATCACAAGAGATGCACTTTGGCTAGGTAGCACCATATCACTCATATACAGAGCAACCATGGGTTGAGGTTGGGGCATGGGGGGCATGGGTGCGGAGGGTGATGGCAACTGGTTGCCAGTGTCCACTATATTACTGGTGCTTAATGCTTTTAGCTTCTCTTTACCCTCTCCAGAACTGGCCCATGCAAATGGATGGGTCTCCAGAGGTTGCTTAGGGTTCCTTGAGCAGTGAATTTATCTCTTTCATAATGATGTATGTGTAGTTCCAGCACAGAGCCAGCAGCATGAGACTGGTGGAGCCTCTTCTCTCATCTCTGGTAGGTAACCACTGACGTCAATGGTCTTTTTTAGCTATCTGTAACTGGGGCATTCTGGAGTGGTGGTGTCAGTGTCTCTCCGCAGTCTTCCAGGGGTGGGAGGGTGGTGGCTTGCTGTCAGTGGCGTTGGGAGCGTAGGGCCGCCTAGGGCCAGGACCCCCCCAATTTTGTCCTTGGCCCCCCATGTGTCCCCCCAACTGAATTCATATAGCAGTGGGCTGACTGATGATGACTGACTCACAGAGAATGAGCCGCGCGCTGCACGCACCTGTGTGTGTATTCAGTCTCCGCCTCCACTCTCCAGCTCCAGGACCAGGAGTACACAGCAGTCCCGCCTCACCGCCTGCCCTGAGCCCTCCCCTCCCAACTGCTCCTCTCAGTTACTCTGTGAGAGTGACGAGTCTCGTCTGACTCCAGGCAGAGGCAGTGGGTGGAGACATGAGTCGACTCGTGAGGAGGACTGCGTGTGCACTCTCACTGCAGCCAGACGAGGAGAGAGAGCCAGCCTGTGCACAGCGTCTGTAGGAGTCCGAGTACCGTAGCGCGCCTGTCTGCTGCCTCGTGGCGGGCTCACAGCGGCCTGCCTGTAGTGCCCCCCTGGGCCTGATTGTCGTCGGTCCTGGCCCGGACCACCCTGCCCTGGGCCTGGAGGTCGTCGTCGGTGACGGTGAGTGCCAGTCACCATCACTGGAGAGTGGAGTGGAAACATGTGGCTGCCTGGACTGGGCCTCGGGCCTAGTTGGTGCGTGTGGCCTGGGCCTTCCCCTTAAAAGTCACCCCTGCCTACCCTGGTTGGTCCCTGGACACTGACTGGGCAGGTGAGAGTGACTCACTTTCTCACCTGTCCAGGGACCAACCAGGCAGGGGGGGCAGGGAAGGGAACCAAGACTTTGAAGGTGATGGTGGTGACAGGGGGGTGATGGTGGTGACAGGGGGGTGATGGTGGGGACGGGGG
>BLSH010188236.1:3131726-3169430 GCA_018402905.1 Glandirana rugosa | reverse complement strand
ATGGTGGTGACAGGGGGGTGATGGTGGTGACAGGGAGGTGATGGTGGTGACAGGGGGGTGATGGGGGTGACGGGGGGTTATGGTGGTGACAGGGGGGTGATGGTGTGACAGGGAGATGACTGTGGTGACAGGGGGGTGATGGTGATGACGGGGGTGATGGTGGTGACAAGGGGGGTGATGGGGGTGACAGGGAGGTGATGGTGGTGACAGGGGAGGGTGATGGTGGTGACAGGGAGGTGATGGTGGCAACAGGGAGGTGATGGTGGCGACAGGGGGGTGATGGTGGTGACAGGGGGGTGATGGTGGTGACAGGGAGGTGATGGTGGTGACAGGGGGGTGATGGTGGTGACGGGGGGGTGATGGTGGTGACGGGGGGTGATGGTGGTGACTAGAGTTGATCAAACCTCTGGAAGTTGGGGTTCTGCAGGTTCGGCCGAACTTCGGGACAAAGTCTGGGTTCGGGTCCGGACTTGAGCCGATCTTTGACCGGACCCCGAACCCCATTGAAATCAATGGGGACCCGAACTTTTAGGCACAAAATGGCTGTAACAAAGTCCTGGAAAGTCCTAGAGGTCTGCAAAAGGAAGGAAAATGGGGGTAAGGGTTAGACAAGTGCCCTACAAAGAAATGGGGATAGGGAAATAACTTAAAATAATGTTTAAGCTAAAATCACATAAAAAAAAATCAAAAATGGAGGTGGATGTGGAGTTGGTAGACAACACAGTTTTTTTTTATTTTTGGAATTTTTTTGTTTTTTTTTTAACCAGCAATATAGATGCACTTTTTAATTTTGTGCAAGAAACAATAATCTGTCCCTTTAAGCAACAGTAGGAACCTCTCCCTATAGAACTAGGAGATGATTTTAGATTCAAGAATCATCTCCAAGTTGTAAAGGGAAAGCCTCCAGCTGTTGCATTAAGGGAAAGATTATTGTTCTAAAATCATCTTCAAAGTGTGTGGGAAAAGCCTATTGCAGGGGCATAGAGCCATATTACTGTTCTAAAATCATCTTCAAAGTGTGTGGGAAAAGCCGGTTTCAGCCGCATGAAGCCATATTAGTGTTCTAAAATCATCTTCAAAGTGTGTGGGAAAAGCCTGTTTCACCCGCATGGAGCCATATTAGTGTTCTAAAATCATCTTCACAGTGTGTGGGAAAAGCCTGCTTCAGCCGCATGAAGCCATATTAGTGTTCTAAAATCATCTTCAAAGTGTGTGGGAAAAGCCTGTTTCAGCCGCATGAAGCCATATTAGTGTTCTAAAATCATCTTCAGTGGTATCAGTGGGAGGAATAGTGTCCTATCATTGGTATCAGTGGGAGGAACAGTGCCCATCATTGGCTATTTGTTATATATATATATATATATATATATGAAAATATGGAGTCTTATTATTTGTTACCACTCATGTCTGTCAGTTAACCACTTGCCTACTGGGCACTTTCACCCCCTTCCTGCCCAGGCCAATTTTCAGCTTTAAGTGCTGACCACCCACCCCCCCCTCGCAGAAGACACTGGTCACCGCTCGTAGCCATTGGTTGCAAGCGCAGATCGGATGCCGATTGGCTGCTGGTTTTCCAGCATGCTAGTTCGACATAAGCTGGTCATGAGATCGGCTTCTATCAGACAGGCAGCTGTACACAAGGGCCTAAAGTCGTCTGGTTTCTACTGTTGATCTCTGCATCTGGAGGTCATGAGGGTGATTTTTTTGTTGTCTCACTTCAAGTGCTGCAGTTTATGATTATGTAAATAATTCCTTTTTGCATGCAGCTGCTGTGTGTTGGATTAGATTAGCGCGGACTGTATTGCTGCTTCATATTTTATGGTTTGCTTTAACGTTGATGGTGATTCAATAAGAGAATTCATTACAGACTGGATGATTTTCATTAAACTAATATTATATACAGCTGCAATGTCTGATAGGGAGTACAGGAATATTGATACCCAGGGATGTATCAATGCCTTTTTGGGCCACAATTGTATTCCCATTTCATCCAGGAAGCGTTTGTTTTGATGTCTTCTGGACCAGAACTCCACAAGGTCAAATTTCATGGACAAATGTCTTCTCTCAGATTTGCTAAATCCCAGTCTAAGCCAAAACTGATTTTTTTCCTTATGTTTTGCAGAGCAAGGGATGGTTATAGCCTCTGTCGAAAACGTTTTCAAAAACTAGTCTCCAGCCTTTCCTTCCATATTGCACATTGGTACTGGCTCCTCTCCTCTACTGAAATTGCCAACTCTGATTTCACTGCACACTGTGTACATTAGAACAGAACTCAATAAACCCCAGGCGCCAAGTTTTGTCCTGGCGCCTGGGCTTCCGCCCAAATTCTCTCCCCACCCTGCGCCCCCCCCCCACTATGTATCCCGGGCTCCGCTTGCCCATCTGTGGGCCCGGGACTGGCATGGCGGGTGCCACTGGGTAGAGGGGAGGCAGGAAACTTTGGTTTATCACTTTTTGGACTTTTTTCTTTTCAATATATTTATAAGTGCAACTTATTAGACTATATAGTATTGTCGGAGATTCGCTCGTGGGGATCACCTTTCCTGGGAAAAAGGCAGCATTCAGGCAAACTTTCTGGCAGGTTGCCAGTTTTATTAGTAAAGGCTGCAAGTCAAATAAACAAACAAAATATGAAAACAAATCCTTGCCGTCCGGCGCTAAACTATACAGTACAGGTACCTCACTATATGGTGCCGGGCTCATCCCCGACACCCCCAAACAAAAGCAAGTGCAAACATTTCTTTAAAGTCCTTAGAGCAACCAATTCCCAATGTGTAGCTCTCTCAGTGTAATGTTTCTGAGTCCCAGGGGTAATTTTTTTCATGCCTGTTCAGCTTGCGGCTCAGGTATACAACCGGGTGCTCCAATCCATTTCTGATCTGGAACAGTACCGCCCCTAGACCCACATCAGAGGCGTCGGTCTGCACAACAAACTCCCTTGTGAAATCTGGGGTCACAAGCACCGGTTGTGCACAAAGGGCTTGCTTTAACCTCTGGAACGTCTTTTCGGCCTCAGGATTCCACTTTACCATGACCGACCCTCTACCCTTCGTCAGTTCTGTTAGAGGGACGGCAATGGTGGCAAAGTCGGGTATGAAACGCCTGTAATACCCTGTGATCCCCAGAAATGTACGCACTTGTTTTTTAGTCAGCAGTTGGGACCATTTTTGGATTGCCTCAAGTTTGTTGGTCTGTGGCTTAACCAGCTCCCGACCAATAATGTGGCCAAGGTATTTGGCCTCCTCCAAACCTATTGCACATTTCTTAGGGTTGGCTGTGAGTCCTGCTCTCCAAAGGGCATCCACTACCGCTTGTACCCAGGGCAAATGAGACTCCCAATTGGGGCTGTGGGTGATAACAGCATCCAAATAGGCTGCTGCATAGGAGTGAGGTTTTATTCATCATTCTCTGGAATGATGCAGGGGCACCGTGCAACCCAAATGGCACCCACTTGTACTGAAATGACCCTTCAGGGGTAGAAAAGGCAGTCTTCTCCTTTGCTGTCTCTGTTAGGAGAATCTTCCAAGCCCTTAGTTAGGGATGTTATGTACCAGGCACCTCCCAACCGGTTTATAAGTTCGTCAACCCGAGGCATCGGGTATGCATCAAACTTGGACACGTCATTACAGAACCTGATAGTGCCATCGTGCTTCGGGACCAGCACTATGGGACTCGACCAGTCCCTGTGGGACTACTCTATCACATCCAACTCTAACATGGTTTTGGTTTCTTTCATCACTGCCTCGCGTCTAGCCTCAGTGATTCTATAGGGTTTCACATTTATGCGAACACCTGGTTCCATGATTATGTCATGCTGGTTCACTGCAGTCAGTCCAGGTAAAGGGGAGAAAAAGTCTCTATTTTTACTCACACATTCTTTAATGTAATTTTGTTGCGTTACGGACAAGTACTCAGTTATGGGGACGTCAGGGGTCACTGGTACCCTGTCCTTTTGAGGAGGGGAGACGATCAGTAAACTCTCTCTGTCCTTCCATGGTTTTAAGAGATTAACATGCTAAATTTGCTCCGGTTTTCTTTTCCCTGGCTGGTAAACTTTTATGTTTACCTCCCCTACATTTGCTCTAACCTCAAAGGACCCTGCCACTTGGCCAGGAATTTACTTTCAATAGTGGGGACCAGTACGAGGGTGGAAAGTTCGGGTCTTGGCACCCCGATTATAAACCCTCCTTTAGGCTTCCTGGGTTCGCTCCATATGTTCCCGTATTAGGGGCAGGACAGCTGCGATTCGATCCTGCATCAAGGAGATATGCTCTATGATGCTGCTATATGGGGTGGCCTCTCCTTCCCAAATTTCTTTTGTGACATCTAGCAGCCCCCTGGGATGTCTACCATACAAGAGTTCAAACAGGGAATAACCCATAGACACCTGCAGAACCTCTCGTATGGCAAACATGAGATAAAGTAGCAAAAAATCCCACTTTTTTTCCCATCTTTGTTGACCACCTTTTTCAAAATACTTTTGAGGGTTTTATTAAATCTCTCCACAAGAGCATCTGTTTGGGGGTGTTAGACAGAGGTACGGAGATGGGAGATTTTGTATAACTTGCACAGTTCCTTAGTAATCCTGGACAAGCCTTGGTCCATTAAGATCTCTTTTGGGATCCCCATGTGACTAAATACCTGGACCAATTCCTTTGCGATAGTCTTAGCTGAGGTATTCCGCAAGGGTATGGCTTCAGAATAGCGCGTTGCGTAGTCCAGTATTACCAGAATGTGCTGGTGGCCCCGGGCAGACTTTACTACTGGCCCTACCGGATCCATGCCAATTCTCTCAAAAGGCACTTCAATTATTGGTAGGGGACAATGAACCGTGAAAATGGGGTGACGGTGCAGACATTTGACACTCGGGGCATGACTCACAGTACTCTCTGATATCTGCATACAGCCCGGGTCAGGAGAATCTTTGGGTTATTCTCTCCCTGGTCTTCTCCATACCCAGATGTCCCCCCATTATATGACCATGGGCCAAGGCTAGCACCATCCTGCGGTATGGTTTGGGAACCACCGGTTGTTCTACCTCGACCTCACCGTGTTTTACCACCTGATACAGCAAATTGTTTTTAAGAGCCATGTGGGGGACTAACACCCCCAATTAGGATCCACAGGTTCCCCATGTATCATTTTAACGTTCTCTCTGGCTCTAATGAGGGTGGCATCTCGCAATTGCTCGGTACAAAAATCCTCCCTCCTGACCTCTAAGTCAGGTGTCACATTCTGTCCAATACCACTATTAGAGTCAGTGATATCCTCTTGTTCGGTAACCTCAAGCTGAAAGCTACCTTCCAGGTCCTCCGGCTCCCAGGCCATTACAGGAAAAGGAAGAGGGTCTCCTCCTCCCTCTGCCCTGCCAACAGTCTCCCCTTCCAATCGGCAAAAAGGGTCTGGTGAGAGTCCCATGTTTCTCCAGTGGTGGAGCTCTATCCTCCAGACTCCCTGTGCCTTCCCATAACCTCCAAAAATGGGGAAAATCTCTCCCCATACAACTAGGACCTCATGAAACAGGGAAAGCACCACCCCCACTGAATGTGTCACACTGCCCCAATCTCAACCACTGCAGTTTGGTAGTCCCGAGTGTCCCCATGGATGCAAATGATCCTGATTGTGCTAGTGTGTAATTTTGCAGAATTTAAACAACTGCTGCTGACTAAAGTCACAACACTACCAGAATCAAGCTGGTATGTGCAGTGACTGGCTTCCCATCAACAGAAATCACACACATTTGCTTTTCCATAGGACCCTGACGTGATGCAGTACATGCGACCTGTGCAAAAAGAGATATGCGTCTTTTCATATAAGCATTATCACACTGCATTGATTCATCATTTAGGGGGCAGCAATATGTCTCAATGCATGACATCGGTAGCACTGTATGTGCTGTATACCCAGTCCTCTCAAGGGTCCCCAAGACCTTCCTGGCTTCTTTGGCCAGTCTCCAGGTCTAGAGCCAATAGTCTCTTTAGCTGTAGCAGTCTTATCAAACTTCCTCACGCCCTTGAACCCTGGAACAGTCTTACAGGGTCTGCCGGGCGATCTGTCACCCCTAGATACATTGGAGTGGGGCACAGATGGGTTCAACAAGTTCTCAGCAGCACTGTATCTTTCCACGAGGTCCACCAGTTGGTTTGCCATTTTGGGGTCCCCATGGCTGACCCACTTCCCCAAAGTAGCAGGGAGCGCACACAGATACCGGTCCATGACCTGAGGGCCTGGCAAAGTCTCTGGCTGTAACCACTTCCTCATGAGATGGATCAAGTCAAACATTTGGGAGCGGTGAGGCTGGTCCATGCGGTAGGTCCACTGATGCACCCGTTGAGCCCGGGCTGCCATGGTGACACCTAGGCTTGTGAGTATCTTCGTTTTTAGAGACTCATAGTCCTGGGCCTTATCGGGTTCCAAATCAAAATAGGCTTTTTGGGGCTCACCTGTCAGAAATGGTGCTAGCAGTCCCGACCATTGTCCTTTTTGACTTCCTTCCTGCACAGCGACTCTCTCAAAAGTGGTGAAGTACGCCTCCGCATCATCCGCAGGTGTCATCTTCTGCAGATGGTAACTGACACATATCAACTTTTGTTCTACTGGCACAGGAGGTGCGGACCCCTTCTTTAACTCCAGCAAGGCCTCCACAAACTGTCCATTCATCTCCCGCTGGGCTGTATTGGCCTGCAATAGGGCTTTTATCACCTCCTCCATTTTTTTTTTCTAGGAAAGTGTCCGCTGAGTCCACCACGTGTGGAAGATTAGCTCATGGGGATCACCTTGCCTGGGAAAAAGTCAACGTTTACGCAAACTTTATTAAAATTCTGGCTGATTGCCAGTTTTATTAGTAAAGGTTGCAAGTCAAATAAACAAACAAAATACAAAAACAAATCATTGCCGTCTAGCGCTAAACTATACAGAACATTTGCATTCATAGTTTACATTCATATTTTACATATCAAATGTAAGAAAAAATTGTAGTGATGCCCCAAAAGAAAAAGGGGGCGCCTGAAGATCATACATCAAAACGCCAATGAGCAAACCCCCAAACAAAACACCGCTGGAAGGGCTATGTGCCCATCTGGCCTGTGGGGGGACCTTAAGATAAATAAGTCACACAGGTATGGTATATGTTTCTAGTGACAGATTCCTACACTCATAGATCAAATAGATATACAGTATATGCCCACATGGAGATGCATCAAATCCTGGTAGCCAAGTGCAGCATATGGAGCTCAAAAAACCCTCCACATGTTTCCAAAGTAAACCGCCACTGTAGGGGAACTCCAAACTCGGGTCAATTAAAAATAATGTCTTATTTTTGCCAGGGTTCCTATATACTGTCTATTTACTTCTGGCAAGCATGAACAGCTAGGGATCTATTTAAAAAGTAACAGTATGGTCTTAAGTGGTCATACCAAGATCTGCCACAATCATACAATCAGCTTACTTCCAATCGCAAAGTCTCTCTGTGATGTAAAGTAAGGCAATAATAAGACCGGGGGGCCTTTGGGGGAATCCAGGATAGGCACCGCCCCCCGGCCACCGCAGCACGCCCATGTATCAGAGCAACGGGGAGACAGCTGTGGACCATCGCTCTGATATACGGGCATGCTGCGGTGGCCAGGGGGCGGTGCCGGGCGGCCACGATTGGCTGCCTCCCCGCCCCCGCCCCCTCCGATATGGCGCTTCCCTGTCAGTAGCCATGGAGGCCTGACGAAGGAGCACGTATGCTCCGAAAGCGCTCCAATAGACAGCTGCGAACCTCCTCTCTCCTCCATTCGGATCCCGGTACTTGTGATGTCCCCCCCGCACACCTAAATCCTCAGAGTTCCGGACACCACCGGCGCGGCCAGGACATCAGGACTGCAGGAACACCACCATCACAAAGCATACCCCGGAGGAGAATCCTAGGACTCAGTGATTCTTGAATCCTATTTTCAGCTATCCCTTGTAAGTGCAATCTTAATAAGATTTGTTTTTAACTAACTACCACACTTAGTGGGGCACGGCTTTTCTCCTTTTGCGAACTAGAGCTGCTACTGTATGAAGAGGAATTCGATTTTGTGGGAATCTCAGAGACTTGGTTCAACAGCTCACATGATTGGCTGACTACCATTCAGGGGTATTCCCTATATTGCAGGGATAGAGATGGAAAAAAGGGGAGGGGTATGCCTGTATATAAAAAATGACATACAAGTAAATGTGAGGGAAGACATTATTAGTGGATCAAGGGAGGAGGTTGAATCCTTATGGGTAGGACTACAAAGGGAAGATACCAAGGGGAAAGTATTACTGGGAATATGCTATAGGCCCCCCTAACCAGAGGGAAGAGGGAGACGCGGACCTCCTATCACAATTTGGAATAGCGGCAAAAGATGGGAAGTGTCATTATAATGGGGGATTTTAATTATCCAGATATAGACTGGGCGGAAGGTACTGCACACTCGCCATTTCCTAAACGTTCTACAGGACAACTTCATGGGTCAGATGGTAAATACACCAACTAGAAAAAAAAGCATTATTAGACCTTCTGATTACTAACAACACACACCTGATCACAGATGTGGAAGTAGGGGGCAATCTGGGTAATAGCAATCTCAGGTCAATTAGTTTCAATATAAATGACACAAATAGGAAACATAAAGGGAATACAAAGACACTGAAGTTTAAGAGAGCCAACTTCCATAAATGACGCTCCTTGCAGGAAGATGTTAACTGGGATAAAATTCTAGGAACAATGAACGTGGTGGAAAAATAGGAGTGCTTCAAGAACATACTAAAAAAAGGTATTAGCCAGTGTATCCCAATTGGAAATAAATTTAAAACAGCTAATAAAAGACCAGGGTGGCTTAACTCAGACGTAAAAGCACATATAAAAGCAAAGGAGAAGGCCTTCAAAAAATACAAGGCTGAGGGGTCCCGGTCAGCATTCCATCATTATAAGGTATGCAATAAGAAATGTAAGGATGCAACCAGGGCGGCTAAGATAGAACATGAAAGACACATAGCAGAGGAGAGTAAAAAGAATCCCAAGAAATTCTTTAAGTATATAAATAGTAAGAGAGGGAGGTCAGATCATATTGGCCCCATAAAGAATGGTGAAGGGAATCTGGGTACAAAGGATGGAGAGATGGCAAAGGTGTTAAACTTCTTTCTCTCCTCAGTATTCACAAAGGAAACGGGGGGGCTCAAGCATCCAAAACCACAATGTTGGTCCTTACGACACGTCACAGGAAGCACCCTCATGGCTAACTGAAGATAAAATTAGGAATAGACTTGAAAAACTTAACGTTAAAGCGGAGTTCCACCCAGAATTTTTTTTACATCATTCAAGTCCTTTTGCCTATATAGACTTATCTTTGAAGGGAAAAAAAAATTATACTCACCCTAAGTCGCTTGTTGCTAGGTGGTCTCTGTAATCTGCCCCTATTAGGTCCTAGGCTCTTCTCCTCACTTCCTGCTTCCCCTGGCCCCCTGAGAGATGTGACTCATCATTTCCCAGGAGTCAGTGGGCTTCCCTGTACTGTAAATTCGTGTTATTTCCAGACAGGAAATTACACGATTTAAGGCGGATTGAGATCGAGGAGTGCATGATGGTTACCCACCACTTACACACTTCTTTCAGGAAGAGATGCCAGGAGACTACGGATGGGCTTCAGATGCCCTCATCTAAAATGGAAAAGTCCAGCAGTGAGAGAAACAAAATTGTGAGTAAAAAATACATGTAATTATTAGGCGGTTTGAAAGTAAGGAAACAAAAGGTTACATCTATTTAGTATTAAAAGAGTGGATGCCAAAAAAAAAGAAAAAAAAATTTCTGGGTGGAACTCTGCTTTAATAAGTCACCGTGACCAGATGGCTTGCACCCGAGGAACTCAGTCCAGAAATTGCCAGACCATTGTACCTAATTTTTAAGAACAGTCTACTGACTGGTATGATACCAGCTGATTGGAGAAAAGCCAATGTAACACCAATATATAAAAAAGGACCAAGATACATCCCTGGGAACTACAGGCCAGTTAGCTTAACATCAATAATATGCAAGCTCTTGGAGGGAATAATAAAGTATTATATACAAGATTATTGTAATGAAAATGGTATCATTAGCAGTAATCAGCGCGGTTTCATGAAAAATCGTTCTTGCCAAACCAATCTATTAACCTTCTATGAGGAGGTGAGTTGCCATCTAGATAAAGGAAGGCCTGTAGACGTGGTGTATCTAGATTTTGCAAAAGCATTTGATACAGTTCCCCATAAACGCTTAATGTGCAAACTAAGGTCTGTCGGCATAGATCAAAGGGTAAGTACATGGATTGAAAACTGATTACAGGGGCGAGTCCAGAGGGTGGGGATAAATGGGGAGTACTCGGAATGGTCTGGTGTAGAAAGTGGGGTTCCCCAGGGATCTGTCCTGGGACCAATTCTATTCAATTTATTCATAAACGATCTGGAGGATGGGATAAACAGCTCAATCTCAATATTTGTGGATGATACCAAGCTAAGCAGGGCAATAATTTCTCAAAAGGATGTGGAAACCTTGCAAGAAGATCTAAACAAATTAATGGGGTGGGCAGATCAGTGGCAAATGAGGTTTAACGTAGAAAAATGTAAAATAATGCATTTGGGTGCCAAGAATATGAATGCAAACTACTCACTAGGGGGAGAGCCTCTGGGGGAATCTAGGATGGAAAATGACCTAGGGGTCCTAGTAGAGGACAGGCTCAGAAATGGCATGCAATGCCAAGCTGCAGCAAGCAAAACAAACAAAATGTTGGCATGCATCAAGAAAGCGATTAACTCCAGGGATAAATCAATAATTCTCCCACTCTACAAGTTTATGGTGAGGCTGCACCTGGAGTATGCCGTCCAGTTCTGGGCACCAGTTCTAAGAAAGGATGTCCTTGAACTGAAAAGGGTTCAGAGAAGGGCAACAAAGCTAATTAAGGGATTAGAGGACCTTAGTTATGAGGAAAGATTACAAGTGTGACGAACGCGGGTATCAGATCGCTGCCCTCCTCACCGACGGGTGACCGAGGACCCCCCTAATCTCAGACCGCGCTTGTCTCTAATGTAACAATGCTTTCAGCACAAAGATTTCCCAGCTTGCGGGACCACCGTCTAATCACGTGATATCATCACAACAAGCACTGAACGTATTCTCTCTGGATAAGAGACGCTTGAGAGGGGATATGATTTCAATGTACAAATACTGTACTGGTGACCCCACAATAGGGACAAAACTATTCTGTGCAAGGGAGTACACAAAGACACGCGGCCATTCACTAAAACTAGAAGAAAGGCGGTTTAACCTTAAACTGTGTAGAAAGTTCTTTACGGTAAGAGCAGTGAGGATGTGGAATTCTCTTCACAGACATTGGTTTCAGCTGGAAGCTTCGATAATTTCAAAAAACTATTAGATGGGCACCTAAGGGACCACAACATTGAGGGATACACAATGTAATACTGACAAAAAAGCACACACATAGGTTGGTCTTGATGGACTTGTGTCTTTTTTCAATCTCACTAACTATGTAAATATGTAACAAACCCAATATACAGGTATATGGGAAATGGGTGTTACATAAACACACGCACATACACACAAGTTGAACTAGATGGACTGGTATCTTTATTAAACCTTACCAATGATGTAACTATGTAACACAGGCTCAATACCGTGGCATGGGTATTAGAATGATTGCATAGTGATATTTGCTTTTCGTGATAAGCAAGCGTCTAGCGTCAGATAAAATCCCAAGATAAAATTGTATTTTCGGCCTGCTGTAATTCCTTTAAAAACACAATTTAAAGATGGCCCACATAGAAAAATAAAATGATGCCTGAAGATGTTTTTTTTTTTTCTTGCGTACTAAACGTGCCAAGTTTGTTCCACTTAAAATTAATGTTTTCGAGTGCCGAAATTTGTAAATCATTGGGATGAAAATGTTGATGTTTGGTTACATTTGTCTGGCATTTGTCAGTACAGACAGAATTCCACAGCAATCTGTGTTCCGTATCCATTACAAAGTATCTTAGGCCACATTGTTAAGTGATTGTGACAGCTAAGGAAGCACGTTTCGAACAAGATCACGCTAGACAATTTTCTGCATTTACTGGTGGTGACCCACACTGGAAGGGAGCCCAGAATTCCAGGACCATCCCATAGGACATGTTTCCTTGGCTCTGGATGGGATGTAAATCACAGTACAGAGACACTTGTCTATAGGAAGTCAAACAAAGAGACTCCGATGAGGCAACAGGTGTGGTGACAGCTGTCCACAAACATGCGAGGTGGAAACTGAACTCCTTCCACCACCACTTGCACATTTGTACTGGCTCTATTCGGACATGTGCTGAGGCTTCTTAAACCTTCTCTGCTTATTCAAATCATCCCGAAAAACAACGTCTAACAAAGTGACTAATCTTCACTTTCCAGAACTCTGCTGAACACTGGAAACATAATACAACCACAATACATATTTGAACAACTGCAACGCTTGTTTGCAGAAAAGCATTTTTAATAGTGCCCTGTACCTCCAACAATGAAGGTATCTGGCCAACCCTCCTACTGTGTGAGGTGGCTGTGCAGGCACAGCACAACTCAGACTGACTTATAGTAATCTTAAAGTGAATGTATAAAGTTCTGGTTAGGCCTGGGATTTGGGTTCACGTCTACAATGGGTTTAAGGTGAAACCCCAGGATTCATGAAGTTCGTGAATTACAATAAAGCACACTCCACTTCACTCCAGGCAGTAAATAATGAAAGAATTGATAAGACATAAAAGATCAATAGCAACTTGCAAACATCTACATCCAAAATGAAATCACAACCATTACAGATTCTGTGTAAAGAATGACAGTTCTTTGCTTGGTAGTCATTACTGAGGGTACTCACATGATCACAAACCTCTGAACCTCGAACCTCTGAAATACCAGGACACTGTCACTGTCAGTTGTGCAACTCATCCAACGGGCTTTTCATTCCTTATATGTGAACATGTATGAAATGAAAGGCAATGGATCCAAGTACTGTATCGGGTTTCTCTTGGATACAGGTAACCTATGGCAGGGAGTACAGGAAAGCTAGGTCCAACTACAAGAAATGGCACAGGGGGACGCTTTTGGGTTGAATCTACAGAAAATAAGAATAGAGCACCATACCTCTTGCTGTGAGTCCAAAACAGAATAATTTTTTCCTTATAGAGTATAATCCAGTGTGTTTTGGGGGCCCCTTCATCAAGGATAAAACAATATACAGTATCTCACAAAAGTGAGTATACCCCTCACATTTTTGTAAATATTATATAATAATGTAAAGTAGGAGTGTACAGCTTGTATAACAGTGTAAATTTGCTGTCCCCTCAAAATAACTCAATACACAGCCATTAATGTCTAAACTGCTGGCAACAAACGTGAGCATACCCCTAAGTAAAAATGTCCAAATTGGGCCCAAAGGGTCAATATTTTGTGTGGCCACCATTATTTTGCAGCACTGCCTTAACCCTCTTGGGCATGGAGTTCACCAGAGCTGCACAGGTTGCCACTGGAATCCTCTTCCTCCTCTATGATGACATCACGGATCTGGTGGATGTTAGAGACCTTGTGCTCCTCCACCTTCCATTTGTGGGTGCCCCACAGATGCTCAACAGGGTTAAGGTCCTGGAAACATGCTTGGCCAGTCTATCACCTTTACCCTCAACTTCTTTAGCAAGGCAGTGGTCATCTTGGAGGCATGTTAGGGGTCATTATCATGTTGGAATACTGCCCTGCGGCCCAAACGCCGAAGGAAGGGGATCATGCTCTGCTTCAGTATGTCACAGTACATGTTGGCATTCATGGTTCCCTCGATAAACTGTAGCTCGCCAGTGTTGGCAGCACTTATGTAGCCCCAGACCATGACACTCCCACCACCATGCTTGACTGTAGGCAAGACACACTTATCTTTGTACTCCCCACCTGGTTGCCGCCACACACGCTTGACATCATCTGAACCAAATAAGTTTATCTTGGTCTCAGACCACAGGACATGGTTTCAGTAATCCATGTCCTTAGTCTGCTTGTCTTCGGCAAACTGTTTGCAGGCTTTCTTGTGCATCATCTTTAGAAGAGGCTTCCTTCTGGGACGACAGCCATGCAGACCAATTTGATGCAGTGTGCAGCATATGGTCTGAACACTGACAAGCTGACCCCCCTCCCCTTTAACCTCTGCAGCAGTGCTGGCAAAACTCATTTGGCTATTTCCCAAAGACAACCTCTGGATATGATGCTGAGCACGTGCACTAAACTTCTTTGGTCTATCATGGCGAGGCCTGTTCTAAGTGGGACCTGTCCTGTTAAACCACTGTATGGTCTTGGCTACTGTGCTGCAGCCCAGTTTCAGGGTGTTGGCAATCTTCTTATAGCATAGGTCATCTTTATGTAGAGCAACAGTTCTTTTTTTTTAAAACCTCAGAGAGTTCTTTACCATGAGGTGCCATGTTGAACTTCCAGTGACCAGTATGAGAGAGTGAGAGCGATAACACCAAATTTAACACACCTGCTTCCCATTCATACCTGAGACCTTGTAACACTAATGAGTCACATGACACTGGGGAGGGAAAATGGCTAAGTGGGCCCAATTTGGACATTTTCACTTAGGGGTGTACTCACTTTTGTTGCCAGCGGTTTAGACATTAATGGCTGTGTATTGAGTTATTTTGAGGGGACAGCAAATTTACATGGTTATACAAGCTGTACACTCACGACTTTACATTGTAGCAAAGTGTCATTTCTTCAGTGTTGTCACATGAAAAGATATAATAAAATATTTACAAAAATGTGAGGGGTGCACTCACTTTTGGGAGTTACTGTACATTTTTTAATATATATGTAAAAATTGCAATAGAAACTAAGGAAACATGGAATAGCAAACATGTAAAAAAAGAATGACTAACATGACCATTTTTTTGTTAAACACTCAATAGCGTTGTCTCCCATTTTTCGGTATAATAAATGATTTTGTGCTGGAAATAGAGCTCTGATTTGTTGTCTTTGTGTTACCTTTTCAATAAACTCAAGGTGGTAGATTTTAGGGTTGAGTTTGGGTTTGGATCGAACCCAGTCCCAAACCCAAGCTCATTCCTATTGGCTTTATATTGCGGTAGTGAAACAGTTCAGAAATCAAGCAAATCATAGAACAGAAAATTGTTTGATTTGGCTATTTTATTAATGAATGCAATGCATTATGTAATTGGATGAGGTGAAGATCATGCATGTTACAAGTGAAAGTACATAGTACATTACAAAATTTGTATAGAAGACATCATGTCGTGTAAGGAGCTTGACAGAGTGCGCAATGATCCCGCGGGTCCCGCCTTCCGCCATTTCTTTTTTTTTCTTTTTTATTATAGCAAGAGAAGATGGAGCGAATGTAATTGAAGGCTGCACGGAGATAAAGAGAGTAAGGGAAAGAGAGAGCGTAAAAGAGCAGTGAGAGCTGAAGAGAAGATGGAGGGGGAAGGGAGGAGAGGGGAGTATGGAGCACAGGGAGTATGGATACCAAAGAATGTTCGATGTCTACTTGGTTCAGTATGACTGATTTATCTTCCCACCGGGCATGACCCATAAATAGGAAGGGTAGAGTTTGGGTTCAGTCAGCCATGTTGTCTTCAAATAAGGCATGAGCCTCATCAGAGTAGACAAACAGATTCCACAGAGACATGGTTTATAACTACCGCATACGGAGGGATCTTTACCTTCCTTTGGTATTACCGAGATGTGTACTTGAAAAGAGTCCTTTTGGAGGGATGCACCGGATCCTAGCATGTTAAATCATTTAATCGTATAGTGACCAAGGGAAGGAAAGAGAGTTTTGTAATATTGGAACGTGAAGCCGTCTGGTCCCGGGGCTTTCCCCGCCTTGGTAGCACTTATGGCCGATTGTAGTTCAGTCAAGGTAATGGGGTCTTCAAGTGTCTCTCTTATTTCCGTTGGGAGTCTGGGCATCCGTAAAGATATATAGTCTGTAATATGATCTTGGGTAGGGGTAGAGGTCTGTAGATTGTAAAGAGAGACGTAAAATGTGCAAATTTCATGAGCAATCTGGTTAGGTAGAGTGATTTTCTGACCCATGGGAGATATAATATGTGGGATGTAGGATGCTAACTTCTGCTTTCGTAGGGATTGAGCTAAAAGTCTACCACATTTATTGGCTGACTCATATGATAGTTTACGACAGACCTGAAATGCAGCTTTTGCTTTATAATGTAAAAGATCTGCAATTTGTTTGCATAGATGCAAAAGTTCCTGTTCCGTGGACTGGGATGGGGCATGTTTATGTCTATCCTCTACTCTATGTAGGTCTCTTAATAGGGACGTCAGTTGCAGTGTGCACTGTTTTTTAAGGCGGGCTCCATGTTTGATAAGCACTCCACGTATGACCGCTTTGTGAGCCTCCCACACTATCCCTGGGTTGCATTCCTCAGTGTCATTAGTTTGCAAATAGAGACTAATCTCTCTGGTAACGTCCGCTAGCACCTCTTGATCCAGCAGGAGGCTTCTGTTCAGCCTCCATGTCCTGGTTTTAGACGTGGTAAATTCCGTGAGGGCGTAGGACAGGACTATCGGGGCGTGGTCTGACCATGTAATGGAGCCTATAGAGGCATTTCGAATGGCATGAAGTTTGGTGTGTGGGACGAAAAAGTAGTCTATACATGAGTATACCTTATGGGGCAGGGAATAGAATGTGTAATCACATTCGCCGGAGTGGAGGAGACGCCAAGCATCCACTAGTTGTGATTTGTGAAGAGATTTCACGATACATTTGCGGGAGCTAGGAGGGATTGAGGAGGCTCCGGATGAAGTATCTTTAGAGGGAATTAATGGGACATTGAAGTTGCCGCCTAGAATTAATTGGCCCTCCATAAATTCTAGCAGTTGATCAATAACTTGACTGATAAAAAGGCCCTGATGACAACTGGGAGCATAAACAGTTGCCAATGTTACCTTGACACCACCAATTGCGCCTCTTAAAAATAGATATCAACCCTCCAGGTCCGCCACGCAATCATAACAGATCCACGGGACAGACCCGGAGATCAAAATAGAGACCCCGGGTAAGTAGAATGATATGTCATGGGAAAATACTTGTGTTTAAGAACAGGAAGCCTGTCATTTCTAAAATGGGTCTCCCGAATGAATGCGACATCTACACGCTGACCGTTCAAATCTTGCAACAATGTCCGTAATTTCTCAGGGACATTTAGTCCTTTTGCATTGATAGAAAGCATCCATATTGAAAACCTAGAGTAATATCAGGGGTTTGGGGAGGGGGTGAGGGAGGGGGATGGTAGTAGGATGGGGAGAGAACAAGGAGGAGTAAGAGAACAGAAGGGGAGAGGGAGTAGAATAGTAGAGGGAGTGAAGCAGGAAGGCAGTACAGAGAGTGGCAGAGGAAGAAAATTCAGAATTCATCAATAGAAAGGGTGACCTCACGACACTAAATATTTAGCAAAATATTGCTAGATGCTCACCAGTAGGAATCTACAGGGTGTTGAGCGTAAACCTATGTGGGAGAGTGGTCAGAGACAGCCGGGCAAAGAGTAAAAGCAAACATTGACATCAGGCAAAAAAAAAAAAAAAAGGAAACGATTAACCTGTAACCAAGCGGCAGAACACCATGCAATGCACCCCAGTCAGGAGAGCCATCTAATATGGCCTGGCAGTACTTTTTTCTTTAAAAAGGTACATCTGAGCAGCTATTTTCCTTACATACTGCAAAAATGTAGTCTCTCTAATATCCCCCATTCCGGTAACATTGTTGCAGACAGCCCACGTCCGACAGTGGAAAAGAGAAAAAAAAAACATCCCACTCCACCCCTCAGTGTTTCTCCATAGTCAAGTATCTCATCCCATAACTACCCAAATCCCTATCCAACTTCAATCCCCAAATAAAAACAACAAAAACAAAGAGTAGGCCTGTTTTCTGACTCTGGATGGCAGTAGGAGTGTGATTGAGGACAGTTGTGAGCACTAACCAGCCACCCCTAAGGGGGGGTATTGGCTACACAAATATATATATATATATTTATATATATATATATATATATGTATATATATATATATATATATATATATATATATATATATATATATATATATATATATATATATATATATGATCTAAATTGGTGTCTGTGGTCTTCCTTTAGATAGTGAATAAACACAATAGAAAAAAATGCATATCATAAGGAAATATGAAAAAAATATTAAAAAATCCATGTCATAATCACAAACACAGAGTGGATCAACTATTATTAATAAATGCATTGATGTTCCACTCAATGTTCAAACCATGAGGGGAAAACACTTTCAAGTCATGAATCCCCCTAGTTTCTAACTTAGATATTTCCCTTTTAAAAAAGCTCCCCCTCCAGTGTGGAACATATTTGTCAATGGCTAAAAACAAAGTGACCGAAGGGTCTTTGTTGTGCACCTGTGCATAATGCTTGGATACACTGTGGCCTGGAAATATAATGGGGTCCCGGCTGGTTTCCTGTGTTCCTCCCAGTCATTAATATTGTATACTAATCGAGTAGTAATGAGTTACTGGTCCCCTGATGACATCATTTGTGACAAAACATACGTAGGGCTAAACCAGAAGTTGCAATGTCACCACGTTTTGTGTGTTTCCGCATTGTATTATGGGGTTTAGAGTCCTGGCTAAGGCCGATTGTTATACATTGTTTTTAGTGCTATTAACTACAATAAAGCATCCTAAAAGGATTTTACACTATGCGAGTCTAGTGCTCTGTTTTTTCTTCATTCCTAGAGACCATGAACTGTGGAGAGCCTGTGTGAGGAGGCCCAAGGGAAGACTCCAGCAGAAAAAGCTTACTTACGCAAGTGTACTTTGACTTCTCTTGGATAGAGAGTGACACATCTTCTGGTAAGCGGACATCTACACTGGGTGCAAGGGCACGTGGTGTGTTTCTTCAATAAGTGGAGCTGGGATACACAGAGATTTCATATGATACAGTTTGGATTTATCATACGTGTGTTGGACTTTGCACAAACCTTTATCACCATTTCCTATGCTATTTATCACCAGTTTGTATTTTTATTCATTTACTTGCACTTTCTATTTTTTGCATACATTCTGCAATAAACAGCCTGCCTGCTCTAAGTTTTTTTTTTATTGTTAGACTTTAATTCTGTAAAGTTAAAACATTTAGACTTTAGAACCACTATAAGAACTAAATGCATGTTTCTGCCATAGAATCAGACATTAGCAGGAATACCATTGATCGTTCACTGCTAATCACTCAACAGCAGCAAGAATGTAGAAAGTAAAAAAACAATTCTTTTATTGTTTTAAAGTGTTCTACAGTGCGGCGTGCTAACTTAATGTGTGACAAAATCGCTTGAATTTCGGAAGCAATTTTCCACCCGAGACATCATGCCAAAGCTCTCGAAATTATTTACCGCAAAAAAAAAAAAAAAAGTTGGTTGTTTTCATTTGCAGCTACTTCCTTCAGTGTGAATGGCAGATTCCTTCAACGTGTCAAGTTTCACATCACCATAGAAACAAACTGGGAGGCAGTTTCATTAATCATTTAGAGCAGAAGAAGTCTAGGTCAGTCTGATTGCAGCATATAGAGTATCATCCTAGCGCCACATGGGACTCAGTTGATTTGAATTAAAAAAGATTAAGCTGCCCCTACGACGCCCAGAATCATCAGTTTAACTTCTCAAATATCAGTGGCCTCTGGAGCCACTTGGATTAGGAGACTGAAGCTATGCATTTATTTTTCAGGACTCAGTGAAACTCTATATGAGTGCAGGTGTCTAAGGGGAGAAAAGGACAAAGATCGCATATAGCTTTCCTATACTTGTTGCTGTTCTTTTGAAACTGGAAACAATAACTCAGTTTTATTTGGAAAGTGACAGTCACTTCACTTTTTTTTTTTCCTGATAATGGATACATTTACTTCCATGCAGGATATCAGAGAATAGAGGGCACAACCAAAATGACCATGAAAATTTAAGTTTCTTTACATGGGCCACTTACTGCAAAAAATCATACAAGTCAATTCTCAAATAGAAAAGGATAAATTCTCCTTTGTGAACATGTTCGACCCATTTTTACGTTCCCACTGCTGCAGCCTCTAGGACAGTGAGCTGGGGATTTTCTCCCTGAACTCACTGTCACAGTTAAAAAAAAAAAAAAACATTAAGCCTGGGTTCACACCTATGCAAATTCGCAGACCATTTGAAAGCACATTGTTTTCAATGGGTCTGGTTCACATATGTGCATTGCATTCGCACTCCACATTGCACAGAAAATGTGTGCATTTTCTAAGCAGTCCTGCGGTGTGAATTCCAGGCACATTCTTTTCAAAAGGAACGCATCTGATTTGCAGATGTGTTTTGTTGAGAACAGAGATCTCTCCACTTCCTCGCTACACACCCCCCCCCCACTTCCCCAGGTCAGCTGATCCCCTGCTAGAATGGAGAGGAACTGCTGAACAGAAGCTGTTTCTCTTCGCAGGGTGAACGGAGCTGGAATTCGCACCGGACTGATGTGAATCCAGCTTTAAGTATCAAAGTAAATTATTGTAAAGTCTCATTTTTTTGCTATAAAAATAACAAAAATGGTATACTTACCGGCTCTGTTGCAGTGTATTTGCACAGAGCAGCCCGGATCCTCCTTTTTTCAGGTGCCTCTTCTGTGCTCCTCACCCCTCCCTCCTTTTAAATGCCCCCACAGCAAGCAGTTTTCTATGGGATCACCCAAGCTGCGCTGCAGCTTCCTGTGTCCATTCAGACACGGAGCTGTGGTTTAGCCCCGTCCTCTCTCTCTCCTGATTGGCTAACTTACTTTGATTGACAGCAGTGGGAGCCAATTGCTCCACTGCTGTGTCTCAGGAGGGAGAGTCCCGGATGGTCGAGACACTCGTGGACATCGCTGGACAGAGATGGGGTTCTGGTAAGTATTAGGGGGGCTGAGGGGGGGCTGCTACACACAGAGGGCTCTTTATATTATTGCATAGAATGCATTAAGGTTAAAAACCTTCTGACTTTACAATCACTTTAATTCACAGACTTCGAAAACTATCTTTACCACTGTCGGCTTATAGTTTTCAAAGAACTACCAGAGCGCTGGTGAACAGTTTTTCATGGACTATGTCTCCCATTTAATGCAAAGCCATCCATAACTTTGCCCCCAGCTATCTCACTAACCTGGTCTCAAAGTACCAACCAAGTCATTTTCTTTGTTCCTCCCAAGACCTTCTGCTATTTGGCTCCCTTGTCACCTCCTCCCATGCTCACCTTCAGGACCTCTCTAGAGCCTCTCCCATCCTTTGGAATTCCCTACCCCAATCTGTCCGACTATCTCCAACTCTATCATTCTTTCTCCATCAGATCATCCCCCAAAGTTATTGCCTTTTGTAACTCTTGACCCTCCCTTTTTATATTGTAAGCTCTAATGAGCAGGGTCCTCTGATTCCACCTGTATTGAATTATATTGTACCTGTACTGTTTGCCCTCACGCTTTAAAGCGCTGCGTAAATCCTGTATAATAATGATAATAATAATGTGAAATAACAGTGATGTAGTGAATAGCACTTTCGCCTGGCAGCAAAAGGGTCGCTGGTTCAAATCCCAACCACGACACTACCTGCCTGGAGTTTGCATGTTCTCCCTGTGCCTGCGAGGGTTTCCTGCGGGTGTTCCGGTTTCCACCCACACTCCAAAGATATGCTGTGGGTAGACAGATCCTGTCTAAATTGGTCCTAGTATATGTATGAATGTGAGTTAGGCTCCTTAGATTGTAAGCTCTTTGAGGGTAGGGACTGATGTGAATGTACAATATATATGTAAAGCGCTGCGTAAATTGACAGCGCTGCGCTATATAAGTACCTGAAATAAATAAAATAATGGCATTTTGATATATTATAATAATAAGACACAGAACACTGTTTTAGGACATTTATTTGGTGGATTTGGATTCATATACAGCACACTGTTTTGTTGTGTTAGGACCTGTTCACACCTGAGTGATTTTCTGCTTGAAGCTTGTAGCTCTAAAAAGCTCAACAAATCCCATTAATTTCAATGGCCCCTGTTCACATATGAGCATTCTGTCCCCTAAAGCAAAACGCCTGTCGCTCAAAAAAGTACATGAGCTTCTTTTTGGCAGATTACAAGCATTTTTGGCCCCATAGATTTCAATAGAAAAGCCTGACTTTTTGTTGCTCATTTTCTGCTCAAACAGCAGCTTCCCACCCCTAATTTCCTCTCCCTCTCCTCCCCATAGTGCTTTCTATTGGCTAAACAAAAACACTTGAAGCTGCAAAAAGCTTGTAATACACTTCTAAAATGCTTTAAAAACACTTGTAAAAAGCTTTAAAAAAAGATTTAAAAAAACGCTCTAAAAATGCCCGTAAATTGTTACGTTCAGGTGTGAATGGAGCCTTACTGGTTTATGGTATTGGTGAAGCGTGGCACCGATTATTGTTTATTTTCACTCTAGGTAGTTCATTGATGGTTCCTGTCATTGTGTAACTACCCGCTTGTGAGGTATGAGCAGACAGCTTACACTGACAGTCTGCAGGAGCCATGCATTGCACCCACGATCTGCTGATCGCTGGTGCAATGCTTTACAGGCGCCTAATAAAAAATAATAAATGCATATTTTTTACCTGCAAAAAGATGTGCATTTATTATTTTTATTAAAGGTGACCTTATCCTTTTAAAATGGAAGAAAAGCCTAACACTATCTATTCTTAAAAATGTTCCCCCTCCCCCCACCTATTTTGCATAAATTATATATAAAAAAAACTGTATACTTATGGACAGGGCTTAAGTGGGGATATGTGGAACTGCGCCCACTAATGTCTAAACTCAGGCAGGGAGCTGCAGTCATGTGAAACAACGTTAAGGCAGATCTTGCCAAAATTGGTGTCAACACACATGAAAATGCGCATCAATGCAAGTCAATGTGCATTAACACGCACATAAAATGGATGGAAATGTACATCCATTTTCTCTGCTTTTCACTGCAATACAGTGTGAATTCAGCCTTAGAGCCCATGGTTGTCAGTAATCCATTAAAAACAGTAAGTCCATGATTAGCAGCAAAAGTCTAGGAAAGTCTTTAGGTTTCTAACCCCAAAGGGAACCCCAACTGGGTCCTCCAGATTGGGGGGGGGGGGGGTGGCACAGTCCGGCAGAGTAACAGCCTACACCTTGGCAGTGGTTCTAGCAGAAGATTCAAGGGGCACTGAGATGCCCTTATTTATATGGTATGACCTGCAGGGGGCAGTAACCTTGCTACAAAGTGCTGGGAAAAATGTTAACCCTACCTTCTTATTTATCACCAGCTCTTCAGCTCTGCAGGGGGCAAATGTTGCAAAAAGATACATTGTAACATTTGGTTTGCACAAAAACACAGTTGATCCAGATAACTTCAGAGCACAGTAGAAAAACGTTTACCCCATTGGAAGCACCTACTTACCTACTTTTAATCTGCTCTGGTCAGGGCACATGATCCAACAGTTCTGGCTCCCCTGTGTCAGTAGGAGGCTGCTGCAGGAGAGATCAGTGAGCGCCGACAACGGCTGGGCCATGGGAGCCTATGGGTGCAGTACCAAATTAAACTCTGTGGAGACCCCTCTGTGGTCGAAACCTTGGAGCCCCCCACTCAGGTTTCTGGAGGCTTCTCATGTGCGCTCTAGTGGGATAACATTGAACTAAGTAGCGTGCACATTAGCAGTAAATTGGACCCCCTGCAGCCAGAAAGAATAGAACACCCCACAGCAATTTACCCCCAAGCAACAGTAGATTCACCCCAGCAACAATAGACCCCACCAGTAACAATAGAACTCCCAGCAGTCAGCATCAATAGACCCTCCAACATACCCCAGCACCCCTTGCCACTAAATACACTTAGTGCTGGAGGTGCCGGAACTGTGTTCCTCCACGTTCCCACTGAAAAAAGCCCTGAATAAATCACAACATAGTCCCCCAAGGTGACAAACGTGCATATGCAGTACACTCCAATAAATTATAGTTCCTAAGTGTCCAACTCCAAACAACTTTATAAGGCACTGGTGTTCTTCTATATTGAACGTTATGTCACCCAATGTTTCTGTGAATCAATCTCCTCCTTATGCCTCAAACAGGGGATCCAATCAATCCTTCATCCACAGGAGCAGATGTATGGTCACCCATATAGATGGACCTCTATATCATATCATCTCTTACACAGCTCTGATCTTTCTCCAAACATGGTGTCAAATGGATCCTAATGATCTTTCTCCAAACATTCTCTCAAGGTTTTGACTTTATTAAGAAAAAAAAATTCTCAGATTAAAAACACTTACATGAATAAAACAATACCAAATGCTTGTAAATCCTCTGCACTTTAATCAATTTTATCCGCACAGGGGCAGAGGCTTCTGACAAAGTCTAGTAGAGACGTAATGCATACGGAGGAGAATTCCCTGGTGACGTCATCACGCTGGAGCTGATATATAGACACCACTGAGAGAGGTGTGCCAAGAAGTGAGCAGGTGAGTGTAGTTGTGGCTTTGCAGATAGGAGTGATTAACAAGCAGAGGATTTATAAACATTTGGCATTGCTTAACCACTTCAAGACCGCCCGCCGTCATATGATGGCAGCAGCTTGGAGTGGAATACCGTTGTTATGGTAGCAGATAGCTACCATAACCCCATTATCTATTTTTAGTGCCGGCGATTCTGCACAAGATAAAAGTGGTCTCAGCGGGGGATACGCCACAAGATCACTTTCATCAGCAATGGGAGGGGTGCCCCTGCCCTCCCGCCGGTTTCCGGCAGCGGCGGAGATGATCGGGTCCGTCCCTGCCAGTGTCCATGAGCCGAGTGAGTGGCTGGAGCCGTTCACCCGACTCCATAACATGGCAGGGCGGAAGCGACGTCACAATTCACTTCCTCCCAATGGTCTTAAAGAGCCAATATTTTTTTTTTTTTTGCACTGCCATTTTTTTTTTTGAGATCTGAGGTCTTTTTGACCCCAGATCTCATATTTTGGAGGTCCTGGCATGCTTTTTTCTATTACAAGGAATGTTTACATTTCTTGTACTAGGAATACAAGTGATCAAATTTTTTTTTTTAAATAACAGTGTAAAAATAAAAATTAAAAAGTAAAATAAATAATTAAAAAAAAAAATTGGAAGCACCCCGTCCCCGCGAGCTCGCGTGCAGAAGCGAACGCATATGTAAAGTCCCGCCCACATATGAAAATGGTGTTCAAACCACACATGTGAGGTATCGCCACTATCATTAGAGTGAGAGCAATAATTCTAGCACTAGACCTCCTCTGTCACTCAAAACTGCTAACCTGTAGAATTTTTTAAACGTCGCCAATTGAGATTTTTATGTTGCAAAGTTTGTCGCCATTCCGCAAGCGGACGCAATTTTGAAGCATGACATGTTGGGTATCATTTTACTCGGCGTAACATTATCTTTCACAATATGGAAAAAAATTGGCCTAACTTTACTGATGTCTTATTTTTTAACTCATAAAACTGATTTTTTTCAAAAAAAAATCACGCTTGTAAGACCGCTGCGCAAATATGGTGTGACGTAAAGTTTTGCAATGGCCACCAATTTCTTCTCTAGGGTGTTAGAAAAAATATATAATGTTTGGGGGTTGTAAGTAATTTTATAGCAAAAAAACCTGGTTTTAACTTGCAAACACCAAACTCCAAAAAAGAGGCTCATTCTTAAAGTGGTTAATTTTATGTAAGTGTTTTCAATCTGAGTTTTTTTTTTTTTTAAATCAAAAAGGAGAGCACTATATATTTTTGTTTATTTGGGACAATGTTCATGGAATCTGTTCCCAGATATGTGATACAGTATTTGGAAAGATTGCGATCTGTGTGATGCCACATTGGGAGAAAGATCATAGCTGTGTAAACCTCCTATAATATAGAGATCACAGGCTCCCTTAGGCCCTATTCACACCTGGCAATGTGTTGCTTGTTTAAATATGTTTTTTGCCACGTTTGATAGGGATTCCCTACGTGTGAAAAATACAGCAAGTACCCTTTTTCTGCACTGAGCCAAGTGCATTTTACATTCCGTAGTTTGCTGCATTTTTCGCTCTGCAAATATGGGTGTCAGTCCCATGGTTTGTTGCACATGTGGGGTGTCATTAAGAAATAATGGCACCGCAAGCATGTTGCACATTTTGCTGCATTTTTTGCCTGCTCCTGAAAACGTGACCAGAAACATGCTATTCAGAATGCCTAGGTGGGTATGCAGCCTTACACACAGCTACAGTATCACGTGACCTCAGAGGAGCAGATTGAAAATAGGTAGGTACACAGATCTTTTTTTATATAGGTTAGGCAAGATAAGTAGGAGGAGGGGTGAGGGAAAGCTATGATTGCTTGGGGGGGGGGGGGGGTGGCTGAACAGACTACCCAATACAGTCATGCTGTATGTTTGCGCAGTGTCCTGTACTTCTGAATGGCCAGACTATGGAAGAAAACCGACCAAGCAAGCACAGATTAGTTTCTGTGCTTTGTGTGGTCCATTTAGAACAGTGGTTCTTAACTTTTTTGAGTCATGGACCCTTTATAAAGCTGATGAAAGCTATGGACCCCCAAAATGATACAAATTTAATCAAAGGGGTCGGCACTATTAGCAGTGGCAGGGTGCATTTAATTTCATTTCTTTAAATTGGAAAGCTTTGATTGGAATGGAGGGGGCTGTATAGTGGATGTCAATGTTATTTGTTATCTGACACTAACGGGACACTTGAAATCCATCCTTGGACCACTTAGGGGTCAAGAAGTCCCAGTTTAAAACAATTAAGAAAGGTGGATCAACCAGGTACTTCCAATGGAAGACGTACGTGAAAATGATAGAGATTATAATTTAAAAAAAAACACATATGTGAACATAGACATAGAAAACAATAAATATTTGGGGTAACATACACTTTGAGGTGGAAAGGGTTGCTGGTCCCTAATGTAACAAAACCTTTTTTGTAATACAAATGTAGCACTTCACCCAAAGGAGCCCTTGTACATTTAACCTGTTCTTTCCAAAAACAATGCAGAGGCAGCCAGTCACATAATAACAGTCCATTCACTCTGGCTCATTGAACAGTCTAGGGCAGGGATATGCAATTAGCGGACCTCCAGCTGTTGCAAAACTACAAGTCCCATCATGCCTCTGCCTCTGAGTGTCATGTTTGTGGCTATCAGAGTCTTGCTATGCCTTATGGATAGTTCTGCAACATCTGGAGGTCCGCTAATTGCATATCCCTGGTCTAGGGGCTTGTCCTTTTGTATTTATTGCTAGGTGACTTAGGGTGCTGTGGAATACTCCAAATGCTTGAGCACAAGTGTGCAGTGGACAACTCTTTCTCCCTCTCTAAACAGCAGCAGCCCAGTCTTTCACTCACAGTTGGGAACCATGAGATAGTTTGCAGGACAGTTAGAGCTAGACTGCAACAGTCTATAGGTTCACGGCTGGGGACCATGAAGTAACTTTAGCACAGGTTCAGCTAGATAGGTTCAGGGCTGGGGCCATGAAGTAGCTTTAGCACAGGTTCAGCTAGATAGGTTCAGGGCTGGGGCCATGAAGTAGCTTTAGCACAGGTTCAGCTAGATAGGTTCAGGGCTGGGGCCATGAAGTAGCTTTAGCACACATACAGCTAGATTGGTTCACAGCTGTGGACCATGGGGTAGCTTTAAAGTGGAACCACACTGCATCTGAGCACCACAAACCAAAAATGGTATTTATTTCATTTTTAATATTCAAAGCAAATCCCCCATCCATCCATGTCTCCATGCTGTATTTTGTTGAGAAATCACTTTGAAAAACACCCCCTAGCATTTCTGGCCGTGGCCATCTTGTATAAGGGCAGATGATTCATATAGCATTTACTTCCTGGAATCTATATGTCTGTTTAGCTGAGAAAACCCCTCCTCCCCCCCTGAAGACTTCTGCGATGTATGATATCATTTTCCTAGGCCAGAAACCAGGAAGTAACTGAAGAAATGTAGAACGAGACTTTAAAACAAGTGAATATGATATACTCTACTATCTATTTACTAATGCTATCAACATAAGGATTAAAAATAGTCAGATGTAGATAAAGAGAGTGACGTTCCACTTTAAGGTGCAGTACAGACAGCAGGCTCTACTCATAAAATCCTGGAATTAGTCCATAGGTGCAGACTCTTGAAAAGAAACCCAGCATCCAGTCCAAAGGGTGCCAGGGCAAGCAGCCCCCCTCCTCTCAGCTCACTGATCCATTCCCTCAGGAGGGAAAAAGACAATCTCCTCAGGGCTCCAGGCTATTTAACAGCATCTCAGCCAGCAATTGTCCCCCTCCTCCATGGATTGGCTAGGCTCCACTCAATATCATTGACGGCTGGTGCTAAACATTTTTGGGGGAGGCGATAAACAAACCCCCCTCCCCCCAGGTCTGTACTCACCCCTCCACAACACAGCTTCCCCAGCTTCCACCCGGCCTTCTTTATTGTATGCAGTTCAGTGTGTCCAGCGATTCGGCTGTCTGAGCTCATCACTGTCTTTGGGTACCACTCACCCGGCAGCAGGTCCCACGGCTGATTTCACCCCATCTTTGTCCTCAACTACCGCTAGTTCTGCTGTGGCACCAGTGCCCCTGACAGTCAGATACCTGCTCCATATCTGCCTCTGTCCACTCCATCTCCACTGTCTCCAGGTTCTGCTGGCGCTGCTCACCCACAACAGCTCCAGTGGCAGCTTTTACAGTCTTTGTCACCACCTAAAGGCAGCTTGATGCAGCCATGCCACGAGCACCCGGTCTCTCAAATCTGCGCTCTTCTCCTGGGATAAGTTATTAAGTTGAGTTTGCAGTATCCACCTGCCATGCTTTTGGGAGTTTTCGTGGAGCTAGCATCTACACACTGCCACCTGGTGCCATGATGTTACACTGCTCCCCTGTTTTCAACTGTTACCGCCCGGATTCGCCAGCATCACCTAAGTGGGAGGGTTCGGGGCACAGTGCTCTGCGCCCGGAGCCCAGCCTTTTACAATCTAATTAGAGCCTCAAAAAAAATGTCAGACCTCATGGACAGCCATTAGTCCAGCACCCTGCATGCAAACTAGTGAGGCGGCGCCCCTGTGTCCCTTATGGACCGGACATCACTGCTCAATTTTGGCTGGTCATTTGAATTCTTCTAGAGGCAGGGAGAAGCAACCAAACTCCCATCCTGTGAAGCCCTGAACAGACCAGAGCAAACAATTACTACTCCTCTGGTTACAGCAGGAGCCAAAAACAAAATTTGCCTAGCAGCCTAACTAGGAGGGCGCTATATAAAAATACAGTTTAGGTCATTGGCTTTTACAGATGAGTGTACAACAGATGAAAACGATGTTGTATACACTATCCAAAAAAAATGTAATTCTAGGACACATGGCAAGCATTATGAAACTGTATGCCAACTGTGGCATGTGAAATGTAACAGATCTGCTCACATATAACCTTAATAATGTTCAGTATGCGGGCTGTGCTTAGAACTGTCACTATTTGACAGGATTTTAGAACAACTTAAAGAGGAATCTTTTAATCCATCAAATGTAACCACTTTTTTACCTGTCATGATGGTAACATGTAATATCCCCCTTTAGGCAAGAAGAAAGAATTAATCCCTTTCTCAGAGGAGAGAACTGCAGAAAGCATCTTCTGAACCCGGTAATGTTCTGGATTTTGGCTCCAAGGACTTGCTCTTCTCTCTGTTTTAACCATTTTCATGCACTATATATTTCTGTTTGTTTATTGGTAAAATGTAATCGTTTTTGTTTTTACGTGGTATATTTAGGGGCTTACATTACATGTTTATTTTGTTTTATATGGATAACATTTAAAAGAGAGTGCAGATTTTTTTTATATATGTTTTCATTTTCTCATTATGTTTAGGACTACAAAATATGATTAAATTTTTTTATTTTCTTTTATCTGGTAAATAGGAAATATTGTGTACTGCCATATGTGCCTATCCAGCCAGCCTGCGTAACAAATAGTTCCCTTTCACACATTTTCCAGGCTATCGTCGACTGCTTTGCAGAAAAAAAAGCAAAGCTCATATAGCTCAAGCTTCAACTTAGACTAAATTGCAAAACATTTACACGCACATGCACTTTAATGGCATCCCAATCTTAGTAGGAAGGGTTCAATATTGAGTTGGCTCACCCTTTGCAGCTATAACAGCTTCAGCTCTTCTGGGAAGGCTGTCCACAAGGTTTAGGAGTGTCTATGGGAATGTTTGACCATTCTTCCAGAAGCGCATTTGTGAGGTCATGCGCTGATGTTGGATGAGAAGGCCTGTCTCTGCTCTAATTCATCCCAAAGGTGGTCTATCAGGTTGAGGTCAGGACTCTGTGCAGGCCAGTCAAGTTCCTCCACCCCAAACTCTGTCATCCATGTCTTTATGGACCTTGCTTTGTGCACTGGTGCGCAGTCATGTTGGAACAGGAAGGGGTCATCCCCAAACTGTTCCCACAAAGTTGAGAGCATGAAATTGTCCAAAAGGTCATGGTATGCTGACGCCTTAAGAGTTCCCTTCACTGGAACTAAGGGGCCAAGCCCAACCCCTGAAAAGCAACCCCACACCATAATCCCCCTCCACCAAATTATTTGGATCAGTGCACAAAGCAAGGTCCATGAAGACATGGATGAGCGAGTTTCAAGTTTGGCCTGCACAGAGTCCTGGCCTCAACCCAACAGCACACCTTTGGGATAAATATTAAACCCTATGGACTAAGACCGGGATGCCATTAAAGTTCATGTGTGTATAAAGGCAGGCATTCCAATACTTTTAGTAATATAGTGTATATACACAACTGAAAAAAAACAGAGGAATGACTCTCCCTGTCAGCTCAAATAAAGCTAAACAGTTTCCATTCAGAGAACTTCTCTGCTCTGGCTTTGGAAAACCCAGAATGGGTTCCATTGTATGCCTTGTGACTGCATGGATTGTTGCTGTTCTTGGATGCAAAAGGATGGTGAGATGCACCATGCTCAAACTCAGCTTCTGTGACCAGGAATATTCTTCTTACACTCAGTGTCTCCTTTGGAAGAAAACATTATCTTGGAGAAGTGTCACAGATATTTTGAGTCTTGGGAAATCAGGTTAGTGTGCTGGGGGCTGCAAAGTGTCAAGCGTGTATGTGTCCAAAGCCCATAATTCCAACTCATCAAGGTCTATGATATTTACAAATCTGGCTACAATACCACAAAGGGAAAATGTGAATGAAGCTTACATTTTTTTTCTTGAGGAAGGGGACCTAACTTATGATCTTGCCCATAGCATTCAGAAAATGCCCCTTGCCTAAAGTAACCAGCCAAAACAAGAAGTGGACAAGAAGAAAGAGGCTAAGTTTGGAACCAGGGCAAAGTTAGAGAGCAAGCTCAGTGGATACCAAGTGGATGCAGATGTAACTGCAAGGAGAAACAAAAGTGAAATAAGGGACAAGCTACTATCAGTAATCAATAAAAATTTGGCATCTGTCACATACTTGGTATAGTCCAAGTAGATGAGGGGGCTCCTCTTGCATCTCCTACCCAACACTCCTGAAAGTGGTGGCAGAGAGTTTGAAAGCATGAAATTGATTAAGTGACAGAGGTGAAGGTCGTTCCGGGTCTGTACTGAGGATAACCAAGCACGGGAACACTGTAGTTCTAGAGCAGGTTACATGAATTAGATTGAGGCTCTTGCCAAGGGCAGGCATGGTCAGGTAGCACAATATCGGAGCAGAAGGCAGAGTCAGGGCACAAGCCAAGATCAAGAACAGCTGGGCAGTATAGTACCAAATCAGGTAGCAGAGCCCAGAAAACAATCCAAGGTCAGCAACAACCAGGCAAACAAGGTAGAAGGAAGTAATCAGGGTCCAGAAGGCAGGCCAAGGTCACAACAAAGAGGCAAAAGTCCAGAGCCTGTTAAGGAGGGAAGCTGGGTTATACACAGTAAGGCAAAATCGGCAGATCAGGGATAAGCTGAAGACCACTCAGCAACTTCCTTCTTCAGTGCCTCAGTTTATATAGATCACTAGGTGCCAATACAAATGCTGAGAATGCATGCTAATTTTTATGCATGCACAAGGGCAGATGTATGTGTACACCCAAAAGCCTACACTGGTTTCGGTACACTGATGTAAATCTGTCCTTACAACATCAGATAATTTAAGGCTAAGATCAGTGGAAGATAAAGGTCATGCCAAGGCTGGTCATAACAGGAGATACAACAAGTCAGGATACCAACACACTATGGGGGTTTATTTACTATAGCTCTAATATGAGAATGGGAGAATAAATACTCTCAAAATACCCAAAACTGGGCTAATTAGCTCTAAAATGAATTCACTATAGCTCCTGGTAAAAAATACTCCCAAAATCGAATTCACTATAGCTCCCAGACAACAGATACTACCCAAACCCTTACTCTTGCTAGGACCTGGATAATTGCAAATGGAAATAATGTTTATGGTATGATTGCCTAAATGGTACTGAAATAAAATATATGGTATATTGTTTAAATATAATCTGCTTTTAAACTGTGTTAAAAAGTGATTTATACACTGAAATATCTTTAAAAGTCTGAGAAGAGATAAATTCCCTGTCTCTTTACAACTACGTGCCAACACAACCGAGCATACTCACACATGCAAACTATTCTCATTTTAACTCCCATGCCTTTTTTACGGGGAGCTATAGTAAATACCAAAATTAGAGCTGGGCTAAAAAGAGTTTTTAAGAGTTAAAATGAGAGTTATGTAGCCCAATGCAAGTTTCAGCCATTGATTCTAATAGTACAATTGTGACCTCCTCAAATAAATCATTTTCATGTTCTCAAAGAAATTGTCCTTGCAACAATGTTGGTTCTTCTTCATCTAGTTTGTTATAAGAATACAAGAATGTGTAATGTTTTACTCTTTTGGGAAAATATCCAAACTCACACAGGTGTCTTTACAAACCACAAACAATAGCATTGCCGATGCAAATTTAAAATGAGTCACAATCTTGTGTGTTTTTTTATTATTTCCAAATTATCATAATTTGAGCCCAAAAATGTGATATGTGTACCAATATCAGAAAAAAAGAAAATGTAATTCCCAAAAATCAGAGGGTAATATCACTATTGTACACTCACACACCAAGAACCACTAAATATCACAGAATAAATCAAGAAGAATAACTCCTGACTAATGTAATTCCACCACCTATATGTCCAAAGAAATTCAGTATATGCGTATTTTTGAGTAGGAGGGTTCCACCTGTGGCATCACAGTGGCTAACAGGTTAGCACTTCTGCCTAGCAGCACTGAGGTTCTTGGTTCGAATCTCAAACATGTCACTTTACCTACATCATGTCTAAATGTAGTATTTATGTGTAGGAGGGTTCCACCACCATTGCAAATTGTGTCATATGTTTCCCATGGGCAAGGAATATAACAGCTTAACATTTCCCCACCAGAACTAATTTCAGCCTCTTAGCAAGCATAAACCCACCAAATGACAGCTGTTTATCTCTCAGAATGCTGACAGTAATCAGCCACAACCAGCCTTCAAAACATATGGCATATGCCAGATCAGGTTGTTCAATGGCTCTCTGGCCTTCCACAGTATATCTGCATTGATTAACTTCTTGCACCCCTGGATCTTAGGACTGTTTGACACCACAGAGATTCAGCCTATAAACATGTAGCAGCACAGTGGCTAACAGGTTAGCACTTCTGTCTGGCAGCACTGAGGTTCTTGGTTCGCATCCCAATCCTGCTACCTGGCTAGAGGTTTGTATGTTGTGGTATTAAAGTTTCACCATTGATTACATTTTTGATGGGTTTCACATAATGAAACCCCAAGAAATAACATTATAAATCAAGCAAGTGGGGGTTTTCATCAAATCTAGAACTGGGGTGTTTTGGGCCAGATATAGATGTATAAGTTTGGTGTGATCCTGCCCACATATTTTAATGTTGTATGCTGATGATGAATGACCAATTGTGTGAAGCAACCCTCACAAAGTTGTCATTTTCTGTTTTGGACCCTCCACATGCCCAACAACGTATACTTTTTATTTGGAGATTTTTGTGATTACTGATCATGGCCAGAGACTTGGCCATTTGTTTTTTTGAGCTTTACCCTGCACAGATATCAATGCTGAGTCATTCTTTCATTTGTAAAGACTGTGTATTCCTAATGAACAGGTGTGTGCACTTGAGGTCTACCTGAAGAGACAGAATCAATTACACTGGTGGGTGTGTCCTTTACTGGGTGGAGGTGAGCAATCTTAGCTAGCATGTTTGGCCAAAGAACAGACCTGAATCATTCTTTGCAGTGTGTATATTGGGTTATAAATAGATATGTTTTTTGTGTGTGTGTGTGTGTGTGTGGGGGGGGTGTATAATTCCTGACCCACACCCCACTAAGGCTGTGGTTTGATGATTGAGTCTAAGTGCCACAATGTCACAGACTTGCAACTGCTATGTAATAGTTTAGATGAAAAGGAAGCTTCCTGCTAATTAATTCCTGCTGTGTGTGTCTGTTTTTACTTATGATAATCCTGCCATGTAACTTTTTAGGGGTTTGGGGCAAGGACTTTTGATCACAAAAAAGGTTAGTCATGCTTATTAGCTTGATTTGTATCCCTGCTTTTCTAATGTGATTTGTTTAATGTGTCTAATTTTTAGTGTCCTTCTCTTGTAGATTGTAAGCTCTTTTGAGCAGGGCCCTTCTAACTATATTGTCAAATGCTGGAGCATCATTTCCATGCTTTTTTCTTTTTCTGGCCCAAGTACATTAATGTATAAAGGGCAACAGCTAGTGAAAGACTGCTGTACTATTGCACTACTAGACTATTGCACCACTGCATTGACTGTATTAAGCTTGAATATTAGGTCTGAGTAGAGCTTGTGTAAAGCTGGCCGGCCTGATCATCGACCTCAGTCCCCAGCTTTTGTTGGTTCCACTAGCCCTACTAGCCTTGCCTAGCTCTGGAATCAGGATGGCAAGCCCTGGCCAAGAGTAACTTGGCTTTACTGTGTGGCCTTACACTACGGATGTGGCTGTGTTGTGTAGGCTCAGGGAAGGGAGAAAAGGGAGAAAAGGAAGAAAGGAAAATAAACTTCTGATATATGGGATCCTTTCTTATGCCCAGCTCAGCTCAGCTAAGCTTAGCTTCTGTTTAGCTCCTGTTCTGCTTCAGCTCAGGGTCGGTACAGTTAGTGGAAGGAAGAACAATGAGAAAAGTGATCTGAATAAAGACTATATGACTGGTTAAGTCCCAGCTTTACCCGTTGCCCTCAGCTACTCTCAGTTACTCAGTACTACCTGCCCTTGGCTGGACACATATCAGAGCTTGCTACTGTGGTGTTGAGATTGGTGAAGATCTGTAACTAAGCTTCTCTGGATTTTTTCTGAACTACCTAAGTACTGTTAAGCAGTTATTAAGCAGCAGTCATCAGCCGTCAATAGACATACTTGGTCAGAAAATTGCAGCTTGTATTGTTTCCAAGAAAGGGTTGACTTTGCCGGACAAGAAGTCTCTAATCTAGCAACCTAGCAATTATATATCAGTATTGGTCACTGTACAGGACTCAAAGCCTACATTAATGTACCAAATGTTTATACTAATGTTGAAATAAAAATTTGAATGTGTTCTGCTTTGTTTGACTTTTTGCAGACTAGAAATACATATTTTATAAGTGCAAATTATTCATACCCACTTGAGTAGAACGTGTAATGGGGGGATGGGGAAGAACCCCCCCCCCCCCAAAAACAGCTCCAAAGCTGAATTTCAGGACACTACTAATTATTTTCTGGACTAGGTAAGCCATGAAGTATGTCAACTAAATGTGAATTCTCTCTAAGCACCAAATTAAGAAAGACGTGGAGGAAGGAGAAGACCAGAGGAAGAAGCAGGGAAAGAAAAAGAAGACATTTTTAATAAAGGACTTTCAAAAACTGGCTATTGTCTTTTGTCATACTGCACTACTTTTTTGGTGAATGGGTAGGGGTACGATGTACCCCATACTCATTCACATAGGGGGGCAGGATCTGGGGGCCCCCTTGTTAAAGAGGGTTTCTAGATTCCAATTAGCCCCCCGCCCGCAGACCCTGGCAACCACCGGCCAGGGTTGTTGGAAAGAGGCCGTTGTCCTCATCAACATGGGGACAAGATGCTTTGGGGGGGACCCCAAAGCACCCATCCAATGCTGAGGGTATGCGGCCTGGTATGGTTCAGGAGGGGTGGGGGCTCGCTCGACCCCCTTACCCTGACCTCCAGGCTGCATGATTGAATAAGGGTTCAGTATTGATTTTGGGGGGGACCCCACGCCAATTTGTTTTTTTAATTTTGGCGTGGAGTTCCTCTTAAAATATACGCCAGACCCAAAGGGCTTGGTATGACTGGGGGGGACCCCACGCCATTTTTTCCCTAATAGCCAATGCCACATCAGCATGGGCATGGTTGTTTCCATAATATTAATGGCTCATGTGCAAAACATTATTGTATAGAATTAAAAACATCAAACACTAGTAAATGTATTTTCTATGTATGATTGTGTTCCGCCCAATAGGCTAGGGGTGTGCGCTTCTACCTTGAAAGACTCCGGCCTTGAAAGACTCATGGGTTCAAATCCCACAGAGGGTATCACCTACTAAATCAGGTGGTATCAGCAGCATATTAGCCAATGCACTTTAGTTTGGTTGATTCTAATATATTAACTCTTCAAATGCATGCAATGGTATGTAAGTATTCAATAATATTATGGTGTGGAATTCCAAACATCAAACACTATTTTTTGTTTGTTTATTTTAATTTGCTTGTGCACTGGAAAAATAAACACAGCTGCCTTAGGTGGGTGGTAGATTGGCTGGGATTTAAACTCATAACTTGAGTGCTTTGGAGACATCTGAGCAGACCACCAAGTCATTGTGCTAAGTACACTGAGACCTGGATAATAGCGTGGTATGATTAAAGCATGAACATAAATAATTACTGCTTTATAGTCACCTAAATAAAAAAAATAACATGAAAACAATAACATTCAACAGATATGTAACTGTAAATATTCAATACATGTAACTTTACAGAATAGCAGATATTACGCTGCAATATTCATTCATAACTGCATTTATTAGCAAAAGTAGAAAACAAACTATGAATACCAATTGCAATATACATCAATAGATGCACATGAGGTAGAGCACATCTCACATGAAAATGTTTTCTTCACATACATGGATCATGGTTGCAGTGCAGTCCTATATAATAGCTTGGTAGCAATTGGCACTTGCAGATCTGTGGAATCACCGATTAGCATTGATTGCGAATTTACTAAGGCATGTTCTTTAGGATTAACTCTATTTTTCACTCACATGTTCACCTAGTGGAAGTCTTAATTGGCTTAATTGAAAGTAACTAAATGTAGAGTAACCATTACCGTATATACTGGAGTATAAGCCGAGTTTTTCAGCCCACTTGTACACTCACTTTTTATCTCAATTAGGATTTCTTGTACGGAATCATTTAAGCGTTAGTTACGATTAGCCACTAAGGTGTCTAGACGTTCACGGTTAACGATGGTTCGATAATATATCCTGACGTGACGTTGGTACTAGGTACATACACTTCTTTTGTAAAAGTACACTCTACACGAGATGGAGTACACGTAGA
>BLSH010188236.1:3118431-3131535 GCA_018402905.1 Glandirana rugosa | reverse complement strand
CAGCACAGAACGGCTCTTAGAAGCAGCACAGCTCTGTTTAATGTGAATCTACCTTACTCATCCCTTATGTGCTCTGGCTACAGTCTGTGTCCTGGATAAAATCCCTGTGTCCTGGCTACAATACCTGTGTTCTGGCTACAGCCTGTGTCCTGTATAAAATCCCTGTGTCCTGGCTACAATACCTGTGTTCTGGCTACAGTCTGTGTCCTGTATAAAATCCCTGCGTCCTGGCTACAATACCTGTGTTCTGGCTACAGTCTCTGTGTCCTGTATAAAATCCCTGTGTCCTGGCTACAATACCTGTGTCCTGGCTACAATCCCTGAGTTCTGGCTACAATTCCTGTGTTCTGGCTCCCTGTCCCTGTGTTCTGGCTACAATTCCTGTGTTCTGGCTGCTGCATTTGCCACCCTAGGCTTATACTCCGGTCAATAACTTTTCCCAGTTTTTTGTGGTAAAATTAGGTGCCTCGGCTTATATTCGGGTCGGCTTATACTCGAGTATATACGGTACTTGCTGGTTTTCTTAGTAAATGAACCTCAAAGATGCAAGTAAAAGCTTTCAGCACTGTTAGGAGGAACTAGCCTTTTGAAGGCATTTTTGTCTGCTTAGGCATATCAGTAAGTTCACGCATGTGCATTTGCACACACTCATGCACGCACAGCAACAGCTGGCCAGAGCATATGCAGTACAAATTCAAATCATGAGACGATATTCCAGCCCATGTTTCAAGTTTCAAGATCCAATAAAGTTCTCCTTGGCTAAACGTTTCTGTTCGTTTGAAGAAAAATGGAAGAAAGAAGAGAACAGGTGACTCTCTCATTACTATGGCTATATTGATGAACTTCACAGTTGGGGTTGTGATTGAGCTGACATTTATTTCAATAAAAAACATATATGGTGGTTATTAGCAATCTTAACCATAGAAAACTGTTTGGAGGCCAATTGTACAGAGCTAATATTTATGCTTTGCTTGTTTTTTGTTTTGTCTGGATACTTTTTGAATCTCATGCTGACCTCTTAAAGTATACCATCAATGGCAAACTATCCCAATTTATGTCCTCCTACTATATGTATGACAAAGGTAATAAATGGAGTCACCATTCACTACTGGAGTGTCCATAACATAGAATATAAAAAAAAATGGAAAATCCAGCTGTGAGAGAGTGAGACATGAGGAAATGGAGACACAAGCAACTGGGGAGAATCTTGATCCTGGAAATCTCAGGAGATATATAAAGGATTTGGGTAACTCAGTGGTGCTCTTCCAATGCTAAAATAGATTTTGATTTGGCCGGGATTTAAATTCACTTTTACTGTTTTCATCAGGTGATCTAACATGTCCTTTTGTTTTTAAATGTATTGTATAACTTTCCTTTAAAAAAATAAAGTGTACTTTTCTCCTTTTTTAAAACAGTGAAGGTAAAGTCATCTGCTCGGTATTTACATTGGAATCAATAGCACGTGTTTACAGCCAGCATACGGTATGTGTGTTGGTCTGCTATTGCCATTGCATGTTTATATGAAAAATCCATCTCATGATTTAGATATCTTGAGGGACTTTTTAAAAAGGGACTGCACCGCGTTTGTGTTCCACTATCATATTTTATGTGGGCATATCGCTGAAACAACAGCTGCTCCTCAAAACATTCTGTGCTGCACTGTATATCTTTCAGTACAATCTGCTGCAGCCCTATTACCAGCTGTATAGAATGTCTTTTCTGTTGATCACATGACCCCTACAAGTTCAACTTAAAACAAGGTTAACTTTAAAATTCATGTAGGATCTATTCATTTCTACATTTCTGACTCTATGTATTATCACTTTTTTTAATAACTGCACAGAAATACAATGACACGTTGATTGACAACTTGCCCTGGATATTCTAGCCTTTCAATATTTAATCTGCTGGGATTTCAATTTATTTGGTTTGATTTCTAGTTTTCCTTTTAATAATAACGGATTTATGGACTCCGTTCCCTGTCGATACCTGTCTGGTGGCTTAAAATAAGAGTCTTAAAAAATGGGCCCTGCAATCCCTAAAGACCAACTTTGGGTTGAAGGGCATACAAGCTTGTATACCCATGGTGGTGGAGAGGACCCCACCACTCCCACCAACTATGGTGCTACAAGCCCAAATATCTATGATGTTGTGTTGGCTAGATAATACAAGGAGGGGACCACATATGGGTTGTTTATTTAAAAGCAACTTTTTTGTTTCAATGATTTAATAAAAAGGTTGTACAAAACATCAGTTTTTGTAGCCTCGATAATCACACAATGCAATACCCAGAATATGGAAACCTGAAGGTTCTTTCACTTAGAATACCCAAGCATTACTCTGGGAGTTTAATTCATATTATTACCCCTCACCAAGTCTATATTCAAGTTATTGATAAGTGCTTCACAAACCTTCTGACCCCCCCCCCCAATCACAGGCATAGGGAAAATATGGAATGGAAGTAGCAACAGAGAATGTCCTACTTGCTCTCCAGAAGTCTAAACCTTCTAAGGTCCAGGTTTTACTGCATTATACTGCAAAAAATTGCTGCACAGAGAGTCTTACACCAAATATACAGAGCATCCTCCCAGATGCAGACACCAACATATCCTACACTTGCATTATCATCACACACAAAACGTAAAGCGACTTTAACCCTTCCTTTTCTAAAGAACTAAAATAATAAACATGTTATACTTACCTGCTCGGTGCAGTGGTTTTGCACAAAGCAGCCCCAACCCTCCTTTTCTGGGGTCCCCTGCTGAAGCTACAGTCCTCTCATCTTCGAGGAGTGCCCCCATGGAAAGTCACTTTACATGGGGCACCCATGTGTGCTCACTGCTGAGCTGCCCAGTCTGCGTCTATTGACACAGGCCGGGCGACTCATCCCCGCGCCCCCTTCCTTGTCACAGCATTTGATTCACAGCAGCGGGAGCTAATGGCTGTCACTGCTATCAGTCTGCCCCATGAGGAGGGAGACAAGTTCTCATGCATGCTGCTGGATCAGATTGGGCTCAGATAAGAATGAGGTGGGAGCTGGGAGGCTCCTGCAGAACAGAAGAAAATATAATGCATTGAGGTAAAAAACTTTGAGGCTTTAGATCCATTTTCAGTAATGTCACCAATTACAGACTAATTTAATTAGTCAACTGTGATTAAAAATAGTTCCAAAATGTTTGCTATTCGGCTCAAAGGAATTCTGGAACAATTCATCCATATAGGTCAAGTGGGCTTCAGCTCTCTTTGACAGCCATCAGACCAAACTAGAAGGGAATACATCTTGAAATCAAACTGGGATGGCTGGAGGTATAGGAAAGGAGTGCTACTTTCACTAGAACTTCATAAATCTTTCAATAGCTTGCTATGACAAGACTTGTTCACACTGAATAAATGGAATGTTGGAGTCAATTTTATAACTCTGTTATGTTCTTTGTGCTACACCCCAACAGATCACAATGAAGGGTTACAAAACTGACCTTATTTATATCTACCTTGGCACTAGACAAGGATTTCCATTGTCAGCCCATCTATTTGTCATAGCTATTAAAACCTTAGCCATTACTTCCCTTAACTACTCAATTACCCAATTTATTCAAGACCTTAAGAGAGTTTAGAAATATATCAGGGCTTACTGGTGGCTTTGTAGACCATACAGCTAATAACAGGGGAGGTCTCCCCGAATTATTCAGGCTAAAGAAATGTGTAAAATGTTTGATATTGAAACAAACAGAAGGTTTGCTAAGGAATTCTTTATTAAGTGTCTTGTCTCCAGAGGTTGGACAGAGTTGTTAATCCTGGTGATTGATCTGACCAAGGAACTTCTTTTTTATCCAAAGTAAAAGAAGGGATAGACGAGGATGAGGTAATAGTGGTCAATTTTTTTGTAGGTGTAATCAACATGGGAATAATGTGTATAATCTTGCTTGGTGGGATTGAGTTCCCTCCAAACATGGATCTAGTCCTGGTGGAAAACAATCTGGCTAATTTTATACCCAATGTGGGTGGATTTTTAGTAAGTTATTTTCTTTGTTAGATTTGTAAAAGAGTAGGTTCAACGCTACACCAGAGTTGCCACCAATCAAGACATTTGTCTCATTATACTGCGAGAGAAATATTTATGGAAAAAATGTAATTATCCTGAGTTGGGGCCCCTCATCCGAATGTATTGCCCTGCTCGGTGTCAAACAATCTTATCATGGAGGAAAGATAGTAATCAACATTTTTTTTTAAGAAAAGAGTTAATGTACCTTGGAACACTACAGAAAGTCCTTGTAGATTTATTATATTTACATTTAATAAAATGGTCAAAGTGGGTAGGAGAGTTTGTGTTTCTAACAATTTTCACAAACTGTGGTGAGTAGGCATTGATCCATGGATGCCTTTACAAGAGAAAGTGACAGGTAACCTGCCCCGCAGGCTTGAAATAAATAAATTACAACCTGCTATTAGCATTCACAGGTGACGAGACACTTAAGACAGCTCCATTGACAAAGATGCAGAGTTGTCATTTTAAAGCCGCATGTAATTTCAGAGCTGTAAAGCGTTCAGATCACGTTTAACCTTTGGAAAGATTGAGGGAAAGCACCTTTTATATGTCACAAATAAATATTATCTCTGCTCTTATTAATAAACATTTTATCAGTCTTAAAGGGAAATAACCATTTGAGCAACATTCAGAATATTGCTGTATGTACATCTGGACAAGTCCTACTGAACTGTGTTTGAGGTTGATGAGAGGACATTACTTATACTACAGCTCTTCTCCTTATAGGGAGCAGTGCATTAAAATTAAAACAAGGTCAAGTAAGTTGAAGAAAACTAAATAAATATTAGATTATGTTTTTAAAAAAAGCCTTTGTGAAAGTATTAAAGAGAGTGATTAGGGACCAAAATGTATCACTAGCTGCAGACTTATATGGGCTTGACTAGCATGCACTGAATCTTAACAGAGAAGTATGGCCAAAGCAGAAATGCACTTAGTTCTGTACTCCAGGTCACTCGGATGACATCGGGCTAAAGTCTGTTGTCGGCTAATGTCACAGAGGTGATCCAGGCTCTACAGTGATCCCAACAATAATGCCGGGGTCTGCCCCGATGTATGATTGGCATGTAAAAAATACATAAAACATCAGTGTTATTAGATTTTTGTCCGTTTGCTATTTCTTATTTTCTATTCTGAGCTGCAGAAGTTATTTCAATAAGCTTTTAAACTCTATTACCACTAACTGTTGGGCTACAACAGTCCAAAATTGTATGAGAATTATTGGGTCTAAAGTCAAATAGTAGTTCCAAAAACTGAATACAGGTCAGCAGCTATTTTTATGTATTTGCTAAAATTATTTAAAATTGTATAATTTGCTAAAATTTGTCTTGTTGTAACCCATTCACTGCCAGACTGTCGCAAGCAGTGCTCAAGCTGGTCACATGATTTTCAAAAATTTGGCCATAGAAACTTTAATCTGTAAGATCGCTGTACGGAACTGAGTGATGAATGATGATCGAACAACTGGGAGCTTACAGTATGTTCTACAAGGAGAAAAGGCAGAACACTTATTCTGCAAACACAATTGATGACCTTATTAAATGATGTCTTTTCTATACAGGCACACATGTTTTTGGACCCCTAAGAAAATATGCAAATAACTTTGTCTGTGGATAAATGTTTGCAAAGCTAGGTGCATGGTTTCCAAAATAAATATTTGCTTTGAATGGATGAATAATCATTGTCTTGTATTATCAGTATCTGCCTAATACCAGCAGGAAAATAATAGGCCTCTGTCTGTACAAGCATCACCTGCCAGTGTACAGGTGCAGCGCAAGGCAATGGAGGTGGAGGAGTCCGGGGATCGGACAGTCAGAGGGGGAAGCCGGATATTTATCAATGAAAGCTCAATAGCAAGTCAGACTGTTCCCTGTTTATTGTTCAGGTTTCCCTGTGTATTTTTTTCCTCTGTTCTCTCATGACCTGCTCTCTCTCACACTTTTTTCCTTATGCTCTTGGCTTTATTAGTCTTTTTACGTGTCTGTTTTATCTGTCTTCTTATTATGTTTTGATTGTCTTTCCTCCAACTAGTTACTTCCCTCCAACTTGTTCTCTTTTCTTATATTTTTATTTTAATTCTCTTACTCTCTCTCTGTCTGTTTCTCTTTCTCAAATCTTCATTCTCTTTCTTCTTACACTCTTTGCCATAGTTTAACATCTCACCACCCCATTTATGTATTCCTTCTCACACCCCTTTCCTTCTAACATCTCATACTCCTTTCCTTCCTTCTATCATCTCACACCCCTTTCCTTCCTTCCTTCTATCATCTCACACCCCTTTCCTTCCTTCCTTCTATCATCTCACACCCCTTTCCTTCCTTCCTTCTATCATCATACGCCCCTTTCCTTCTATCATCTCACGCCCCTTTCCTTCCTTCCTTCCTGCTATCATCTCACACCCCTTTCCTTCCTTCCTTCCTTCTATCATCATACGCCCCTTTCCTTCTATCATCTCACGCCCCTTTCCTTCCTTCCTTCCTGCTATCATCTCACACCCCTTTCCTTCCTTCCTTCTATCAACTCATGCCCCTTTCTCCCCTTCCTTCTCATACCATTTTCCTTCATTCTTTTTTCTCACACTCATCTCATTCCTTCTATCATCTCACACCCATGAGTGGGTCTATCCGACTTCGCCAAATGTGTGGGCGGGATCATTCATGCACATGGGGCCCCCCTCTCCCGCCACGCTCCGGTCATCTCCACCACTTACCGGACCTGCTGGTAGCAGCAGAGACATCCAGGCATTGCTGCCACAATGCCTGGATGCCAACTGAGGGTAAGATGGCCCTCACTCGGCTCCATAGCATTGCAGGGCAGAAGCGACGTCAATCGTCACTTCCACCCAAAGCTCTTAAAGGAGACTTTTTATGTCATTTTTTTATTGCATTTAAGTGTAAATATGAGATCTGAGGTCTTTTTTACTTTTTGGCTTTTTTCTATTACAAGGAATGTTTACATTCCTTGTAATAGGAATAAAAGTGAAACTTTTTTTTTTAAAAAGGATGGTGTAAAAGTAAAAAATTAAAAGTTAATAAAAATTTAAAGCTTTTTTTTATTGCATTTAAGTGTAAATATGAGAATTTTTTCTCACTTCTGATTTCCCCATCTAATTCTTTTTACACCGCTTCCTTGCAATCATTCTTTTTATTCTTTTTACTCCAGATTCACTCTTTCTATTTTCTCAATCGTCTTTCTTTCTTTATATTCCCATTTGCCCTGCTAATTCATCTCACGCAAGTTTCTTGTAATCCCAACTCTCCTATTTTATTATTTCTCTTCACTGTCTCTTTCTTCGTCTTACTCCCACTTTCTCGCTCCCTTTGCTCCAGTCTCTTTCTTTTACCTTCTTCCTCCCTTATAATTCAATCCCCTTTCTCTTTTGGACTATGTAGTAGAGTTTAGAAGCTGTAAATGTGATACAGTGTCTGTGTGTGGTCTCTGTCGGAGGTGTTAATGTTAAGCACACACCTGTTGCACATTATTAAACTAACAAACACTGGAAAGGCAGAGTAACTGAGAAATTAGAAATGCAGCGATGGCAAATATTTGTAAACCTGTTACGCTTTAAGTGAGCAGGACTAATTTCAAGCCTTGTGTCTGTATCGATCCCCCACATCGAAGGAGACCGAAGAAGAGTTTTGCATAAATCACTTGATTTCCTGAAATTTTGATGTCCTGGAAGCATGGCAAAGCTTTGCTTTGGCACAGAGAATGTGTGATTATGGTGCCAATTTTGGAAACGGATGACCTAATATTTTTTGGCAAGTACAGTTTTGGCTTAGAAGGGGTTAAGGTTAGGGTCAGAGGTTAGGGTATGATGAAGATTAAAGGAAACCTGTACTGAAGGAATATGTAGGCTCCAATTGCTAGCCTAGCCTTCTAATAATTGTCATGAGGGCACGTTGTTCCAATGTCCTCAGTACGCTCTGATCTGACTCAAATCTGACTCCATACTTAAGCCTCGTATACACGGGACAGCGATTGTATACAACAGGTCATACTAACGACCGTTGTATGCGATATCGATCGCTCGTATGCACGATTAGAACAGTCGAACATCAACGGTCGTACGAGGGAGTTGTATGAGCAGACTAGAAAACTTGGTCGTACCAACAAGCGCTCATACGACCGTTGTATCGTGTGTACAGAGCTGTTGGTACAACAAGTTGTATTGTGCAAAACACGCATGCTCAGAAGTCAGGAACGGCCGGATGCTAATTACATGCACCTGAAAGTTCTGTGCTCGTACGATCGTGTAGTGCTGTCAGTATGCAAGTTACATTATGCAACATATGATTTGCGACGATCGTATGTACGATCGTCGTCCCGTGTGTACAAGGCTTTACTTTATGTGCTAGACAGACACTATATCTGATTCAGTATTAAAAACAATGGGGACTAGTTAACTCACATTTTTGGAATAAGTTCAGTAATGGTAAACCTATGCCTGTACTGGGGACCATAAACTATGTTTAGTATATATGCATTGGAGTGTAGGGACAGACACCGCTGATTACTTGCTACCTAACTCTTCTTGCACAGGTGATTTCCTTCAGCTATGGGTGCCACCATTTTGCTTCTGATGTCAGAGGACAATGGTAATCCTGCTCCCGTGCGTTACAACCATGGTCGATTAAGGGAATCAGTTAGCATTCTAAATTAAAAGAGAACTACAGATTTTGAAAAAAACAAACATATATACTCTCCTAGGTGGATGCAGCATTGATCCAACGCTGCTGTCCTCCTGCCGCCTCTACACTGAGAACTGAGCAATCAAACACCACTGTTTGCTCAGTTCTTGGTCTTCACTGAGCAGATAGTGGTGACTGCCACTCCAACTCTTCATGGAGCGCTAAGCTGGGGAGAGGTCAGGAGCAGCTGGCTCAGGCTCTAAGCGGCATGTTGAGGGCTTGGCCAGCTGCCACTAAGGCATCGGAACCCAGAGGTTCTGACATCAAAGTCAGGATCTCTTCAGAGCCTAGACTGGCTGAGTGAAGTCAGCCAACAGCGGACTTTACCCCACTCTTGGCTTAATATGGGTTACAGGAGGACAGAATTAGGTGCACCCTTGTGACCCACTGGAGAAGCATGGCTAAAAGAGCTATGGCCCCACTTTTCCTTTAACAGAATGGATTTCCTTGATTGGAAAATATTTCGTTTTACTTCCTGCTTTGGCTATGGGACAGGAAGTGAAGGTAAATCTCCCCAAAAGGACACAGACAGCAATAAAAAAAAAAGAAACTGATAGGGGTTATAACTCTCCCTTACTCTATCCAAAATGAAAAAAAGTGTGTTTCTAAGTTCTGCTTTAAGGGTTAATTGGGTTAACAGTTGGGCTTGGATAAGGCAAGTGTTAGAGAGGATATTCTCCCTGTATTAATAAAAAAAATTCTGCAAATACTGCAGCTGCTGACTTTAATAAAAGGATACTTACCTGTCCAGGGGTCCAGCGGCTGGGACCTGAATACTGACAAAAAGGTGGTTCGGGTTCTCACAGTGCTGGATCCCTGGACGCACTTTGTGAATGGTCCCACAGACTTCTGGGACCTGTGACGTGGGGGAGGACTTCTGGTGGATCGCTACTGTGATCTGACCAGAAGTGGGAGCAGGTACCTGTGAAAACCAGGTACCCCCCCCTCCCCCCCCAAAAAAAAAGTGGCAAAAGCAGAAGAGGTGTGGAGAGGAGGGCATATTAAGCTGAACTTCCCTCTTAGTGTTAGAGGGTGTGAGGAAACTCCACTGCCATATTACAGTCACTAAGATTCTGAGATAGCTCTTCCAAGATTTTTTTTGCACCTGGGTGGGATAAAATAATACAAGAATAGCTGTGTGATCCATTAAAATAAATAAACAAATAAAGACAGAAAGAGACGGTTCACACAGGGGCGGCTTCAAAGTCGCCCGATTCTCTTCCGATTTTGAAGCCGTCCCTAGCAGTGCGTCTTTAGCATGGCTTGCAAACGATTTCTGTATAGAAGTCAAAGTCAATGCAAGTCGCTTGAAGTCGCCCCCAAAGTAGTGCAGGAACCTTTTTCTAAGTCGGTGTGACTTGAGTCGCTCCTATTAGAACGGTTCCATTGCATTGCATTAAGCATGATTTGTCAGGCGACTAGGTTGGCTGGCAAGTCGTTCCTGTGTGAACCGGCACTAAAATAATTGATAAAAAGACACAATTGTAAATATTTTCTAAAACTGGAGAGTGCAAAATGTGGTGCAGCCCTGCACAGCAACCAATCCGCTTCCAGCTTTTAGCCCAGGTTCACACTGCTGCGGGATTGAAATTGGGCGAGTCCAGCTGAACTCGCATAATTTCATTCCTGCATGTCCGTCCGACGATTTCAGAGACATTTGTGTGGTTTCCTGCACATATGTCTATTGAAATCGCATCTGAAATCGGCAAAAGTAGTAAAAGCAGCACAAGCAAAGTCGGCGTTGCACCGATTTGGGCGGTGCCATTGCGGGAAATAGCTGCCAAATTGCATCAATGTGAACCTAGGTTTATTGTCAAAGCTTAATTGAACAAGCTGAAATTAGAAGCTGGTTGTTTTCTATGCACAGTTGCACCAGATTTGGAGTACTCCAGTTTTAGTAAATCTCCCCCCATTGCAAACCTCCTAATAGATATTACAACTACATTTAACATTTTCTACCATTCTTTAAAGGTTTCCATTTTTTTTTTTTCAGTTCAGGCCAACAAAATAGCTGCTTTTATATTGAGCCAACAAACAGTAATGTCCATTGTCCAGAGCAACAACAATAGTAGGCTCCACTGTCAGCCAACAACATGGCTATTCCCACTTACAGCCAATGAAATTGCTCCTTCCTCTGCCAGCCAATAAAAAGTGTGCTGTCAGCCAAAGAAATGGCTCTGTCTCCATTATCAGCCTTGAATATTGCTTTCTCTACTGCCAATTATGTGATTTTTTTTTCATATTTGAAGAGTGTCTCATAATTTAGAATATGTCCATTTAAAAGCTGAACTCTAGATAATGCCTCCCCTTCATATTGGATTTTTTTTAACAAAGAGAAGAATCTGGGGTAAAGTTCATGCTGCCAGGCAGGTGAGGACATGCCACTATCTGCAGGTGGAGATTACGTTTTAAGTTGCATTGACAGAAGTCTTGCAAACCAATCATATTGTAGTCTATATGGTTTGCAAGGAGCTTGTGTGTGTGTTTCTCTGTTGGTTGAACTGGATGGACTTATGTCATTTTTTAGGGTCAGTTCACACCAGAACCCAGTTTTTCCCGCATCGCATTCAAATCACACTGCGGTTTTGATCTGCAGAGGGTGTCAATTTTAACTTAATGACACCCCAAATGCAGGTTGCAAATGCAGTAGCACACACTACCTTTGGTGCAGTCCGGCACAATTTCAGCCCATTCAAATCAATGGGTTTTAATCACACTGCACCCAGGTCACTGTGTTTCATGGTGTGAACTGGCCCTCAACCTGACTAACCATGTAACAAGTCTGTTGCTTGCTCCCAGATGATCAATATTATCAGGGGAACTAAACTGTATCTGAGCACCACAAACTGAAAACGCTATTTGATTCATTTTTAATATTCAAAGCATACTCACCTATCCATACATGTCTCCATGCTTTATTTTGTTGAGAGATCACTTTTAAAAAACCCTCCTAGCTCTATTCACGGCCATCTTGAGTAAGGGCAGGTGATTCATGTAGCATTGACTTCCTGGAATCCACCTATCCCTAGGCATGCAGGAGGGTGTGCTTAGCTGAGAAAGCCCCCCCTCCCCCCTCCAGCAGATGAGAAAAAAAAATGCCCGTGAGTAAAAAAAATAAAATACATCCAGGGATGTATGACATCATTTTGGCCTAGGCTAGAGACCAGGAAGTAACAGAAGAAATGTAAAAAAAAGTTTAAAACAAGTAAATAGATTATACCTTCCTGTCTGTTTACTAAGGCTAGCAACATAAGGTTTAATACTAGCTAATGTTGATCTCCACATCATTTTTCAATGCCAACCAATAAAACAGCTCTCTTTACTCACAATAAACAAGCCATATGTGTTTAGATTTTCTTTATTCATTCTGTGGGCTAAAAAAGAGAAAATCCCTCATCAACTCTAGGCACCTGAATACCTGAACAGTTACTGCACCTTGGATACAGCCACTGCTCAGCCCAGCATTTTCCACCTAGCTTCTTTAGTAATTGACTATTGGCAAGCCGGGTAGAGCAGATAGGGCCAAATATGACTCAAACAAGAAGCAGTGAAATTGGAGCTGTGTATGGCCAGCATTACACTTTCAATTTACAATATACTTCTCAGCCAAAGATATAGACCTCTTCACTTTCCAACAACAGTATACAGGCCCTAGTTACAAACATCCGACTTACAAACGACTCCTACTTACAAACGGAGATGGACAACAGGAAGTGAGAGGAAATCTACCCATAGGTGAACAGTGACTTTATTTTGTACTGTAACTTTGGGCAGTACACCAGCACCGCAGCTGCCATTGGGCCACGGCTGGGTGTCTGGTCTGGTCATGTACCTTTAACCTCTACAGGTCCGCGCTATTGACAAAAGACGTCAACAGCGCGGACCTGAAAATCCGGGGGGACGTCCATGGACGTCCGCCCCTTTACACGCCCCCTGCGCGCTCTGGGCGGCGGCGGCGGCGCGCGCTCGCCGCCGCCGCACGCTGCGGGGGCGTGCCCGCGGGTCGGGCGGACTCGATGTCCGCTCCTGACCCGCGATCGCCGTACAGAGCAGTAGAACGGGGAACCGCCGATGTAAATGCGGGGGCGTCGCACGCCGCCGCCGCTCGCGCGCGGCGGCGGCGGCGGGTCTCGCGCGTCCCCCGCACATTTCCCCGCCTGCAGGTACCTGCAGGGGGGCCTAAAAGTCCAGGCGCGACAACTGCAGAAAACAGTTATCGCGCCTGGACATCTCCAATTTCCATGTACTGGTCTGGTCTGTGGGTCGGCACCGGGTTACCGTCGACGCCACGACCACATGACGGGTTTCAATGTCATGTTTTATTTCAGTGACAAGTGGATACCCATCTAAAGGAGAGTGAAGGACAACAGG
>BLSH010188236.1:3084021-3099819 GCA_018402905.1 Glandirana rugosa | reverse complement strand
GGGCTGAGGTGAAAGACAGATGGCCATGGGGTTCAGGTGCCAACTCTGAGCTTTCATCAAGGGACCGGGTGGGAGACAATGTGAAAGAACTGGAGGCATTGTCAGCCACCCAATCTACTATCGCCTGTACTTGTTCTGGCCTCACCATTTGTTGAACAGCATTCGGGCCTACCATATAACGTTGAAGGTTCTGTCGGCTACTCGCACCTGAAGAAGGTGTTTCACATGTGCATGTAGCTGGCACAAATCGACTACCTCCTCTCCTTGCAACAGGAACTTCACCAACACCACCAACACCAGCAGCACCACGACCACGACCATGTCCCTTATTTGACGCTCTCCTCATTCTGGCCGCAAATGTACTATGTAGCACGATTTATTAATACAAAAAAAGAATAATAAATTCTTCTTTTTTTTTGGAAAACAGCAACGTAGACACACTTTTTAATTTTGTGCAAGGAATGCACTGATCACACCAGCAGTAGTATGATATGATTTTAGAACAATAATCTGTCCCTCACACCAGCAGCAGGAACCTCTCCCTGTAGCACTATGATGAGACTATTTTAGAACAATAATCTGTCCCTCACAGCACCAGCAGGAACCTCTCCCTCTAGCAGTATGTGATGATTTGAGAACAATAATCTGGCCCTCACTGGAGCAGCAGGAACCTCTCCCTATAGCACTAGGAGATGATTTTAGAACAATAATCTGTCCCTCACAGCACCAGCAGGAACCTCTCCCTATATCAGTAGGAGATGATTTTAGAACAATAATCTGTCCCTCACAGCACCAGCAAGAACCTCACCCTATAGCAGTATGTGATGATTTTAGAACAATAATCTGTCCCTCACAGCACCAGCAGCAACCTCTCCCTATAGCACTAGGAGATGATTTTAGAACAATAATCTGTCCCTCACAGCACCAGCAGGAACCTCTCCCTATAGCAGTAGGAGATTATTTTAAAACAATAATCTTTCCTTCACAGCACCAGCAGGAACCTCTCCTTATAGCACTATGAGATGATTTTAGAACAATAATCTGTCCTTCCCAGCACCAGCAGGAACCTCTCCCTATAGCAGTAGGAGATGATTTTAGAACAATAATCTGTCCCTCAAAGCACCAGCAGGAACCTCTCCCTATAGCACTAGGAGATGATTTTAGAACAATAATCTGTCCCTCACAGCACCAGCAGGAACCTCTCCCTGTAGCAGTAGGAGATGATTTTAGAACAATAATCTGTCCCTCACAGCACCATCAGGAACCTCCCCCTATAGCAGTAGGAGATGATTTTAGAACAATAATCTGTCCCTCACAGAACCAGCAGCAACCTCTCCCTATAGCAGTAGGAGATGATTTTAGAACAATAATCTGTCCCTCACAGCACCAACAGGAACCTCTCCCTCTAGCAGTATGTGATGATTTTAGAACAATAATCCGTCCCTCACAGCACCAGCAGGAACCTCTCCCTATAGCAGTAGGAGATGATTTTATAACAATAATCTGTCCCTCACAGCACCAGCAGGAAGCTCTCCCTATAGCAGTAAGAGATTATTTTAAAACAATAATCTTTCCCTCACAGCACCAGCAGGAACCTCTCCCTATAGCACTATGAGATGATTTTAGAACAATAATCTGTCCTTCACAGCACCAGAAGGTACCTCTCCCTATAGCAGTAGGAGATGATTTCAGAACAATAATCTGTCCCTCACAGCACCAGCAGGAACCTCTCCCTATAGCACTAGGAGATGATTTTAGAACAATAATCTGTCCCTCACAGCACCAGCAGGAACCTCTCCCTATAGCTCTAGGAGATGATTTTAGAACAATATTCTGTCCCTCACAGCACAAGTAGGAACCTCTCCCTATAGCAGTAGGAGATGATTTTAGAATAATAATCTGTCCCTCACAGCACCAGCAGGAACCTCTCCCTATAGCAGTATGTAATGATTTATAACAATAATCTGTCCCTCACAGCACCAGCAGGAACCTCTCCCTATAGCAGTATGTGATGATTTTAGAACAATAATCTGTCCCTCACAGCACCAGCAGGAACCTCTCCCTCTAGCAGTATGTGATGATTTTAGAACAATAAAATTTCAGATGGTTTTAGAACTCTAAGCTTTCCCCTCACAGCACCGCCAGGAACCTTTCTGTAATACAGGATGAGATGATATTAGATCGTAATCCATCCCTCACAGCACTAGTAAACTCTACCTAGTCTAGTATCAGATGGTTTTAGAATGCTAAGCTTTCCCCTTACAGCACCGCCAGGAATCTGTCTGTAATGCAGGATTAGATCATATTAGATCGGTAATCTGTCCCTCACAGCGCCGGCAGCATGCTCTCCCTACGCTAGCCTGAGACGATGTGACACGCGGCATACGTGACTCCAGCTCATATAGAGGCTGGGTCACATGATGCAATAGTCTATCACAGCCATGCCATTAGTAGGCATGGCTGTGATGGCTTCTAAGGGCAAAAGAGTGAAGCGCTTGTTGATTGGCTGCCCTGCAGCTATTCAACAGGCGCCAAAAATAGTCTGGGTCACATGATGCACTGGCTAATCACAGCCATGCCATTAATAGATATGGCTGTGATGGCTTCTAAGGGCAAACGAGTAAAACGCTTGTTGATTGGCAGCCCTGCAGCTATAGAAAAGGCATGCAAAATACCCGAATACCGAACGTGTTCGGGTTCGGGGCATGGACACCCCAAAGTCCGGTACAGATCCGAACTTTACAGTCCGGGTTCGCTCAACTCTAATTATATCTTTTCATGTGTCAACACTGAAGAAATTAGACTTTGCTACAATGTAAAGTAGTTAGTGTACAGCTTGGATAACAGTGTAAATTTGCTGCCCCCTCAAAATAACTCAACACACAGCCATTAATGTCTAAACCGCTGTCAACAAAAGTGAGTACACCCCTAAGTGAAAATATCCAAATTGGGCCCAAAGTGTCAATGTTTTGTGTGACCACCATTATTTTCCAGCACTGCCTTAATGCCTTTGAGCATGGAGTTCACCAGAGCTTCACAGGTTGCCACTGGAGTCCTCTTCCACTCCTCCATGATGACATCACGGAGCTGGTGGATGTTAGACACCTTGCACTCCTCCACCTTCCACCCCTCACATTTTTGTAAATATTTTATTATACCTTTTCATGTGACAACACTGAAGAAATTACACTTTGCTACAATGTAAAGTAGTGAGTGTACAGCTTGTATAACAGTGTAAATTTGCTGTCCTCTCAAAATAACTCAACACACAGCCATTAATGTCTAAACTGCTGGCAACAAAATGAGTACACCCCTAAGTGAAAATGTCCAAATTAGGCCCAATTAGAAATGTTCCCTCCCTGGTGTCATGTGACTCGTTAGTGTTACAAGGTCTCAGCTGTGAATGGGGAGCAGGTGTGTTCAATTTGGTGTTATTGCTCTCACTCTCTCATACCCGCTCACTGGAAGTTCAACATGGCACCTCATGGCAAAGAACTCTCTGAGGATCTGAAAAAAAGAATTGTTGCTCTACATAAAGATGGCCTACGCTAAAAGAAGATTGTCAAGACCCTGAAACTGAGCTGCAGCACAGTAGCCAAGACCATACAGCGGTTTAACAGGACAGGTTCCACTCAGATCAGGCCTCGCCATGGTCAACCAAACAAGTTGAGTGCACATGCTCAGCATCATATCCAGAGGTTGTCTTTGGGAAATAGACATATGAGTGTTGCCATCATTGCTGCAGAGGTTGAAGGGGTGGGGGGATCAGCCTGTCAGTGCTCAGACCATATGCCGCACACTGCATCAAATTGGTCTGCATGGCTGTTGTCCCAGAAGGAAGCCTCTACTAAAGACGATGCACAAGAAAGCCCACAAACAGATTGCTGAAGACAAGCAGACTAAGGACATGGATTACTAGAACCATGTCCTGTGGTCTGATGAGACCAAGATAAACGTATTTGGTTCAGATGGTGTCAAGCGTGTGTGGCAGCACCCAGGTCAGGAGTTCAAAGACAAATGTGATTTGCCCACAGTCAAGCATGGTGGTGGGAGTGTCATGGTCTGGGGCTTCATGAGTGCTGCCGGCACTGGGGAGCTACAGTTCATTGAGGGAACCATGAATGCCAATATGTACTGTGACATACTGAAGCAGAGCATGATCCCCTCCCTTCAGAGACTGAGCCGCAAGGCAGTATACCAACATGATAAAGAACCCTAACACACTTCCAAGACAACCAGTGCCTTGCTAAAGAAGCTGAGGGTAAAGGAGATGGACTGGCTAAGCATGTCTCCCCACCTAAACACTATTGAGGATCTGTGGGGCATCCTCACATGGAAGGTGGAGGAGCGCAAGGTCTCTAACATCCACTAGCTAGGTGATGTCGCCATCGAGGAGTGGAAGAGGACTTCAGTGGCAACCTGTGAAGCTCTGGTAAACTCCACGCCCAAGAGGGTTAAGGCAGTGCTGGAAATAATGGTGGCCACACAAAATATTGACACTTTGGGCCCAATTTGGACATTTTCACTTAGGGGGGTACTCACTTTTGTTGCCAGCAGTTTAGACATTAATGGCTGTGTGTTGAGTTATTTTGAGGGGACTGCAATCTACACTGTCATACAATCTGTACACTCACTACTTTACATTGTAGCAACAGCAAAGTGCCATTTCTTCAGGGTTGTCACATAAAAAGATATAATAAAATATTTACATGAATGTGAGGGGTGTACTCACTTTTGTGAGATACTGCATATGCACAGGTTGCATCTGTTTTCAGGATAGGTAGATATCTATTAATATTGTCCCTAACCTGGGCAAATTCTGCTCTATAAGTGGTGTAAAGGGTTAATTTGCCGCAACACAAATCTTCTCTGTTCCTGTTCTGACCTAACAAATCCTCCCTTTTTCTACTCCTTGCTATTTGTAGTGCTCTATCCAACATCCATCGAGGGTATCCCCTGGCTAGAAAGCATTGAAAAAGTAAAGCAGGCTCTGTCTCATATTTCGATTAGTTGCTACAAATGCGTCTAATACGCGAAAACTGTCCTATGGGGACACCTTTGATGGTATGCTTGGGATGTCCTGATTGGGCTAAGAGCAAAGTACTCAGTTAAGGTGCCTTGTATACTATTTAGCATTTATTGCCAATGCCTTTATTATAAGAAATGTAGATGGTTTCTTTAAATTATAATATATTCTAGTGTTAAAAGGACCACAATGAGGCTTTTGAATTAATTAATTGTACTTATTAAACTTTAACGCTTTTAAATGTTTATTTCATTTTGTTGTCGTTCATAACAAATATTACATTTACAATCAAATATTCATTATATTAAAATACTAACACTGTGGTGCTAATGAACTCATAAATTAAATAAAACATGTGCAATACCTGGTGAAAAAAATAAATGAGTGAAAATAAGCGCATACACATAAACGCACATACCTCAAACTGCTAACAAAAATGTTTAACAACTGATAATAAAAAAAAAAACACAAATAATCGTTCACAGTAGTAACAGATGTAGCACCCTCCTTCTGTAGTCAAGGGAGCAGTGTTTTTTTTTCCTTTGGTCTGTTCAGGGCTTTACAGGCTAGGAGCTTGATCACTTCCACCTACCCCTCGAAGACATTTCTAGAGTTTAGGGAGGGGTAATTCATACAACCATATAGCAGGATTTGGCCAATCCCTGGGGAGGTATGCCCAGATGGTGGCTGGGAGAGCAGATAAATAGTTTTGAGCCCTGGAGAGGAGGTCTTTCCCTATGGAGGAGAGTCCCTGGCCTCAGGGGGGCTATTGCCCCTGAGGCAGTCTATGAACTGTGTTGTTGATCTGCAAGGTCTCAGAGTGGCAGAGCTGAGGCCTGGGAGTGATCTGAAGCTAGCTGCAGGACTGCACCTAAGGAAATAAGTCTGGACAAGGATTATCTGACTACCCTGAAAGTGTTCAGACGAAGCTGGAAGCTATCAGATGTCCTGTGAAGTTGTGAGTAGTGTCCTTGAACTGACTACTGGTGACTGGGTGCTCTTTGGGATGTAAGTGCCTGAGGCTGCCTGGAGTGAGACGGCTCTCATAGGGTCTCAGATACTGTCCATTCCCCTGTCCTCATGAAGATTCTGATCTGTGAGCTTAAAGAAGAGTGCCTTTCTGTATTGTGCAGTATTCCTGAGATTGTACTGGATACCAATAGCTGTGCCTTTGTGCAGGGTAGCAAGGTTACCCAAAGACGTTTGCCTCATTGTCCCCAGCCGTGTCACCTTAGACCAGTGGTTCTCAACTCCGGTCCTCGGGATCCACTAACAGGCCAGGTTTGCAGGATTACTGAAATACATCACAGGTGATATCCTTTGCTGCTCAGTGATTGCAGTATTCTAGTCTGCATCTTCCCAAGGTAATACTTAAAATCTGGCCTGTTGGTGGGTCACAAGGACAGGAGTTGAGAACCACTGCCTTAGACTGTCCTCTATCCATAGTGCTAAAGGAGAAGACTGTCCTCTTACATCTAATTGCTAACCATTTTGGAGTATCCCATTCCCCAACCTAGCCCCTAAAGTTCTTTAGGCAATAAATTACAAAGAGAAACCCCCTAGACTGTTTATTTGAGCTGGAGTGATTTGGACTGTTGCTGTATGTCTGCCTGCTTCTGCACTGTTTTGAGAAAGAAGATGTCTAAACTCAGCAGCCCCCGTGAAATGTGTGCTACACAAAATATCCATGTAAACACGTGAATGTGTGTAATGCATATCACATAAAAGTGCCATTGTGCATATGACAAAACAATTATTGAACATCAATAAACAAATGATTAGCCTATTGCCAATATGTAAAGCACAAAACCACCTTTATCAACCAGGTTGCCAGGTGAGCAAAGGGGGCTTGCAGAATAATTATTACAGGAAGGGCAGTCCTTTGGGATATTATTCTGCCGGCTATCATTGGGGCCCTTTAAGAGCATAGTTGAACCTAATGTCAGTCCCAGTTAACCTGCATGCAGTATCGGTACAGTATAGGTATGGTACAGTCTCAGCACAGGTGCAAGGTAGATGTGGTTCAGAAGGGGAAACTTCAGTATAATGTAGTATAGGGTTGGTATAGGTGCAGTATAGAGTGCAGTATGGGTTTGGATACAGTATGGGTATGGATTGGATACACTGGGTGTTCTGCTGTCAATGAATCAGTCCCTGCTAGCAGTATCAGCACTGGGCAAATTGTTCTCTCACCAGTCTCCGGGATGCTGCGGTGACCTCTCGCTGTAGAAGGGGGACCCCCTTTGTCTCCTCCCAGAAGCTTCCGGTGATCTGCAGTGGAGGGTGAGTGGATGCTCCAGTCTCCCCACACCAGCGGTGCAGGTGCTGTGATGTGGGTTGTGCGCTGCCCCCGGGTTTCCTCACTCCCAGTCTCAGGCTCGAATCTACAATGATATGGTCAATGATATCCAGACAGAGGTGCTCTCTCTCTCTAACACCTTTGATGCCAAGAGGAAAAACTTTCCCAAGCAATTAAAAAAAAATCATCTCTCCACACTTCCTACTGCACTGTACCAACTGGGATCTGGGGTCTATTCATTCCATTACATGGCTGCTGTATCAAACTGTAACCCCCAGGATTCTCGAGCACTCTGCATAACATTCTATGGGCTTGACTAGCTTTAGCTCTCTCCCGACTGCATAGCATAACATCATTATCTCAGTAGAGGGAGAGAAGAATAAAAGGCAATGTCTCCTTCTACATATTGCTGTAGCCCAGCACCTGGCTACATATATTACAGCTGTTTATTTAGATATTTGCCTGGAAATCATATATAAGCCATCCTAAAAAAACCCTGCAATCCAGAATATCTTCAGCTGTGAAAGATCTTATGTACCAAAAGTCCAGGATGTTTAAGAGGCCACTTGAGCCTGCATCAAGATGCTGTGGGTTCTCTGCCAGCACATGTGCATTGCTGCTGAGCCCAGTTGGCTCCTGGTGCTAATCTTCCCTCTTGCAGTGTGAGACAACATAAAGTTGAAAAGCAAGACAAGACAGCCTAAGACATGTATATAAGCTGCATCTATTTTCCTTTTTATGGAACACAAAACTGCATTAATTGGTGTTTACGTATCTGTTTGAAGATCAGCGTCACGTTACATGCAGCACTTATACTTTGCTTTCCTTAGCACTTATTTAAAGGGATTTGATCAAATGACATTAGTTGACATCCCTTCCTCGCTGAAAGCTTTGATCTGTTGTTTTTAAATAAGTCATTGACATAAATTCATTGCTTGCCTCCAAAATGGGTATTACAAACACAGCAGCGATTTACACATTTAATAATCCAGTGGTCTCAAAACTGCAGCCCTTTGCTTGCCTTTATCTGGCTCTTGGGACACTATTCCTCCCACTGATTCCAATGATGGGGTACTATTCTTCCCACTGACACCAATGATGGGGCATTATTCCTCTTATTAATACCAATGAAAGAGACTCTATTCCTCCCACTGACACCAATGGTGGGGCGCCATTCCTCCCACTGACACCACCGATGGGGCACTATTTCCTTCACTAATAACAATGATGGAGCACTACTCCTCCCACTAATTGTACGATGGGACATTATTCCTCCAAAGAAAATTCCCAGCATTAAAAACAGGGGTTTAGTTAGCATACATTTGCACACAATTGCAGTGAAGGCCACTTATAGGTGGGGGCAGTGGCCAGTTGTTTGTTACTAATAATATTGGTGAGAGGACATGCTGGACACCTTTGCTGCCATTGCACTGGGTGTCCGGTGTGCCCCTTTGCCTTTAAGAAGGGGTGAGCTACCTCCAGGCTCACCTACCTCTATCTATCAATTAGAATGCATGTGCTTCTACTATGGAGGCTCTCGTAAATTTACAAGAGTTAGGAATGTAGAAATATTAGGGTGCCTTGGAGATGCTCTGCAGCTTATACATGTATTTGCAAATGTGTGCTAACTAAACTCCTGTTTTTCACGCATACTGTTAGACAGGATAATTCGGTTGGTAGCAGATTGGCTGGTGAGTTGAGCTGGGTATTTTCTTTGCTTCTGTGTTGCATGTGTTGCCCTTCCATGTCCTCTTTGATATGAAGGCCAGTTATAGGTGAGGGCAGTGGCCAGTTGTTTGTCACTATTCCTCCCACTAATACCAATGATGGGGTACTATTCCTCCCATTAATACCAACGATGGGTCACTATTTCTCCCACTAATACCAACGATGGGGCGAGAAAGGTAAGACACCACACCGGTATAAAAGTGTTTTCTGTCCACAGTCAGAGGTGTTCGCCCGGCTCGCCTCTGTGATGCAAAGTATGATACATAGAATAACTGCACACTCCACTGAAATGCAAATTCTTTATAAAAGAATGATGGATCATAAAAAATTATGGATAAATCATCGTAGCACAAGGGCACAGACAGATAGGAGGGTTGATGTCCAATGATGGGGCACTATTCTCCCATCTGATACCAATGATGGGGCACTATTCCTCCCACTAAAACTAACAATGCGGCTGCTATTTCTACTACTAACACCAACAATGGGGCACTATTCTTCCCACTAATACCAATGATGAAGCACTATTACTCCTTCTATTAACCCCAGGAGTCATGTAATTTTACTCCCACTGGCCACCAAGCCTGAGGAATTGTTTACTGCCGCTGATGCTAAAGCATTTGCTACTTCCACTGGTCATAGTCTGGCCTCTCTAAAATCTAAAGGATGGTAGATACAAAAATACAAATCCCACTGCACTCTCAACAGAGGCTATACAAGGACCATGGGAACCATACACAAGTTAGGGTAGCCTAAAATGACAGTCCAATATTGTCCATAAATAATCCAGGTAAGTGGAGTAAAATAAACTGCCCTTAGTGGCTGCAGGCTTGCATGGAGCAAGGATGAACTCTGTAGTTTTCAAACAAAAAGAGCAGCGCCTACTAAGTGCAGTATGAAAGCACATTTAATGTATAAAAACAACAAGAAATACACTCACAAAGGGAGGTAATGTGAAGGCATTATAATTATCAGCTAGGTGCTTATCCACTGTGATCCGGCTGGGGTGGCTCGAAGAGCAGACCGTCAGACGTATTCCTATACTGGCCCCGCTGATGGTTCCCAGTGCTTCCAGGGAGCAGGGGACACTCTGTGGTGCATGGGCGCAGGATATCACTTCTGGGTTCAGTGGTAGTGGCTCGCGTTCCATGATCCTTCCTCAGGCTTAGCTGGTGGCCATATTGGAGGAGGGCAATTTATATAGCTCTCAATGTACAAGTATGGATGAAGTTTACATGTGGGATTACAACACTCAGCACAGCTATATCATGTAATATATGAAGACCAACATGGAAACAATAAAAAACATTTTAAAAGGGAATGTAAAAAGTGCCAGAACTTACATATCTAGACACATATAATAGTCATGTAAGAACCATAAAGGTCAAACCTGGATGATAAAAAAAAGGGGAATTTAAAAAAATGTGGTAAAAGTGGAAATAATAAAATCAATAAGGGTACAATATCTTCAAAGATAAGCTATTATAAGATGTAATAAGATGTTGTGTGTGACGGCATATACCGGTGCATGCATGCACAAATGCACAAACATACACACGCACACACAATACACACACATACTTCCCCTTCCGTGACTCTCTATAGAGAAAAACGGGGCTGAATGTAATGGGTCTGGTATGTGGAGAAATGAATCTTATTTGGGGGGCTACGTGTGTAGGAAACATAGGGTGTTGCAGTGGGTCACATATGATCAGATCAGTGAATAGGACCAGGTGGATGAGATCAGACCCTCTCACCGGACAAGGCAAGGATGGGATGTTAAATGAAATAAATAAATACATAATGGTAATGGTGGAAACAGCTGCATTCAAAAGAGGGTATTGATTTCTATATCCTCATTCAAACCCCCAGGCGATAGGCTGTCCAGGTTGTATATCCAGAAATGTTCCCTCTCGCAGTGCTCTGCTTTGGGAAGACCCTAGGATATAGATTCAATCACCCAGATGCGAAACCCTGGGAACATTGATTATAGAATTCAACAAAGTTTCTGGGGACATTGTGTTGATCTGAGCCCTTTTCAACAAAATTCTGATGTTCCCCAAACCTCCTCCTAAGAGTATGGATGGTGTGGCCCATGTAAAGTAGACCGCACAGACAAGAAAGACAACAAACCACATACTCTGAGGAACAATTGAAAAAATCAGGTAGGGTGTATCGCTTACCCTTGGTGGTAAAATCTTTGGGCCATGAGTCACATGCTTACATGTGAGACAGAAGGGCTTGTGACACTGGTGCATCCCTTTGATATTAAAGAACCTCAGGAGGGCACTAACTGTGGAGCGCAGGGATTTGATCTTGCTGGGGCTATTTGGGCTTTGAGATTTTTAGCACATGTATACGAAATTATAGTGCCACAACAAATGGTTGTTCTGTCGACGTGTTTCACGGGGAAAGCTTCATCAGGACATGGTGCCAATCTTTGTAAATGTTACAAAACAAATCTAGAGGTGCTATAATTATTATCTTCTGTATTTGTTTTTAGATACAGTGGGTGTTTTTCACCTCCATTTGTTTATACATTTGCATAGTAAATATTTGTACTTTTATATACCTGTGTATTTAGTGTTGTGGTCTCCTGAGGGCTATAATCAAAGTCCTATTTTTTATATTGGTTGTGTTATTCATTACGGGGTGATTCCCTCATGCCACCTTATCAAGTTTATTTAATGTGGTTCTAAAGCCTTAATGCTTCCCAGCCCCCCCCCCCCCCCTTATTCTTACCTGAACTTGATCTGATCCAGCTTTGTGCACAATAGCACCGGCTCTCGCTGCTGTCTACCTCCTCATTGGACAGACTAATAGCAGCGGCAGCCATTGGCTCCCACTGCAGTCAAACAAATGCTGATGAGGAAGCAGGGGGGCAGGGCCATGTTTCCAGGTCTGTGTCAATACACGCAGACTGAGTGGCTAGGGACCGAGCACGTCCATAGAAAACTCAGCGAAGAGGAGGGGGGAACACCGGGGGGGCGCCAGAAAAGGAGGATCGGGGCTGCTCTGTGCAAAACCATTGCACAGAACAGGTAAGTATGACATGTTTGTTATTTTAATTAAAAAAAAATAGCTTTAATGTCGCTTTGAACTTTAAATTCAACCCTCAACTCCATATTGCAAATATATAAGCTAAACAATCCTCAAAATACCCCCCCCCCCCCCAAAGAAAGCTGAAAATAAAAAATAAAACAACTAGATCTTCCAGGCAAAGTTCACCTAGGCTGCTTAATGAGCAAAGCTGAACACATTTCTAACAGTGAATGTGGTTTTCGTTCGGGAAAGTCAAATCGCTCCAAAATTGAACGTTGAAAGCAAATGCAAGCAAGTACTTTCGAGCGATATTCATAGGCATAAAATGTACTGGGAATTTTTATACCAATACTGGTATGAATGTTTATACCAGGGTTCATTTGAAAACCTGCTAGTGTATAGCTAGCTTAAGAATTTGAAATGGTTGAACTTGATGGATTTTGAACCTTTACATCCTAACTATATTTCATACAGTACATAGATTGAATAATTAATGCTAGAAAATATTTTAAAATTGCTATTTTAGTGAAATGTCCCTGTTTTCCTTTGTCAGTGGAATCTGCTATAATAATCAACTTTGGAGAGGAAATCTGCATGCACAATGAATGCCAACACAAGCAATGAATATAGTGAAGGAAAACGAACTCACAGTTTTAAGGAAATGAAGAGTTTAAGTGTAATTTCAGTCTTTTTGGAATTTGATGGAAAGCAAAGGGAAGGATATATAAGACCTGCAGACAAAACTGCAAAGTGTCCATGAAAGGCAAAATCTGGTATTTTTTTAAACCAGGACCCCAGTACTCTGTGGAAGCAAGGGTTCCCCGAGTCATAATGTACCCAGAAAAGAACAATACTTAGAGCTAACTATCTAGAAGAAAAGAGGACAGGTTATTGCACATTTGGCTACTGAGCTCCCTTCCTGGACAGAAGAACAAAACATAGAACTTACAGAAGAAACGGTCTCTCCGAGAGTATTTGTGAGATTTTGTGAAACTTATTAACTGCAAAGCCATACCATGAAGAGATCTCTATAGCCCACTTACAGTCCGCAGCTTTACCCCATAACAGTATGAGTTGGCAGACATTACAATTTATTTTGGCATAATCCAACCCTGAAATGTGCCACAGATACCCATGTGTATGATTGTGGTTCTTTGTGTGAATTCTTTTTATTTAATAAATTCATCCTGATATTTTTAAGTTCTGACTTATGAATGTTAGAATTACTACATCGCTCCACAACTTTAATTGCTGCATTCGAATACTTGAGGCTATCTAGCTTTGATCTGGCTCATAAACACCTCTGAGTGGCCTGGAACCGTTTCAAATGTGCTAAATTTTACAAAGTTTGAAGACATTTAACAATGTCTGAGCATAGCTGGACTGTAAATGTGTCATCCATCGCCATAAAAACTGAGAATAACCACATGTTCTATCTACAGATGATCATCATCATTACTCATTACGAGGCCAAGTGGAGGATCTTATCATTTCAACTAGTATAAATATAGATGCTGTCAGGCCTTCCTTTACAGCTCAGCATTGTAAGAAACGTTATGTCATACTGAGCACAGTAAAAAATGGCCCATTCATTTGCTGATACAAAAAAAAAAAGAACTGAAGAAGTTCAGTGGAAAATTGGCGAAGTCTGGAGGAGAGAAAATCCATCTTTCCTCTCCAGGGTTTAACAGAGAAGGTCAACCTATGTCATGAAAGTCTATAAGGTGTTCATAATTAGCAGCATGGTGGCTTATTAGCTAACGTTCATACCTTGTGGTGTTGGGGTTCAGAATTAAGGTTCTCATCAGAGAAACTCATAAACAAGAGCATGCTGCATTTGCTTACAGCTCTATGCGTGCATAGTGAACACAACCCCTAAACCTACCTAGCTGATTGTATATTGATGATCGCCATGTATCGTCCTAGTTTGCTGTGCATGTTGAAGAACCAAAGAACCTTGCTTTCATACCCTCTGTTCCTTTAGGATGCACTACAAAATGGAGTCCACATTTTAGCTTTAAATGAGTTCTACGGGTTTCCTGCCCATGTTTATTCATCATATGGAATAGCAAAACACACAGTGTTTACCTACATAGGGGATGGATCTTTTTTTTTTTTGATCATTCAGCTAGTGGGCTGATCGAAAAACATTGAACAGATTTCCTCATCCACACAAGCATGGTTGGCTGCAGGCACTGATCAAACAAAAATCTTCCAACAGTCCCATTCAAGAGAAGTCAATCATTAGATCAACTTCTTTCAATCGGGAACATCCATAGATGGATAGAAATGTGTCCGGTCCCTGCTGAACCAGCCAAATTTCAATGCATCCATGGCTAGCTTTAGTTCCAACTTCATACAGAAACAAAATCACACTCAGCCTCCTGGCTTTGATTAAAGGTTCCTCATTCAGATGGACTGGGGTCTGGCTGGTTGGGCCAGAAATCCTGGAGACAAACGAAACTCTCTTGCGATGCTCCATCAGCAGTAGGTGCTCACACCACAGCCCTGGCCTGGACAGACACCCACAGACATCACTGCTTTAGCAGCAGTGGTTCCTCACTGGAGCCCTGACTGGCAACAGTCTCTCTCCTTTGTGCAACAAATCCATTTGACCTTAAATGAAATCCTCGATTGAGTTACCTGTTTTGAGGACTCAAGCACCTTTCACTATCGAAGATCTTCTCTTAGCCTGTCCTTTACCACAATTTCACAGTGACAAACCATCCATCTGTCATAGTATGTGAAGTAAATTTGTCTTGTTTTTTGTGGAGTAGGGGAGGGTTTAAAGCACTAATAGCGTATTTTTGCTGCCTGTGTCCTATTAGTGAGATTTTCCTGGGTTCCTGTCTTGTAACAGCAGTTAACAGGAGGACCTCTCTTAAAAGTGAACAGAATTCCCTTCTTAGAGAACACGGCAGCAGGTGCCCCAACTGGAGGATTTTCACTTACCCTTGGTTCTGTTGACATCTCTAAAATGTTGGATGTTCTGCCATGGTGACAACCATCAAGATAAATAGAGAGGTGGGGACACAAATAACAATAAAACCTAGACAAAGGGTCAAACTCATCTTTATTTAAAAACCTAAAAGTTTGCCTTTCCATACTAAACTCCAGGCATGATCTCATAGGTGTGCACAGCATATTGCATTAGGTTGTGCACCCCAAAGCTCAAACACACATGGCTTTCTCTGCAGCCTCAGCTGCACAGGACAGTGAATGAATGGGAAGTGCTCTGTGCTGAGCTTCCTGTTCATTCACAACTGATCCATAGTAAACACAGTTTACTGTGCTTCCATTATGAATGAACACAGCAAGTGTGTTCATTTAGAAAAGGAAGGTGCCAGTTAATGACATATTTAATAGCTCCTTGCCTGCTCTCCATCCTGAAACATTCCCTGCAGCAGAAGACAGGAGGGAAGCCAGCAGCTCTGCGAGGGGGGGCGGCAACGTAGAGGGAAGCCCGGACATAAGAGGGAATCGGGTCTCGACGACCGAAGGGAGGACAGAAGACGACGTCCCTTACAAAGTCCTACCTCTCGTCCCTTCCCCGATAATTTATACAGTAATTGACCGGGGAAGGAAAAGATTTACTTGTGTGAACGACACAAGTAAGTATTACCTTCGTGTCTTTTGACACAAATGATACCTAGTCAACACTTACTTGTCCTTCGAGTCGTGTCTCGTGAAGGGTAAGTAAGTG
>BLSH010188236.1:3072472-3084011 GCA_018402905.1 Glandirana rugosa | reverse complement strand
GGGGGCGGCAACGTGGAGGGAAGCCTGGACATAAGAGGGAATCGGCACTGCACACAGTGATTAGGGTGTGCCCAGGCACACTGGGCACACCCCCTGAGCATGCCTATGCATGATCTATATTATGCTCTTTATTGCATGCTGTACATGGTGCCAAGGATGGATCTTGGGTGGGTGCTATGTGGCACCAATATTTGGGTTGTGGTCCCTTTAAGGAAAATGTTTTGGGTACTCACTCTTGATGGGTGAGGAATTCCAAGCTAGTCGAGTAAACAAGACTGACTTGCAGTCCTCTCAGCATTAGTAGTGGCTTATTTGGGACCCAGAATTTTGAAGGTTCGGATTGGCATTCAGGTGAGAAAAAAGACCTCCGCTCCTGACTACAGGGACTCCAGTCCCTACAAGGTTAAGTAGCGTCCAGGAAGCAGCACATAAAACAGGAACTCTTAGTATAGGGTGGGGTGTAGGAGTTGGAGAGAGTGAACCCGAGTTGGACTGTGCTAACCTTGGGGTAAACCCAGTGCATGAACTTTATGTTTCTTTATGTTTCCTTTATGATCTTTGTGTTGAAGATATGCAGATTTTTGTGTTGCATGTTCTGAAGTTTTTGATTTGCTGCTGGAAGCTCTTGTGTTTGCTTAAAGAAAAATAAACTCCTTTATGTTTAAGACAAACAGATTGGCACGTGGTCCTGAGAAGCTATACCCCTGAACATTACAAAGCTTACTTTGGTCCAGCTTAGTGCAATGTAAGTATGCATATTTCATATCTGAGCTGAAAATAACTGAAGGAGTTGGAGCTACTAAACTGATAGCTGCAATCTTCTGGACAAGAGGCTATCTTCTCTGTACACTGACCACAGGGGCTCACTTGGCACTAATGCCATAGAATGCCTTGTGGTTTTTTTTAACCTCCCCGGCGGTATGATTATTTCAGATTTTTGGTGCTGAAAGCGGTACAATTATTTTGCATGGAAATTTGGTGTTTTATATTGTAGGCCGGTAATTCTTAGGAATAACTCACTTAAATCTGTCCAAACAAGAGTCTAGTAGACATCCCGGGTATGAAAAAGTTTGAAAAATAAAATCATAAATTATAATATAATAAATAACTAAAAATAATTATCAAAAATAATAATGTAATAGTAATAAAATTTATTCAATAATGTAATCAAACCAAGAACAATGAAATTTGCTCATTTGCAGAATTGTCGCTGTCGTCACTTTCAGTTTCTGATGATAAATTTCCCCAAAAATCAGTATCACTCAATTCTGCAAATGATTCCAATTTACTATCGGTGTTTTCTAGCTGATCAGAAACCACTTTTGACGCAAAGGGACACTTTTTGGTTGCTATGGACATTCTCATTTTTCCATGCAGAAAGAATGGCATCTATAATATAAAAGTGCATGCAGGGCTCTGGGCAAACCACTAGGGACAAAGGGGATGTGAAATGTTTTCATACAGTAATGTAATCTATAAGATTACAGTGTACTGTATGTGCTGTATGTATTTCACTTTTTGAATTTCCCGCCGGTCTCCGTCCCCGTGCGACGCGACGCTCGCAGGGAACGGAGCCCGGCACACAGAGGCATCTGGCAGAGGACACAGCCCGCAGACACAGCGGGGGACATCGCTGGATCCAGGGGACAAGGTGAGTAACGCTGCCTGGATCCAGCAATGCAATCCCGAGTGTGGCTTGGGGTTACCGTTCTTGGTACTGATAATCCACCCCGAGCCACACTCAGGAACACCGCCAGGGAGGTTAATGAATACAAGATGTTGTTTGATTGGACATGATGGAGAAGAGGGATGGTGACATCATCTGCAATACAAGGCAATCTGTGAACAGTGATCCTGAAGATCTACAGTTATTGTCAGCTACCCCTCAAGTATAAAAATATGCAAACCTTGAGTTCAGCTTTAAAAATTAAGTTACCATTTGCCTACTGGGCACTTTTACCCCCTTCCTGCCCAGGCCAGTTTTCAGCTTCCAGCGATGTCAAATTGTGAATGACAATTGCGCGGTCATGCAACGCTGTACCCAAACAACATTTTTCACATTTTTTTTCACACAAATAGAGCTTTCTTTTGATGGTATTTAATCAACACAGGGTTTTTATTTTTTGCTAAATAAGCAAAAAACATGAGTGGCACTGATGAAGCGACACTGGTGGGCACTGATGAGGCAGCTCCGATAGATGGGCACTGATGGACGGCACTGATGATCACTGATAGGTAGCACTGATGGGCACTGATAAGCAGCACTGATAGGTGACATGATGAGGAGGCACTGAAGGGTAATGATTGGCAGCGCTGATGGCCACTGATTAGCAGCACTGGAGGGCACTGACTTGCAGCACTGGTGGGCACTGTTGGGACTGCACTGATAATCAGTGTACTTGTCCCTTTTACACAAGCCAGCTTCTGTTTACATTGTGATTAGCTGTGATTGGACACTGCTGATCAAGTGGTAAATAACCGCTGATTGTCTCTTTACCTCAATCTGTGATCAGCAGTGTCCGGAGGAAGCTGTGATCACAGCAGCAGGCAGCAGCGGGCGCGATCACAGGAGGACGTCATTTGATGCCCTCCTAGAACTGAACGGCCTTACTGTAGCAGTCATTCAGCTATAGCGCAGTCAGCAAGTGGTTAAAGTATAAAAACTTTCTTTTTAGTTTTGGATACAGTGGAGAGGGATTAGAACGATTGTCAGGTTATTATTGCTGTCTGTGCTCCCATTCACCCTCTCTATTTGTCCTGTACACCATTATCAATCCCAAATTTTGGGTTGTCCCTAGAAAAATAATAGAGGAGAAATCTTTCAGAGGGGACTCTGGTTTCAAATGGGGACACTTGTTCTTGTGATCTGGGGAGGGGGACCCAAGGGTTTTTCTGGTATTTCCTCTCACTTCCTGTTTTGGCTACGGACAGGAAGTGAAGGTAAATATCACCAATGGGACACAGATGGCAAAAAAAACTGGTTATAACTCTCCCATGCTCTATCCAAAGTAAAAAAAAAAATTGCCTATAGTTCTACTTAAATTTAGAAAAAACTGTTGGCTTGCTAAGCAATAAAATGCATACATACGAAGATAAGCATTAAGTCAAAGAACTCTTTGCGCTACACTTTCTTGTAAAAAAAGCCAGAGTATGAAAATGTAAGGGCGTTTATTGTTGTACTCTCCATTCCAAGCATCACAGCATGCAATCTTTTATGCGGGCTGGTGCTTGAACTTATTAAATTGCAGAAAGATCCGTGCACATGCAGTGCCATGCCCTTCTGCATACAGTTGCTAATAAAGATTACATAGAACATGTATATATCATGGCGCATATAATAAAATATATATTTTATTATTTTATAGAGTACTGGCTAACTCTTTAAAGCTTTACAGAGTAATATTAACATCAGTCATAATTTAAATGTTCCTGCTACTGACATGCCAGTTGGGGGTAAAGGGATGATAAACCTACCTTGTATGTTTTTATATCATAGCTGGAATTGAAGACTCACAGCAATGTGGGAAGAACGTGCAATCTCTGTTCAGATAGTTTGCCTCTTTTTCTAACGCTTGCGTGGGTATGGTGGTGTATTAATCATTCACAAACAAGCAGATTGTATCATTGCAGTATTTACTACAGTGTATATACACAAAATGCAATTTTCTCTAATGTTTTTGCTGCGGCAATGTGAGCAGGAAGTGGGAGTGGGTATTTGTCAAAACCAGGCACCCGCTCGCCCCAAAAGGTGTCAAATGGGGCAGCGGAGGGGGGCAGGAGGCAGACAAGTGGAGCTTCCCCTTTTGGGTGGAGCTCCGCTTTAAGCTTTGACAATAAAACCTAGAAGCTGATTGGTTGCTTTGCCCAGCTGCATTAGATTCTTTGTGCTTTTGTTTTAGTAAATTTCCCTAATAATGTATTAAACTTCCTTTAAAATAATAATATGTATTGCATAGTCCACCTGGGTCCATGTGTGCTTCCATTGTACTGCTATTGTGTAGCACTTACAAGATACACACACTCATGGACTGGAATTTAATTTGATCTCTCATCAACCTCTACATAGAATATGCCATAACCACCATTAAATTCCCCATAGAATACACCATCTAGTCTCTCGGCCTCCTAGAATGCACCATGTAATCTGACCTGCTGCTGCTTCTACACATAAAAAATCAAAAATTCTCATTTAGTATGTTCTTTTAGCATAATTGAAATCTAAGTGATTAATAAAATTAAACTAGGCATATTAAAGGGGCTGTAAAGCCTCCCGGTTTTTCACCTTCATGCATTGCATTGCGTTGCATGCATGAAGGTGAAAAACCCTTTCTTTTGCAGCTCCCCCCCATACCACCCGTTTACTTAACTGAGCCCAATCGTTCCCATGCCAGGAACGAGCCTAGCAGCTCAAGCCGCGGGCTCTGGCCCTCATTAAATAGATTGATAGCAGGGGAGCCATTGGCTCCTGCTGCTGTCAATCAAGTCCAGTGATGCTGGAGTCGGGGGCGGGGAGAAGACTTGCTGCCTGTGTCAAGGGACGCAGAAGCAGGACCCGGGAGCGCGCCCACACGAGTGACCCCAGGGAAAGCAGAGGAGCCCAGAAGAGGAGGTTTGGGGCGACTCTGTGCAAAACCGCTGCACAGAGGAGGTAAGTATAACATGTTTGTTATTTAAAAAAAAAAAATCGAGCCTTTAGTATCACTTTAATGTAACAAGTTTTGATCTCTATTTTATTATAATCTAATATAGAATATCATTATACAATTATAAAGCAAGTTTGATATTCTACACTAACCTGTACTAAATGTGTTGTCTGATTTTTTGCCAAGGTGATAGCCTGCCCCCACCACAATGACTGCAGGAGGAAGATGTTCAACTAAGATTTCTTTGTTCCTTGCTCCTCCCAGTGTTTTTGTCATAACCTCCGATTTTTTCATTGTATAAACACTTGTCATTTTTTGTATCTTATTCTACACAATAAAGTGTAATAAAAATTGTATTTATTTTTATAAATAATCAAAATAATAGTACACATAATACAAAAAATGTTGACTATATCTCTATTTTAATACTGTTCCTATGTTTTCATTTTTACAATAATGCTTTCATTTTTACTGAATGTTTTATATTTTATTTTTAAACATTGTTATTACCATTTATACTCAGTAATAATAATTGGGAGAAAAAAAGAAACAAAAGAATTGGGAACCATAAAACTAAAGACTATAAGAAAATTAGAGCACCAAGAAGAGTCAATTATTATAAAGAAGTTTGGTATAACTCTGCAAAAATAATGCTGTTTTAAATTCTTACATTTATTTATGAAATGGGTAATAAAATTCAAAAATCCTCAAAATTAATGAAGATAGTTAGATAGATAGATAGATAGATAGATAGATAGATAGATAGATAGAGTATTAAGTGTAAACTTTACAAAAAGTTTAGCCTGTAAACTTTACCGTTCAATTAATAAAATGTTAATATTTTTTTTTTAATCCCTGTACAAACTGTTGTGCTATATAAATCCTGTGTAATAATATTTTTAAAAAAATGAAAATAAGATGATAGATAGGTAGATATTCAAAAATACTAAAACATTCTGAAAATAATTGAAAATTGGGAATAGTTAAGAACCCTATTTCATATTAACACATTTTTTTTTTTTTTTTTGTCACTGGCCATGAGGAATTATTTATTCTCTGCTATTCTAGAAATTTGCTGAGACATAATAAGACTTAATAATGACTGTATATTTTTTTTGTACAGTTAAATATACAATGACCAAGGTCACTAAACCCACGTTAGAATATAAAGCCAAGACTCACAAATAATTATTAATAGGATATATTTAACTGCATAAATATATATTTGTGTAAGAATTCTCTCAGAGCCCCTGCGATAATTACACTGTGAACACAAATCTGAATCTATTTATTAAATTCTAAATGATTCTCAGCTCACTCACTTAAATGTGTATCTAATATAGCCAAAACATTTTTATTAGGTTTTAGGAAGAACCCATATCAACACAGTGGCTTAGTGGTTAGCACTTTGGCCTTGCACCACTAGGGTCTCAGTTCAAATTCCAGCCAGAATGCTATCTAGATAAAGCTGGCATGTTCTTCTGTGGGTTGTCTCCCACTCTCTATGTACCTAAAGAAGCTTTAACCACTTAAGGACCGGAAGGATTTCCAGCTTTAGGACCGGAGCCCTTTTTGCGATTCGGCGCTGCGCCGCTTTAACTGACAATTGTGCGGTCGTGCGACGTTGTACCCAAACAAAATTTGCGTCCTTTTTTTCCCACAAATAGAGCTTTCTTTTGGTGGTATTTGATCCCCTCTGCGTCATTTCTGATCGCCGCTATAAACAAAAGAAGAGCGACAATTTTGCAAAAAAAACCAAATTTCTTACTTTTTGCTAAAATACAAATCCAAAAAAAATATATAAAAAAACATTTTTTTCACCGTTTTTGGCCGATTTATATTCTTCCTCATATTTGCGATAAAAAAAATCGCAATCGGCGTTTATTGATTGGTTTGCGCAAAAGTGGTCGCGTTTACAGATGATGAGAATTCATTTTTGTGGTTTTTATTTTTATTTTTATTTTTTTACTATTAATGGCAGCGATCTGCGATTTTTAGCGGTACTGCGATATTTCGGCGGACATGTCGGACCATTTTGACACTTTTTTGGGACCATTGGCATTTATACAGCGATCAGTGCTATAAAAATGCACTGATTACTGTGTAAATGCCATTGGCAGTGAAGGGGTTAACCTGCAGGGGGCGCTCTAAGGGTTAAGTATGTTCCCTGGGCGTGTTCTAACTGTGGGGGGACTGCCCTGGCTGGGGAAGGGAAGTGGTCACAGCCTACGTATACAGGAAGGCTGTGATCACAGCCCTTCCCCCTTCACAGAGCGGAGGTCCGTGTTTACATACACGGACCTCCGTTCCTTCGCTCCGGGGGGGCCATCGCGGGTAGCCGGCGGCAATCGAAGCCGCCGCACCCGCTCCCTGGCCCTCCCTGGACACAGTGAGCGCGCGGGCGCGCCTCCGGCGGCGATCCGCGTTGCAGAGCCACTTTGCCGCCGTCAATTGCCGATTGACGGTCGGCAAGTGGTTAAGCTGACCCCAAAACCACAGGGTCTCTTTTAGCCAAGAGGTCACCTGTAAAAAAGCTTTTATAGACTTATCTTATGGCCAGCCCTTGTATTGAAAAACCATAGCTTCTCCACTCCCCAGACACTATAAGGCCTCATACACACGGACGTTTTTTTGACGCCGGTGGTTTTTGGCGTTTTTTGCAGCTCTCCATGTTAGTCAATGGCCCCATGAAACCGCCCACGTTTTTGAGCTGTAGAGGGCGTCGGCGTTAGTGAGCTGTAACTAGAACACAGGGCCAGTGCGTTCTGAGACTGTAATGTTTTGTAGTTTTTTGACGCCGATGCCGCATAACGCTCACTAATGCCAACTAACACCGTACCGGCGTTAACCAGCGGTTTTGATGCCGACGTTTTTAGGTTGAAAAATAGCAGAGGGCTGATTTTTTTTTAAAAACGCCTATTGGCGCCGACGCTCACTAACGCCGATGCATAACGCTGAAAAATGCAGTTTTTTTTCCCTGACTTCGGGCCCGACATCTTGTTTATTTTTTAAGATACGCCCGTGTGTATGAGGCCTTAGTATTCACCATTTGATGAGATGAATATTTACTCCCCATCTGGCTGCTGTAATTCCTTTTTTTTATTATCAAATTTAAAGATCCCCAAATAAGATCATTGTTGTTACATATGAAACATAAAACCATTATCTGCTGTAATTCTTGCCGTTGGCTTGTATGTTCTGTAGGGGAGGCAAGTATCTTGCACATGTAGTGCACCCCCTAAGGAGCCGCAAGTAAGCTGGGATCCCCCACTCTGCACAGCCAGGCACAGCGAGCCTTCACAGGCACTCCAGAGTTAGAGAACAGTCTGTGAATTTTTTTGTTATTTATTGAGGGATAATAACTAGTTAAGAATGGGAGATTATGGGATGCCCATTTGACTTCAACAACAACTTCAGGAACATCTCCTATACAGTCTCTATATACAGCTCCTCTTGTTCACTCCAGCACTCACTTACTAGCAGAACCCAGCTGGAACACTGTGAGAATCTGACAGTCACTCAGTCAGATGAAACAATAGCCCATTACAGGTAGGAACCCGAGGCCCCTTAGGTGTGTAGCAGAATTTCAGTGTCCAGCTTACATCACTCCTGTGGCTACTGGTCCCAGCACCACCTCTTTAGGCATTGCCAACCCACCTGGCTGCAGCTGCCCTTTCACTAAAACTCCAGGCTAACATCTTCCCACAGTCCTCCAGACTGACACTCACCAGCCCACCTGGCTGATTCTCAGGAGATCTCCCAGACATGCTGACCTGCTCTTGCTGTCCTCTCTCCTTGCTCCTGTGCCTCCAGGAAAGCCTCCACCCTTGTGTTGTAGAAGAGACCTTCCAGCACCCGAGCCCCGGCCCGGGATCATCACCTCCCCCAACTAGGGAGCACCCTCAAGGGCCCACGACAGCCTCCTCAGCACTCCATCTCCATCTTCCACCTGACTGCCCCTGCTGGCATGATTCATGCCTATTTATGAGGTGGCCTGCTCCCTGCCAGCCCTTTTACTGGGGATTGGCTGAGGTCCTCAAAAATATACATGACAGCCCCTCCTTACTCCTACCCTCCAGCTCTAGAAGTTTTACAAACTCCCAGACCAGGGAGAAGTGCCATAGAGAGCAGCCTGATGAGTCATTCAGCCCTGACCTAAAGTAACTCTGACCCAGATTACATAGCTCAGACTTAACCGTGAGCTAACCAGGGGTGGCTCGTGCATTAAGGGTGCATGGGCACTGCCCCCCTATCCCTGCGGCCTCCCCCTATCCATGCACCCGGCCCCTTTCAGGACACCAGACGCATGGATTCCTATGGCGGGGGTGGGAGGGGAGGTGTATTTTTGAAGCGCCTGATTAGAGCCCGAGGCACTAATTGGCTTCAAAAAAGCCACCCAATTGTGTGACGATAGCGAATTCATCTTCACTATTTTCACACTACAATGCCTCCCCGCCAAACGGGAGTCAGGTTGATCAGACCTGTTTCCCGATTGGCCAAAGCACCAGGCGATCCTATTGGATGCCTAGCAGCACTTTGGCAAGAGAAAGGAGCAGGGACACCTCCGGCCACCGCGTGCTGCTGCCCGCAATGTGGAGGAGAGTGGGCGATCCTCTCTCTTCACAGCCGGGTAAGTGCCAGTCCTGAAGGGAGGTGGCTGTCAGAGACGCTACTCCCACGCCGAAAGAGGGGGGTTGGGGTTCTCCTGTCAGAGCCGCGACTCCCACGGCACGGGGGGGGTATGCTCTATACTGTGTATACACCATCTGTGATTCTGGCTGATGGCTGTATACACCATCTGTGATGCTGGCTGGAGGCTGTATACACCATCTGTGATGCTGGCTGATGGCTGTATACACCATCTGTGATGCTGGCTGGAGGCTGTATACACGATCTGTGATGCTGCCTGGAGGCTGAATACACCATCTGGGATGCTGGCTGGAGGCTGTATACTCTATCTGTGATGCTGGCTGGAGGCTGTATACACCATCTGGGATGCTGGCTGGAGGCTGTATACTCTATCTGTAATGCTGGCTGACAGCTGTATGCGCCATCTGTGATATTGGGTTACGGCTGTATACACCATCTGTGATGCTGGTTGATGGCTGTATACACCATCTGTGATGCTGGCTGATGGCTGTATACACTCTCTGTGATGCTGGCTGACGTTTGTATACACTATCTGTGATGCTGGCTGATGGCTGTATACACTATCTGTGATGCTGACGGCTCTATACTCTATCTGTGATGCTGACCTCTATACCCTGATCTGTGATGGTGGCTGTATACACTATCTGTGATGCTGACGGCTGTATACACTATCTGTGATGCTGACGGCTGTATACTCTATCTGTGATGCTGACCTATATACCCTGATCTGTGATGGAGGCTGTATACTCTATCTGTGATGCTGGCTGGAGGCTGTATACTCTATCTGTGATGCTGGCTGGAGGCTGTACACTCTATCTGCGATGCTGGCTGGAGGCTGTATATTCTATCTGTGATGCTGGCTGGAGACTGTATACTCTATCTGTGATGCTGGCTGGAGGCTTTATACTCTATCTGTGATGCTGTCTGGAGGCTGTACACTCTATCTGTGATGCTGGTGGAGACTGTACACTCTATCTGTGATGCTGGCTGGAGACTGTATACTCTATCTGTGATGTTGGCTGGAGGCTGTATACTCTATCTGTGATGCTAACTGTTGGCTGTATACACTATCTGTGATGATGACAGCTGTATACACTATCTGTGATGCTGTCCTATATACACTATCTGAGATGCTGACCTATATACCCTGATCTGTGATGGTAGCTGTATACCCTGTTGGTATACCCTGTCCTTTAATGGTGGCTGTATACCCTATCTGTAATGCTGGGCTGTATACCCAATCTGTGATGTTCGGCTGTATACCCTGTCCTGTGATGCTGGCCTATATACCCTATCTGTAATGCTGAGCTATATACCCCATCTGTAATGCTGAGCTGTATACCCTGTCCTGTGATGCTGGGCTCTATACCCTGTCCTGTGATGCTGGGCTCTATACCCTGTCCTGTGATGCTGGGCTGTATACTCCTGGCACAATGGGTGGAATACAGGGGAAGTGGGAGGGGTCAAAAAGGAAGAGCGTGGTCTGGCGCGCCCCCCTTCCTAAAACGTCACCAGCTGCCACTGGAGCAAAGTATGCTTTGCCTGTCCTAACAGACCTATATCTGGGGGACCCCCTCCAGATTTCGATAAGTTCCCTGCTCGCAGACCCCGACAACCACAGCCCAGGATTGTCAGAAAGAGACCCTTGTCACCATCAACATGAGGACAAGGTGCTTTGAGGTAGGGGGCAGCACACCCTGCCCTAAAGCACCCCCCCCATGTTGAGGACATGTGCCCTGGTATGGTTCAGGAGGGGGTGGCACTCCTCCCCCTTTCCTGACCTGCCGGGCTGCATGCTCAGATAAGGGCCTGGTATGGATTTCACTAGTACAATTATTATATGTGATAGTGACATGATTACTGTGACAGAACGTTCCCCAATTGTAGAGTCCTATTAGTTCCCTAATTCACACACGGATAGTACAAAATTACACACATAATACACGACAAAAAATTACTTTTGTATAAACAAGGAAGAGGGAAGAGAGAAAACGTCCCTCTTCTTTGTTTCTCTAACAAAGTGGGAAACATGGCTCGTGACACAACAAACGGTTGTGTCCAGAGACCCGACACAACCCTGACCATACCTAAACCTCCCCTTGGAGTGCGGTTTTTTTATCACACCCCAGGAAGGGTTTTAGGTATGGTCCGGGAATAGACTCGTACGTCGGGCCGTCCAGTCCTTTCCCCCTCCTCACGGTGGGGGAGGACTTGGTATGGTCCCGTGTACAGGAGTTGTACCCCCC
>BLSH010188236.1:3046951-3063486 GCA_018402905.1 Glandirana rugosa | reverse complement strand
ATTGTAGAACAGTGATATGATATCACTGTTCTACAATTATCTTCTAACTGTGTGTGAAAACTATCAATTAGTGGGGAGAAGCCAGATCACTGTTCTAAGAACAGTGATATCTCATATGATCTGGCTTCTCCCCGCTAATTGATAGTTTTCACACACAGTTTGCAGATGTTCTAAGAACAGGGATATGGCTTCTCCCGGCTAATGTATACTTTTCTCACAGAGTTTTAAGATGATTGTAGAATGTACAATCATCTTAAAACTGTGTGATAAAAGTATAAATTAGCCGGGAAAAGTCATATCACTGTTCTCAGAACAGTGATCTGGCTTCTCCCCGCTAATTGATAGTTTTCACACACAGTTTGCAGATGTTCTAAGAACAGGGATATGGCTTCTCCCGGCTAATGTATACTTTTCTCACAGAGTTTTAAGATGATTGTAGAATGTACAATCATCTTAAAACTGTGTGATAAAAGTATAAATTAGCCGGGAAAAGTCATATCACTGTTCTCAGAACAGTGATCTGGCTTCTCCCCGCTAATTGATAGTTTTCACACACAGTTTGCAGATGTTCTAAGAACAGGGATATGGCTTCTCCCGGCTAATGTATACTTTTCTCACAGAGTTTTAAGATGATTGTAGAATGTACAATCATCTTAAAACTGTGTGATAAAAGTATAAATTAGCCGGGAAAAGTCATATCACTGTTCTCAGAACAGTGATCTGGCTTCTCCCGCTAATTCATAGTTTTCAAACACAGTTTGCAGATGGTCTAAGAACAGGGATATGGCTTCTCCCAGCTAATGTATACTTTTCTCACAGAGTTTTAAGATGATTGTAGAATGTACAATCATCTTAAAACTGTGTGATAAAAGTATAAATTAGCCCGGAAAAGCCATATCAATGTTCTTAGAACAGTGATCTGGCTTCTCCCCGCTAATTGATAGTTTTCACACACAGTTTGCAGATGTTCTAAGAACAGGGATATGGCTTCTCCCGGCTAATGTATACTTTTCTCACAGAATTTTAAGATGATTGTAGAATGTACAATCATCTTAAAACTGTGTAATAAAAGTATAAATTAGCTGGGAGAAGCCATATCACTGTTTATAGAACAGTGATATGGCTTCTCCCCGCTAATTTATACTTTTCTCACACAGTTTTAAGATAGTCCACATCTACCTCCATTTTTGATTTTTTTATGTTATTTTTTTTTTTAATTATTTAAAGTTATTTCCCTATCCCCATTTCTTTGTAGGGCACTTGTCCGACCCTTACCCCCATTTTCCTTCCTTTTGCAGACCTCTAGGACTTTCCTGGACTTTCTTACAGCCATTTTTGTGCCTAAAAGTTTGGGTCCCCATTGATTTCAATGGGGTTCGGGTCAAAGTTCGGGTTCTGTCCGGACCCGAGCCCGGACTTTGTCCGGGAGTTCGGCCGAACCAGCAGAACCCGAACTTCCAGAAGTTCGCTCAACTCTAATCATCACCCTTCCCCTACCTGCCTGCCTCACCGTAGCGCCGTAGTTCCTTTACTTATTTCCCAATACAGGAGGGCTGGCTGTACTGCCTTAACAGCAGCCTTGGCTACACCTGATTAGGTTTTAGGAATGATCCTTTTTCCAACTCAGTGATTCTGTTTTTGAATTTTTGCAATTTTGTCTGACACGTTGGTGTTATATCTTTCACTAAAATGTTATAGTAAAATGAGTAAATACAGCTGTATAAAACAAAAATTGTGACTGTCTTCATTTCAAACTGCAAAGCAACAAAATGTGATTACCTTAAAGGGGGTGATTCTGTTTTAAACCCACTGTAAACTAGAATATGTATATCTAAAACAGGCTGCTGCCACCTCCACCTGAAACCATAACTCTTAATTGTACAGTGAAAGCTGTCAGTTGCCCACTTCCTGTAAGTGATTGACAATGGGATCCCTGGCTGCTGAAACTGTCTTACCCTTTGTCACTCATGTAGCCTATGGAGCCCTGCAGAACTACACAGCAATATCCTAATGTTTCCTGTTGCTGTCATGCCTGAGGATATGCCCAGCTCAGCCGCTGCACAGAAGAGTGATGGCGAGGATAGGTGCAGCCAATGCAACAAAATAAGAGTCTTGAAAAATTACTTTTTTTTTGGTTGCACATGTCATAAGACCTCGTGTAGAGACGCCCCTCTCAAAAGGTAACTCCACCTTTGCGGGAAAGAAAAAAATTTGCAAATTAAAAAAAATATATATATAACATATACAATTGAACTCAAGTCATATTGTGATTTATTTATTTTATTTATTACAGGTACTTATATAGCACTGTCAATTTACACATTGCTTTACATGTACTGTATATTGTACATTTACATTAGTCCCTGCTCCCAAAGAGCTTGTAACTGAATGTTATTAAAAATTACCTTTCCTTTTCAATCTGCAGCACTCTCATTTTCTGTAAAATGCAATATGGCAACCTGGAGGAGTTCTGTACACAGATGGAGTACTGAACGCCTCCTGAAAATGTAATTTCCTGCGTGTGTGATAACCTCACTGATTTTCACAAAAGCCTGCACCAAGATACAAGTCAGATTTTGAGTATCCCCTGCAAAAAAATGGCATTTTTAGTGAGATACGCTCAAAGGGAAATCACAACTAAAGGAATACAGACACTGCCACTTTCCTCAGTAGAGCCCTACAGGTGCAGCAGCTGACTGATAATTATAAAAACACCCACATACAAATTCACTTAGCACATGGACACGGACAAACAAACAGCTATTTCTTCAGATTAACAAAAGGTAGGAATCTGCAACAAAGTTTGTTAATATCCTTGAATATATAGATCACCCAGAGGGGTGTGCTTTTTTTTGCTCAACAAAAGTGGAGTTACTCTTTAAAATGAGATTTAGACTTTGAATGGGGCTGCAGAGCATGATAAGAATGGCATCAAAATATGGAAAAAATGTATTTAGAAGCACTTTTCTTTTCTTTGCAGTTTATGATACAGTTAAATACATATGGACTGCATATTTTTCATTAGCTAGCCCGGAGTCCTACCTAAAATAATATAATGGGGGAAAAGATTTGCAGCATATGGGTTAGAGGGAGATCATTTTCTTTCTTTCTTTCTTTCTTTCTTTCTTTCTTTCTTTCTTTCTTTCTTTCTTTCTTTCTTTCGTTCTCTCTTTCTTTCTCTTTCATTCTTTCTTTCTTTCTTTCTTTCTTTCTTTCTCTCATTCTTTCTTTCTTTTTTCTTTCTTTCTTTCTTCCTCTCCCTTTTCTCTCTCTCTTTTTCTTTCTTTCTTTCTTTCTTTCTTTCTTTCTTTCTTTCTTTCTTTCTTTCTTTCTTTCTTTCTTTCTTTCTCTCTTTCTTTCTTTCTTCTCCCATCAGCACTTTTTCTTGCTCCCCCACCATTCCACTTGGCCACTAGGGGCCAAGTAAAATATCCAAAACTTCCTGGTATGGGTAAGCATGTGATTCAGTCCACCTCTTAAGTGCAACAATGCTAGGTGCCTTGTGATTGGCCCAGCAATGTTACATGAGGCTAGGAGAAGCATTTATAGCCCAATGTAAGCACTGAAAAGTCAATTTGGAGCTTACACTGGGCTATCTTTCCCCAGGCACTGCTAAACAGAGTGAAAAGCACAAAAGAAGGGTTGTATTTGTTGCTGTGAGTTCCGTGATTCTTTTGATTTAAACTGCATGGACAAAGAAAACAGTCATTTTAGTTTATTTGTAAAGTCAAGATTAAATATAATGGTTAAAAGAAAATCCAAAAATCATTTTTAAAAATATAAAAACTCAAAAAAAAAAAAAATATATATATATAAAACAATCTTACCCCAAACCATTATAATTTCCCTTTTATCCCAGCAGCCACCTTTTTGTATGTGACAATATGTTTCTAGTCGTACTGATGTGCATGTATGAGTCCTGTCACTGGGCAGTGCAGCATGGAAGGCTAAGTACGGAGTCACAATAAGTTGAGGAAGATTTCACAAGATTAAAAAAAAAATTGTAAAAAAAAAATAAAACAATGAAAAAGTCTTCATAGAAAACAAATGAGATTACCCTGTATTTCCATCGATTTAATTGCTGTGATTAATACATGTCTAAAAAGCACTCATGTATATGAGGTCTTATATCCAGTGACCATTGTTTTCTGCATTCCAGTTGAAATTTCAAACCAGATTCATAGGGGGATTATGTGAACTGCCTGCTGATTGAGGAGGTCAACGGAGCGGTAAATCTGACTAGCTGCACACATTGGAAGGCTTGGTGCTACATCAACCAATTTTAAGAGATGGGTGGCCACAAACTGCCCCTTTCTTCCACATTTATTCCACCTGTCTTCAGGGAAAAAGTATTAGGAAATGAATATTTCACCATATAAGTAATATGGGTATTTATATTATTTGAGGGCCACTGAACTGTATGCCCTTAATGTAGGTTAATATTTCTGTATGCTTTTTGCTTTACTTTTTGGGAAATCAGAAGGGATGCCAAATTGGAGAACAAACCACTTATCTTGTGTAGCGCTATCCCCACAGGAGCCGCTTGGTAACTTGGGTTCTCTGTTCTGCCCCTTGACCCCAAGAAAAACCTGAGCCCCTCTGACACACCTGGTTGAATGAAAATTACTGCAAATACTTATATAAGTACAAGAGTATAGATACCCTTAATTCGGCTGTGAATTAGCACCAAGAAATAGACACAAGACAGTTGAATGGTAAATGAACTCAATGTATTGGTACGGGTTAAAGTTAATTGAGCATAAATGAGCACACAGAAGGTAGAATCTGACACACTCGTCTAGACAGCATAATCAATATGCCAAGGTAACTTAGAATATAGTTCTGTACCACTAGACTGGAATCAAATCATGAATCAGCAAAGTTATCAATAAACAGTGCATATAAACATTAACTGCAATGTGAATTATATTGCTATAACTAGTTTAGAGTGCACTCTAGGAGAATAGCTAGGATATGGTGCAATTTCCCCTGAGAGGTACCTCTTAGCATAAACAATACGCAAATGTCTCTGTTTAGCAGCTGTAAAGGGACAGTCATCCTAACTCTTTAGCCGGCTAGTGTTGGGACCTAGATGTACTGTTAGTGTGCATGAGAATAATCCCAGACACACCTGCAGAGAGAAAATAAAACTACTAGATGGCTTCATGGTCAGTTCCTAAAGAGCTCAATCTCTCTAGCAGCAGGCAGTAAATCCCCACAGCAGCAGCTCACCAGTTCCAACGATATTGCAGTTCACCATCTGCTGACACATACAGTATCTCACAAAGATAACTCAGATTTTTGTAAATATTTTATTATATCTTTTCATGTGACAACACTTAAAAAATGACACTTTGCTACAATGTACAGTAGTGGGTATACAGCTTGAAAAAAAGTGTAGATAATTCAAAATACTAACCGTAATATACAAGGCCATCCACAACATTGCCCCCAACTACATCTCTAACCTCATCTGCAGATATTGCCCAATTCGTCCCCTTCGCTCCTCCCAGGACCTCCTACTTTCTAGCTCCCTGGTTACCTCCTCCCATGCTCCAGAACTTCACTAGAGTCTCTCCGATCCTCTGGAACTCCCTGCCCTGGGATGTCCGATCAGCCCCCACCCTGTCCACCTTCAGGAGATCCCTGAAAATGAATTTATTCAGGGAAGCCTCTCCCACACCCACCTTAGAACTGTACCCGAGCCACCCCCATCAAATCATCCCCGCAGCTATTACCTTTTGTTCCACTTCCCCCCTCCCTTTAGAATGTAAGCTCCATGAGCAGGTCCCTCCTGTCCCTTTTGTATTGAATTGTTTTGTAATTGTGCTGTCCCTCCTCTACATTGTAAAGTGCTGCGCAAACTGTTGGCGCTATAAAATTGTATAAATAATACTAATAATAAGAAAAAGAAATAGCTGAACACCACGAACTGCAACCCAAAATCCTTTATTAGGACATCCCAAGGTTACAGGACAACAAAGTGCTGAATGGTAGACATGTTTTGCACACTTCACCTGAGTGGCGGACAGATCTACATGGCGGTCGGCAGCATAGAACTACAGGGTCGGCAGAGATTAGAGACACACAGTTTGGGACCACGGGCAGATCCCCTCGGTCGCCGCTAGAGAAGGAATACGACCCACATGTTTCCTCTCCTCTGACTTCATTCCTCTCTCCCTTCCCTTTGAACTTTACCTCTAACAGAGACCAATGGATGAATATTTTTGACGCCTAATACTATCTTCGGTTATATCAAGCCACGTCTTGCTGACACAATCTGTCCACCCGTCAACTGCATCACTTACTTGCTATATCTCCCCCCGCAGGTGTGGGGTGTGCCTATGATCATCTGTACCCAGAGAAGAAAAAGTGTTTTTACTACAATACACACCCAGTTGCCACAGTTTGTTGTACAGCTACCCCTGATAAAGGGCTTAATGGCTCCGAAACATATATGTTGGGTAACCGCACTCCATCGCGGAGGGTAACCGCATCATATTTGCGACCAACGGACTCATCAGTTGTGCTCTCCAGAGCCACATTCCATCAAGGCAATACTGGTGCAATCTAATTATGACTGTTTTTAAAGTTCTTTGTTTCAGTTTTTCTGTCTTTTTGCATTTTTGTTTTGCATATTTGGATGATTCTTCTGACTCATACTTTGTAACCAAATAAAATATATTTTTTATAGAAAAATAGTGGTTGACCAACCTATTTAAATTCCCTTTTTGGGGGGGGGGGACCTTATTGTGTACTAATGATTGTTGGGATGAGGTTGCAACCACAATTTATCCTGTAGACTTCATGGTATACCACTTTTGCACACTTAACATGCGCTTATTTATTAGTAATGAATAAGCGCATGTTAAGCGTGTAAAACATGTCTACCATTCAGCACTTTGTTGTCCTGTCCTGTAACCTTGGGATGTCCTAAGGAAGGATTTTGGTTTGCAGATTCTGGTGTGCAGCCATTTCGTCTTTTCTATTGCATGCGGAGGCAAGCCAGGGCGGGCACCCACAGCATCCACCAAGCTTCCCTCTACTCACCTGGAGCGGTGGGTCTTCTGGGCTCTAATCAATTGTGTAACAGTAGAAATTTGCTGTCCCCTCAAAATAACTCAACAATCAGCCATTAATGTCTAAATTGCTGGCAACAAAAGTGAGTGCATCAAATTGGTCTGCATGGCTGTCATCCCAGAAGAAAGCTTTTAAAGATGATGCACAAGAAAGTCCGCAAACAGTTTGCTGAAGGACATGGATTACTGAAACCATGTCCTGTGTTCTGATGAGACCAAGATAAACGTATTTGGTTCAGATGGTGTCAAGCGTGTGTGGCGGCAACCAGATGAGGAGTACAAAGACAAGTGTGTTTTGCCTACAGTCAAGCATTGTGGTAGAAGTGTCATGGTCTGGGGTGGCACTGGGAAGCTACAGTTCACTGAGGGAACCATGAATGCCAACATGCACTGTGGCATACTGAAGAAGAACATGATCCCCTCTGGGCCACAGGGCAGTATTCCAACATGACAATGACACCATCAAGACAACCACTGCCTTGCTAAAGAAGCTGAGGGTAAAGGTGATGGACTGGCCAAGCATGTCTCCAGACCTAAACTCTATTGAACATCTGTGGGGCATCCTCAAACGGAAGGTGGAGGAGCGCAAGGTGTCTAACATCCACCAGCTCCGTGATGTCGTCATGGAGGAGTGGAAGAGGACTCCAGTGGCAACCTGTAAAGCTCTGGTGAACTCCATACCCAAGAAGGTTAAGGCAGTGCTGGTAAATAATGATGGCCACACAAAATATTGACACTTTGGACCCAATTTGGACATTTTCACTTAGGGGTGTACTCACTTTTGTTGCCAGATAAAAGTCTAAGGGGGTCAGATCGGGAGACCTTGGGGGCCATTCAACTGGCCCACGAAGGCCAATCCACTTTCCAGGAAACTGTTCATCTTTATGCACTGAAGCTGGCACGTTCCCTGAGTTTTTCCAGCAAGATGGTGCACCACCACATTATGGGTGTCAGGTCCGAGCATTCCTAGATGAACAGTTTCCTGGAAAGTGGATTGGTCGTCGTGGGCCAGTTGAATGGCACCCAAGGTCTCCCGATCTGACCCCCTTAGACTTTTATCTTTGGGGTCATCTGAAGGCAATTGTCTATGCTGTGAAGATACGAGATGTGCAGCACCTGAAACTACGGATACTGGAAGCCGGTGCTAGCATTTCTCCTGCGGTGTTGCGATCAGTGTGTGAAGAGTGGGAGAAGAGGGTTGCATTGACAATCCAACACAATGGGCAGCACATTGAACACATTTTATAAGTGGTCAGAAACTTGTAAATAACTCATGAAAGAATAAAGTTCCGTTAAAACCAAGCACACCATTGTTTTTCTTGTGAAATTCCCAATAAGTTTGATGTGTCACATGACCCTCTTCTTATTGAAAAAACAAATTTGGATTCAAAATGGCGGACTTCAAAATGGCCGCCATGGTCTCCACCCATCTTGAAAAGTTTCCCCCCTCACATATACTAATGTGCCACAAACAGGAAGTTAATATCACCAACCATTCCCATTTTATTAAGGTGTATCCATATAAATGGCCCATCCTGTACAATACACAGCCTACACTGCCTGGTATTCAAGATATACAATGGATATATAAAGGATGGGTCCTGGTCACACATGGTAATGAAATCTCCAGAGGTTTCCATCCGTTTTTCTTTCTGTTCGTCTGTTAGCTTGTGCAGCACAAACTGGAAAACAGATCTTCTGCTTACCCAAATCTTTTCAGACGATGCTTAGCACTGTGTCCTTGCCAATGCCCAATTCCTCCATTCTTCCTTCCATCAGTCATAGAGTCAGTTGCCGATCTTATGCCAGCATTTGTCACACTCGCTCGATCATGTTTGTGGTTCTGTTTTTTGACAGCTGACCCAAAAGTGGTTCGTCCTCAGTCGTTTCCTTACCATCGTGAAAGTGTTTGAACCAGTCGTAAACACATTTTCTGCTCACCGCTTCTGTCCTGTATACTTGCACCAACATAGGTTATTAGGAAGGCAGTCTTGGACACTGTGTCTTAATTTGCAGCGATTTGAACAGTTCCATTCCCGCAAAAGGAATGTAACTTGTCATGCGACTTTGAACTCAAGTCGCATGACAAGTTGCACTGGTAGGGCTAAAGGAGAAAAAGCAGACTGTGAGCTCCTCTTTCCTTTATCAGTGTGGGGGTTATTTACTAAAACTGGAGAGTGCAAAATCTAGTGTAGCTCTGCAACCAATGAAAACCAATCAGCTTCCAATTTTTATTGTCAAAGCTTAATTAAACAAGCTGAAGCTAGAAGCTGATTTCCTACCATACACCGCTGCAACAGATTCTGACCAGATTCTGCACCAGTTTTAGTAAAGCTTCCTCAGTAGAGTTACATCCTTTAGGTATCTTGGTGTACAGGTCACAGTGGACCCAATGGAGTATTTTCAATTGAATTTACTCCCCCTTCTAAAACAACTCCAACTACATGTTCTACATGGTGTAAATTCCTCTAACAGTGATTGGCAGGGTGAACCTGATAAAAATGGTTTGGACTCCACAATTGCTATAGATCTCACATAATGCTCCACAGTGGATACCTGGTTTTTGAGGATTGACACTTTGTTTAGAGACCTCATCTGGGGGAAAAAGTTGGCTAAAATAACATTAGCTACCCTGCAACATGGTAAAAATCAAGGGGGATTGGTGGTCCCTATTCCTAAACTATACTTTTTGGCTTCCCAGCTCCAACAGTTAGAGGGTTGGGGATTACCTGATCCCAAAGACCCAATGGGTAGAGTTCTTCTAGGAGATTCCTCTGAACGACTGCGTCTGCCATGCTTAGAGGTGGAATTTACTAATTTTCCAAAGGGAGGCCCTACTTGTACGCTATTGCAGAGACTGTGGGCTACAGTTAAAACACATTTAGGAATTGATGGTTTTCTTAAGGAAACTCCTTTGTGGCATAACCCTTTCCTATAAACAGGTGAATAAACTTGAGGGTTTCCAAGCTTGGGAGGCCTTGGGTGTAAGGTACATTTCTCAAATGTATTCCCATAATGTACCAATGTCCTTCCTGGAACTTCAAAGGGTGTTTGCCTTGCCTAGGCAACAATTTTATAGATATCATCAGTTGAGGCATGCCCTTCAAGCTCAGGCCAGGTTTTCCATGCTCACACTTGATGAACACCCCTTGGTGGGGAGATGATGTTGGACAGAAATAAAAAAGGTATAATTTCTATATTATACTCCACCCTGACCTCTGCTACACAAGATCCTGATAGGCTGCCCTGTGGTAGTAAATGGGAGCAGGACCTGGGTAATTTTGAAGGTGATTTGTGAGATCTATGCTTGCAAGCTATCCCCCTTAGCTCAGTCTCACCTTCATATAAATTGTCACAATTGTTTATGTTACATAGATCTTATCGTACACCGGTGCAGTTTAAGTGGGGCAGGTCAGAGTCCCCCCTTTGCCCTAAATGCAAGAAACAGGAGGGAGACCTGATACATATGTTGTTTTGGAGATGTCCAAAGCTCTTCAGATACTGGTAAGAAATGACTGATGCCATATCTGCAATATTCACATTTAAAGTTCCAATGGATCAGTTAGTGTGTATTTTGGGAGCTGTTGATTAGGAAATTTTCCCTTCTCCGCTCCACGTCACTATAATCAGGCTACTGTACATAACCCCAGACTTTGGTTGTCTCCACATGTCCCCAAACGGAAACAAATGCGTTGATCAGGTTAATTCAATGTTGGTGTGGGGCGTGGCCTACGCATGACGCTGAGCGAATGTGTTTAGAGAGAGCTCCGTCCAGACATCGGCCTCTCAGACTCTACTCCTCCAGCAATGCCCACTAAAGCCTCAGAATCCCGCACAACGTTTGGCAAACGTTCGGGGAGGGGATCAGCTCCTTACCTAGACTCATTAGGCTCCATCAAAAGATTCCTAGCCACAGAAAGGAACAGCCCTGTTATGCGGAGTGCACAGGCCAGAGCCTTGAGATCCACTGCATCCCCTGCCTCACGCGTTGCTTCACTACGTGAGAGCTCCCCGCCTCTTTCTGCGGCTCAGACCTAATGGATGATCCAGGCTCCTCTGCCGTCTCAGAACTATCCACGCTGGTAAGCGGTCTCAAAAAAGAACTAGCAGGTATGTTTCCTAGCCTGGAAAAGTCCATCAAAAAAGAAATTACAGCGGTGAGATCTGACATGTCCCATCTGCTCGCCCGAGTTGAGGACAATGACAAGGCACATGTGAAGCCGCCATTAAGGAACTGCAAAATACAGTTACCCAACTGGCATTTGCACACCACGCTAATCTTTATAAACTTGAAGACTTAGACAACCAGAACCGCAGGAACAATCTGCAAATCCGGGGTTTACCAGAAGCAACCAAAGATGGAGACTTAGAAGTCACTATTCAAGGCATGCTGAGCACAATCCTGGGTAGATCAGTTACAGATCTCCTGAGATTTGATTGGGTTCACCAAGCCTTGCGACCACGCAACCTCACAGCGGAGCAACCCAGAGATGTTATATGCTGCATGCATTACTATGAAGACAAAAACGACATCATGGTCAAACTACGCGGCACCCCAAACATTGACTTTGATGGTGCAACCATCAATATATTCCCAGACCTCTCTAAGGTGACACTAGACTGACGCAGGGCTCTTAAACCCCTCCTGGATCAACTGAAAACGGATGACGCTACATACAGATGGGGTTTCCCCGCATACTTAAGCGTCACTAAAAATGGCCGCTCGTCCACACTCAGATTTCCAGAAGATCTCCCAGCCTTTTTTCATGAGCTAAACATGGCCCTGATAGAACTCCTTGGATGGCAAGATCCTATCCCAGTGTTCACAGTAACAATGGATGCCCAATGGCGGAAAACCCCTATAAAGAAACATAGTACAACTCTGGGCTCATCACAGAAACATGGATGAGATGTACTCAATCTCCACACTTTCTCTGCTCTCCTCAGCCAACACTGGGTATAGACACCATAATTATTTCTATACGTTAAAATATTTACCTAACTCTAGATCCAGTTCTGCCCCCTCATCCTGAGGCTTCTTGGTGATGGCAATGATCACAGTAACTTTAATGATCCACAAACGATTATTGTTCTATAACGTTTATGGCATTGCTCGAGTTTGATTTGTTATTGGTATTTGGTCGTACACTGACGGGTCCTGTAACCCTGATCAATGTCCTTTGTCTCATGTTTGTTCCATACCCCCATCCGCTTGGGGTTGACAGACGAGAGCTGCCCTCATGCAATTCCGGTTAGATCCTCTGCAGAGGTTTTATTGGCGGCTCTCTCTCTTCTCCCCCATAGGGACCACAGCAGTATTCTGTGTGTTCATTCCATGACTCCCATCAGTAGAGTAAGAAGTGTTTTCTTGTCTTTCCTACACACTTTTATTCTTTCTAAGCTTCCTTTTACTTTTCCTCCTTTACCTCCTCCCACCCTAACCACTTGCCAGCACAGATGGTTCTGTCAACTGAGAGTTCATACACAATTGACACAATGGCCACCTTAGAAATTATTTCATATAATGTGCGGAGTGTGAACCCCGCCTCGAAGCGACATCAGGTCATGAGAGAACTAAAATGGACTTCATGCTCTGTTATCTTTCTCCAAGAAACGCATCTCACACATATTACTTCTGTTAAACTCTCATCCCCTCAATTCCCACAATGGTTTTACAGTGAATCTGACACTAATAAGGCTAAGGGTGTGGCCATCGGGTTCAATGGTAATGTATCCTTTCATCTTGATCAGATGGTAGTGGATGATTATGGTCGATACCTTTGCCTCAAGGGGTCTATAGGTAACACCCAATGCACATTGGCAAACATTTATTCTCCCCACCACAACCAACCCGCCTTTATGTCCCAAATTTTCACAGAATTGGCAAACTTTGCCAAGGGGTTAACTATTTTGGAAGGAGACATAAATATGCCACTAGACCTTATAATGGATACCTCACATGGCCGCACTAACATCCCATTTAAACGACTGACCTTTATCAAAAATGTCTACAAGACCTTCAATTGATAGATGCATGGTGCATATCCCACCCTAAAGATAAGGATTTTTCCTATTACTCTAAGACACATAATTCCTACTCCAGAATTGATAGCATCTTTATTGTTCACTACTACCTTCCTCTCTTGCTTTCTGCCTCCATAGGTACTGCATCAATATCAGACCATGCACCGGTCTCTGTTCGCATCTCCATTCCCTCTAACCCTCCTCGCACCAGCAACTGGAAAGTTAATTATTCCCTCCTATCCAATCCCGCTGATGTCTCCATCTTGTCATCAGCCTTAGCGCAATTATTCATGGAGGACATGTCTCTAGAAACCTCCACTTCTTTATTGTGGGAAGTTCACAAGGCAATGATGAGAGGTCAATTAATTGAACTAGGTGCGAGGAAAAAGAGAGAGCATGGAAACCAGCTTAAAGAGGTTCTCCAGCTAAAATTGGAGGAGGGATGTGTTTGGGCCAAATTTGGGATTAAATACTTGCACCATGTATATCAGTAAGGCAAGCTTTGTACCTTCTCTCAATTGCGAGAACAGTTTGGGATACCCGGGACATGGCGGTTCAGATATGCTCAGCTCCAACACGCAGCGATACCACAATTTGGCAGGGCAAGAGTTCAGATTCAAAATACTAGCATGGAGATGGTTCTGTTGGACCCTGATCGTGTCAAACTGATATATAGATACTATGGGGTGGTAGGACCGGGAGATAGGGCGATGGTACAGATAGCCAGATCTAGATGGGTTGTTATTGTCCCTGAAGTGTCAGAGGAACTATGGCAGGAGGTCCTGGATACATACCTGAGTTCAGTCATATCCTCCACGGATAGGATGATTCAACTCAGATATCTTCACCAGACATATTATACACTGGTCAGATTGTTTAAGATGAATAAAAAAGACTCACCGATCTGCCATAAGTGCCTCAGAGCAGAGGGATTGTTTATACATATGGTGCAGGAGTGTAGCAGAGTGAGGCCCCTCTGGTCCATGGTAACTGCGTTCATAGCGGACACCTTTGATTTGCCCAACATATGTTCCCCCCTGTGATGTCTCTTGGGCATTTTTGAACAGGAGGAACTTGATGTCCATACCAAATAGTTTCTTCGCATTTTATATTTTGCAGTAAGGAAATTGATTGCTAGAAGGTGGATTCATAGGGAACAGCTGACACTGGGGATGTGGCAAAAAACGGTCAATGCGGATATCCCTCTGTACTGTATGATGTATGAGGCCAGGGGGGCGCCCAAGAAGTTCAGGAAGGTGAGTGGATTCTAGGGATACCTTGACAGGAGATGAGGAATAATGGCTGCATTAGGGCGGAGGGGGAAACCTAGACGGTCGACTTTCTGATAGGACTTGCTCTGATAGAAGTGGGGATTGGTAGGTGATGCCTTGTCATAGGAATATTAGACAAAGGAGAGTACAATAATATATGGAAATGCACTCAGGCATGGGGGGGGGGGGGTGAGGGGAGGTGGGTGCCCTTGCCTCGCTGGGGCGAATGGCCCAAGTCAAAGGGGGGGGGGGCATCCAGTCTCTATCCTATTGGTGACAAGTTGTGGGTGTTGAAAGTTCACTTCTGTTTTTTGGTACCTGTTACGATACTTTAAAAAAAAAAAAAAAAAAGTACATACTTACCTGTTCACGGATAAGAATCTGGGAGTGGGGAAAAATTATACATTTGAGGATTATGATGTTAATGTGCTATTGATGTCTGGTTTCAGGACCTATGTAAACTGTGCGTCCTTATACAGGCTGTATAAATTGTATATTGCTGAAACTGAAAGCTATGTCTTGAACTGTATGTACTCAATAGATCTTTTATAAAAAAAAGAGGTTCTGCAGCAAGTTGCAGACTTAGACAATCAACATAAACTATCTTTACATGCATCACCCTAGAGGCTCTAATGCAAAAGAGAGAAGAACTTAAAGCCCTTTTAGACTTTAGGAAATTTCACTTAGTATCACAGAAAATATATGAATGAAAATGAAAAATATATGAATGAGACAAACCCAGTAGACAACTCCCTCCGGGCAAAAAAATCTTCTTCCTTTACTTCTAAAATTAAATTACACTTAGGCGAGATGGTCCACTCCTCCCCTCAAATTGCCAATGCCTTCAGAGAATATTATGCCGACCTATATAACGTTAAAGGCGACTTAGCCACATTGCATCTAGAGGAAAAAACGCAAACGAATACGGTCTTATTTAAAACAGGCAAATCTCTCCAAACTTCCAAAGAAAGCTTTTATACAAATGGAAGTCGACTTCTCTATAGAAAATTTTCAAAAAGCCCTTCAAGCTACACCGATAGGCAAAGCCCCAGGCTCAGACGGATACACAGTCTCTTACTATAAAACATTTAGTGATATTCTACTTCCCCGCCTAACTAATTATGCCAACTCTATATCTAACACCACAGGTCTACGCCCAGAATCCCTCCCCGCCCATATAACTATAATCCCCAAACCAGGTAAGGATCCTAATCTATGTGGCAGCTAGAGGCCTATTTCCCTCTTAAATGTAGACATTAAAGTATTAGCCAAAGTTATGGCCAACAGATTACTTCCTCTCCTCCCCCAATAGATCACAGAAGAACAAACAGGTTTCATACCTAACAGAGAAGCTAGGGACAACTCCCTACGCTCCATTTCACTAATCCACCATGTACGTAGAAGTGCCCAGCCCACCCTGCTTTTTTCCCCTGACGCGGAGAAAGCGTTTGATAGGGTGGACTGGAATTATCTTCTGACAACCTTAAAATTCTTTGGTCTAGGTCCTAAGATGTATCACCAAATTTCATCTATCTACTCCCAACCTTCTGCCCAAATCAGAATCAATGGCTTATTGAGTGCCCCCATCACACTACATAATGGCACTAAGCAGGGATGCCCCCTATCCCACATAATGTTCGCTATCTCGCTAGAACAATTTCTTCCTACAATTAGACTGAGCGACAACATCCAACAGTAGGCCCCAGAAAACATAAATATGCAGCATATGCTGATGATATATTATTCTTTATCCAACAACCACAAATCTCCCTACTAGAGTTGAGCGAACCTCTGGAAGTTCGGGTTCTGCTGGTCCGTCCGAACTTCGGGACAAAGTCCGGGTCCGGGTCCGGACGGAACCCGAACGATCGCACGATAAATACAAAAGACCCCGGATGACAACCTACAACAGCGAGTCAGATTAACATCCTTCTTTAACAAGATCGCTCTATCGCTTGTAATACACCCTATCCCCCGTAGGGACGAATCACGGTAATACATCACACTACCCCCGTGAGTTATTCGGTAACTAAGACTAAACCCGTCTTCCAACCCTCATCTATCTACTTTAAACCACTATGTAGAATCCTGGATCTGGTTTCTTAAAATTCCAACAGTCTTCTATTAAGGTCAGGTGGGATAGTTTGCGAAAGAGGCGCAG
>BLSH010188236.1:3014946-3029997 GCA_018402905.1 Glandirana rugosa | reverse complement strand
CCCCAAGGGACTTCCGGTGGAGAAACGCAGGACCAAGACCCACTTATCAGGACAGAAGGGAAACTTATTGGAACTCCCCCAGACAACAGGAAGAGGAGAGGAGGAGATATCCGAGACAATATGGAGGACCCAGAAGAGAAGAAAGAAACGAAAGAGAGGAAAACGAGGAGGTATTAAGAGAAGGGAAAAGAAGAAGGGTAAACTAGGCATGGGTATTTTTAACCTCAGCAATACAACCTTCAGTGATGAAGAACTGAGGATTCTAGACCTAGGTCTAAAATATGCACCCAGCAAAGGGTTGGATAAATTTACCACGTATGTTGATTTGCACAAATTTATGCGTAAACTGAACATTAAAAAATTATTCGCTAAAAAAACACATTCCCAGAAAAACGAGGGAAATACCATATACACACATACCTCGTTAAAAAACAAGTCCACGTTTAACCCAAGAAACAATAATAATGGGAGTCTAGAGGTTTTTCAGAAACTAGTAGAGGATGATTTGAAGAAATTAAAAACCAACAGATTACAAGATGGAGACATTTGGAAGAGTATCAAAAAGATTGAAAAAAAGAGAAACATCATCATAAGACCAGCGGATAAAGGTGGAGGATTGGTGATTTTGGATAAAAAAGATTACGAGGATGAAATGGAGAACCTACTAAAAGAGGAAGACACGTACAAAATCTTAAGAAAGAATCCTAAAAAGGAGTATATGCAGAAACTCCGTAAGTACCTTGAAAAAGGAAAGAAAGTAGGCATTATTAACCAACATGAAGCAAAATACCTGGCCCTGAGAGCACCAAAAACCCCAATCATATATTATCTCCCGAAGGTACACAAAACCAAGAAAACCCCCCCGGCAGACCCATTGTAAGCGGGATTAACTCGGTATATTCAAGACTGGGACAATACTTAGACCAATTTTTACAGCCATTGGCAAAGAAAGGTGAATCATATCTAAAAGACAGCCAACAACTCTTAAAGGAACTAAGGAACATGGAGGAGGACCAAGGACAAATCCTTGTGACTATAGATATTAATTCTTTATACACAAGTATTGTACAGAAAGATGCAATGGAAAGTGCAGAATGGGCACTACACAAACACACGAAGTACAAGCAAGAGCAGATTGAGTATCTATTGGAGGGCCTGGAAATGGCAATGAAAAATAGCTACTTTTGGTATAAAGGGAAATTTTACAGACAAACAAAGGGAGTTGCAATGGGGGCTAAATTTGCCCCCAGCATAGCAAATATTGTTCTTAACAAATGGGAGGAGGAGTCAATCTTTAGAAACAAAAGACCAGAGATAACCTACTACCGTAGGTACATTGATGATATAGTACTAATGTGGAAAGGCTCTGAAGAATCATTAAAATACTTCATACAAAACCTCAACCAAAATAAGTATGGCCTAACATTCACAGAAAATTGGGATAACAACGAGATCAATTACCTTGACCTAACCATCTACAAACAAGAAGGGAGATTGAATACTAAGACTTTTTTCAAAAAAACCGACCGCAATTGATACATACCCAAGAATAGCTGCCACCACCCGAAATGGACTGGGAATATACCGAAGGGCCAACTCATTAGAATAAGGAGAAATTGCAACACAACTGACAACTATGAAACACAATCCAACATTTTAATTGAAAGATTTGTGGAAAAGGGATATGATCGCAAAAGCCTAAATAATATGAGAGATGAGGTGAAGAAAATAAATAGAGACGATATGCTTTTTAATGGTGGGAGGAAAAAGAAAGAGAGACAAGGAAATGAAATAGCCTTTTTAACCGATTTTAACAGACATCACAAACAGGTGGAAAAGATTATCCGTAAACACTGGCCCATTTTAAAATCCGACAACACCTTGAAGGCTTTACTACCTGGAAAACCCAGATTCATATATCGAAAGGCTCCAACACTGAGAACGAAATTAGTTAAAAATGTACTGGATCCTCCTAGGCAGATAAAAGTAGCTCCCAACTTGAAAGGTTTCTACAAATGCCGGCAGTGCCTCCCCTGTAGAACAAGAAAAAAGGGGAGAATAAAACTAAGACTTTCACTTCAAGTTCCAATGGTCAAGAGTTTCAAATAAGGAATTTAATCACGTGCAGAAGTACACATGTGACATATCTACTGGAATGTCCTTGCAAAAAACAATACATCGGACGAACTACTAGGCCCCTATATAAGAGGATAAGGGAACATATTAAAAACATTAAAAAAGGTTTCCCACACCACAGTGTCTCGAGGCATTTCAGAGACCACCACCACAGAGATCCCACACTACTATCATTCTGCGGAATTGATAAAATTACGAGCCATTGGAGAGGAGAAGACTTGACGAAGAAGATCTCACAGAACGAAACTAAATGGATTTTTATGATGGACACCCTCCAACCCCAGGGAATGAATGTGGAAATAGATCTTAATTGTTTTATCACAGATTTTTAAGATTTTTAAATCTTTAAGTTTTTTTTTTACATCCATGATTTTTAAGAGAAGAATTGGTTCCACTCCTTTTTCACCTCAAGAGACTATATATATATTTTTTCCTTCAGTTTACATCGCCTGGTTTCACACCTCACATCATCTCTCACTTCCCCCATTTTAATATTACCTATAGTTTGAGATGTATTGGTGTCTCTCCTCCTTTCTACATCCACTGTGATCATCACTACATGGATTCATACAATTTAAAAATATTTTACCTTTTTTACTATGCTTCACCCACTATGCTTCATTTACTATGCTTCATTTATTACGCTTCATTTAAGATGGAAATTTTGTTCTTTCCTCCTTCCTCATCACATTCTCACACCTTTTTAAACACATTGTATCATCCCTACCATTGTATTAATTTCACCTCTTTACTATGCTTCATTTATTATGTTCATTTATTATGCTCATTTATTATTCGCTGACACACCTTTTTTTTATATTTTTATATTTTCATATATTTCTCATACATTTTTATATACTCTCTGAGTTCTCAAGGATTGGGATTTACACTGGTCCCCATAACACACACACAGTACCACGGAAACTGAGTTCTCAGGGATTGGGATTTACACTGGTCCCCATATCATACACACAGTGCCACAGAAACTAAATACCGCACAGACACTTTCACCCCTTTCACCCACACCATGCACCTAGTGAATATTAACGCTATTTTTAACCATTTTAATTTCATTTCAGTTTATGTTAAGTTGTAAGCTATGTTGTAAGTTACTCGTTGTAATTTGGAAAGACATGTCTCCTGCGCTCTTGCCCAAAGTGGGGAAAACTGCCTCTGTAAAGTTTTATTTCACAATTCGGCTTCCATAATTACATTTCCACCAAATTAATGGCCGCCCTCCATAGCGGAGACAAAATTAGAGTATATAAGACCGGGATGGCGCAGGGACAAGCACCGCTCCAGTAGACGTCCATTGACGAAACGCGTAGGGCGGGGCTTACACGTCCAACGTCACTTCCGGTTTTCGGTTTCCAGGTGGAACGCAGGAGACACAGCGTCTCCATTCTGTGTAAACCTCAGCTGTACGATCATTTTTTAGAAACGTTTTTGGATGTGAGTTTTTACTACCAATAAACAAGCGTTATTTGCACAAGATCCAGTCCTTTTTTTTCCACATGGTTTAATCCTTGGGAAACGACGAGGAATAGGAGAAGGGAGCCCTGTGACCAGAGGAGTCGAGGAGTACCACATCCAGTGAGCACAGTGGAAGCTGTGCACTCCTTCCAAAGCGTGGACCCCTTGAGTGGGGAACGTTTTTCTGGTAAGCAGGTACACTCTCTTTCTGGAGGGATCACCCGGCGCACGGATTGAAGACACCACAAGTCACTACCTTTATTATCCACAAGAAGAGTTCACATAAAAAGTCACTTCATTATTGACCAGAGGAATATGAACTGTTTGGAACTATTGTGTGTGTTTAAACCCTGGCAATTCCTTTATTTATTGTGGCACTTTATGCACTTAGCACCTTAAATAGCAAGAAACATAATATATCCTATTACCTGGTTCATAGAGCTCCAACTATTGTATATGTGTTCTGTTTCATATATTGACTACTTTGACCTACTTTACAGTTTACCTAGTTTGGATATTTTGCCTCTCTTGATTGTTGCCTTGAATTTGATTAGTGTTCATATTGTGAATGTATTTTTAATAGCCCTAACCCACATACCAATTGTAGTAAGAATTTTCGTACTGCTAAAGATATTACCCGTTTGCATCTTTACCACTTATTTATACTGCATAATATGACCCACCAACATTTTTTACATTAACCCAAAATTAACCGAATACGGCAGCCCAGTTTAAACTGGAAAATTCAAAAACAAGTTTTTATTATTTACCAGCATACTGGAAAATTTTCACGAAAATTTTTTTCTTCTCAATATAACCCACCAACATTTCTTGCATTGACCCAAAATAACTATATACGGCAGCCCAGTTCAAACTGGAAAATAATACGTTTTTATTAATTACCAGCATACTGGAAAATTTTCACAAAAAATGTTTTCTTCTCAATATTTACATAAATACGCAATAGAGCAGCGCCAATACCATCTTAATTTCTTCACAAAAAACGCCCAAGCCCCCCGAGGGGTTGGTTTACTAAAATTGCAAGATCTGTTGCAGCTCTGCACTGAAACCAATCAGCTTCTAGTTTTTATTGAGAACACTTAATTGAACAAACTGAAGTTAAGCCTTGTACACACGATGCGACGGCAGTCCAAAATTGTATGTCTCGCGTACTGACATGCACTTAGCGATCGTACGACCAAGCCTAACATAGTGATGTGTTACGAGAGTATAAAGAGGAAGTTCAGGTGAATGTGATTTATGAATTAGGAACGTAGGTTTACACGAACGGACACTTCAGAGCATTCCTGACTTCTGAGCATGCGTGTTTTGCACAGTACAACTTGTTAGACCAACTTCTCTGTACACACGATACAGCGATCTTACGACAATTTGTTGTACAACAAAAGTTTTCTACTCTGCTCATCCAACTTCTGTTGTACGACCGTCGCACGCCGGCTGTTCTAATCGCGCGTACTAACGGTCGAATGATCGTACAACAAGCTCAAGAAGCTGATCGGCTACCATGCACAGTGGCACCAGATTCTGACTGCACCAGTTTTAGTAAATCAACCTCTTGTTTCTACACTAAGCAAAATTAAAATACGCAACACTTTTGTTGGTGGTGGTCTCTCCTCTCTATCCTTTTGTAGGGGTTCCACTTTCTTAAGTGGCGGTTCTGGGCGCTATCCACCCTTTGGTTCTCTTCTGTTCAGTGGGAGTCACTGAGTGGGGTGCCAGGTGGTGGTCCCTATCCTTCCTTTGGTGGGATAGGTTCTATCCTTTCCGAATGTTCCCCCTATGAACCTCTAAGATACTACACCATGAAAGGTTTTCTCCCTCTTTTTTATGATCAATGCCCGGAGTTCCTGTAACGTTTGACCATTTGGAAGATTGCTTGTACCCGGTTGCCTGTTTGGGAGTTGAGAAGACCTCTGTGACGGGGGTCATCTCCAGTCGGTAAGGGACAGTAATAGCGGTTGCCGATATTGGATAAATTTGTAAAACATGGTTTAGGAGTTCTATTTACTCAGAACTGACAATCCAAGAATTGCAATCATTATTTGAGCGCTGCACCATATCATTTATCAACTTTTGTGTTTGCCCCTATTTATCATGAGCTGAACTCAAAGATCTATGACTTTTTCTATAGTGTATATACAGTAGGTATTGCAATACACCTGGCTCCTTGCTCTGCCAGTCTAAGCTCTTGCCCCTCTCCCAGTCTAAGCTCTGCTGTACAGGGGCCTGCAAGAGGCCGATACCAAGTCAAATTCAACTATACACACTTCCTGCATAAAAAAAAGAAAAGTAAAATACATGTAATAATGTATTGATAAGTACAAGCTGCATTAATCTGCATCTTTTATATTTGCCAGAGTTCAGCTTTAACTGATCCAATTTCTACTGCAGTGACAGCAACTGACAGGCAGCCAGGACCTCACTGATCCACATCATGCTGGAACAATCAGTCTTGCTCGGCACGCCAGTGGCTTAATGTGCGGGAGGCAGCACAAATACTAGGCAGCCATTAGATGTAACTCAATCTTCAATCATGGTCCATGGAAAGATGTAACCTTTACTCAGACTTCCACTAAGTTGGTCAGTTGCTGATTAGGAGGATCTCAGGGAAGAGAATGTTTACAAATATTGTCAGATTGCTGAATGCTGGCTGACCTCTAATGTCACTGTGCAATCTGCCCTGGGAGCCTCCTGGCTCATTATCATCCTTGTCCTACCTGTCTAAACTTACCACCGGATTAAAGCAGCAGTCCTCCCAAAGTACAGGAGATGTTATCGGAAAGAGCGAATTGTCTGTACAAACCCCGAGATCACTGACACTCGGAAAAGTAGCAGTGGGTGGTATTATTCTAGAGGAATGTTGGACAGGAATTCAAATATATTTATAGTCAAAATTTAAATTCATATATTCATTTGCACATTGTGCTTCAATTACCTCTAGCCTCCTCCTATTACCCACTTGACTTCGGGAAGGTTTACCCCCCTTCATGACCAGGCTGTTTTTTGCGACACGGCACTGCGTTACTTTAACTGACAATTGCACGGTCGTGCGACGTTGTACCAAAATAAAATTGATGTCCTTTTTTTCCCCACAAATAGAGCTTTCTTTTGGCGGTATTTGATCACCTCTGCTGTTTTTATTTTTTGCACTACAAACAAAAAAAACTATGCAAAATTATAAATGCAACACTTTTGTGTTTGCCCCTATTTATCATGAGCTGAACTGAAAGAGCTATGACTTTTTAAATGCCCATTTCTCTCAAATATTCATAAATCTGCTAAATCTGTGTTAGTGAGCACTTCTCCTTTCCCGAGATAACCCATCCACCTCACAGGTGTGGCATATCAAGATGCTGATTAGACAGCATGAGTACTGCCCAGGTGTGCCTTAGGCTGGCCACAATAAAAGGCCACTGTAAAATGTGCAGTTTTATCACACAGCACAATGTCACAGATGTCGCAAGTTTTGAGGGAACGTGCAATTGGCATGCTGACTGCAGGAATGTCCACCAGAGCTGTTGCCCTTGAATTGAATGTTCATTTCTCTACCATAAGATGCCTCCAAAGGCATTTCAGAGAATTTGGCAGTACGTCCAACCGGCCTCACAACCGCAGCTCATGTGTCACCACTCCAGCCCAGGACCTCCACATCCAGCATCTTCACCTCCAAGATCATCTGAGACCAGCCACCCGGACAGCTGCTGCAACAATCGGTTTGCATAACCAAAGAATTTCTGCACAAACTGTCAGAAACCGTCTCAGGGAAGCTCATCTGCATGCTCCTCATCGTCATTGGGGTCTGGACCTGACCGTAGTTCATCGTTGTAACCGACTTGAGTAGGCAAATGCTCTCATTCGATGGCGTCTGGCACTTAGGAGAGGTGTTCTCTCCACGGATGAATCCCGGTTTTCACTGTACAGGGCAGATGGCAGACGGCGCGTATGGCGATGTGTGGGTGAGCGCTTCGCTGATGTCAACGTTGTGGATCGAGGGGCTCATGGTGGCGGTGGGGTTATGGTATGGGCAGGCGTATGCTATGGACAATGAATACAGGTGCATTTTATTGATGGCATTTTGAGATCCTGAGGTCCATTGCTGTGCCATTCATCCACGACCATCACCTCATGTTGCAGCATGATAATGCACGGCCCCATGTTGCAGCATGATAATGCACGGCCCCATGTTGCAGCATGATAATGCACGGCCCCATGTTGCAGCGTGATAATGCACGGCCCCATGTTGCAGCATGATAATGCACGGTCCCATGTTGCAGCATGATAATGCAAGTTCCCATGTTGCAGCATGATAATGCACGGCCCCATGTTGCAGCATGATAATGCATGGCCCCATGTTGCAGCGTGATAATGCACGTTCCCATGTTGCAGCATGATAATGCACGGCCACATGTTGCAGCATAATAATGCACGGCCCCATGTTGCAGCATGATAATGCACGGCCCCATGTTGCAGTGTAATAATGCACATTTCCATGTTGCAGCGTGATAATGCACGTTCCCAGGTTGCAGCATGATAATGCACGGCCCCATGTTGCAGTGTAATAATGCACATTTCCATGTTGCAGCGTGATAATGCACGTTCCCAGGTTACAGCATGATAACGCACGGCCCCATGTTGCAAGGATCTGTACACAATTCCTGGAAGCTGAAAACATCCCAGTTCTTGCATGGCCACCATACTCACCGGACATGTCACCCATTGAGCATGTTTGGGATGCTCTGGATCGGCGTATACAACAGTGCGTTCCAGTTCCAGCCAATATCCAGCAACTTCGCACAGCCATTGAAGAGGAATGGACCAACATTCCACAGGCCACGATCAACAACCTGATCAACTCTATGCGAAGGAGATGCGCTGCACTGCGTGAGACAAATGGTGGTCACACCAGATACTGACTGTTTTTTGAACCCCCAGACCCCCCAATACAGCAAAACTGCACATTTTAGAGTGGCCTTTTATTGTGGCCAGCCTAAGGCACACCTGTGCAATAATCATGCTGACTAATCAGCATCTTGATATGCCATACCTGTGAGATGGATGGATTATCTCGGCAAAGGAGAAGTGCTCACTAACACAGATTTAGACCGATTTGTGAACAATATTTGAGAGAAATAGGCCTTTTGTGTAACAAAGGCCTTTCATTTAATAATTAATGTGGTTTTAGCATACTTCTCTATGGTCTTTTCTTTTCTCCTACCCATTATTACTTTGAGGTGCTGGCTTTGGATAACCAGTGAAGGACCATGGAGGAGGAGTCAGTGGTATCCTGAGTGGTGCCCCCCCCCCCAACTGGATGATTTCTGCGCTGGTGATCTCTTATCATTTGGAGATAATTACTGTTCTGTAAGGGAATTGGCACAATTGTCTGTGAGGTGGTTTGGGATTCTTACACGTGGACTTTCATAATTTTTAAGATTTCACATTTGGACTTTTAACTTTGGTATGCATAAGAGAATTTTATGTTATGGGGTTGCTTTTTTATCATTTATTTGATGCACATTGTTTATTATTATTTAATATGAGTTAATCTTATTATTTCCTACACATATTTGTGTATTGATCACTACAGAAATATTGGTTTTGCACCCCTTTTAGAGTAATTATTTTTGTAATTCCTTTGTGTCCGGAATATAAGTTGCTGTATTACCTCTTTTTGCACTAAGCGTACAAATTTTCTCAGTGTTTTTATTTTTTTATTTGACCTTGCTCATGTAGCAAAAATAGCTTTTTTTTCTCTCTGTGACATCACCACTATCCTTGTAAAATTTCTGCAGGAGCAGCACCTAGGAGATCAGTTCCTATTGCTGTAGGCAAACCTCCAGAACTACATCCCCCAAGAGCCCTTCACCTTCTCAGAGTGTGTATGTGTGCATGTGTGCATGTGTGTGTGTGTGTGTGTGTGTGTGTGTGTGTGTGTGTGTGTGTATCTGTATGTGTGTATCTGTATGTGTGTGTTTGTATGTGTGTGTGTGTGTGTGTATATGTGAATGTGTGTGTGTGCGTGCATATGTGTGTATGTATGTGTGTGTTTGTGTGTACATGTGTGTGTGTGTGTAATGTATGTATGTATATATGTATGTGTATGGTATGTGTAGGTACCTGGGACTCAAAGCAGCAACATTGTTTGCTGCAATGGAAGGTAATGTAATGAATGCTTGAGGAGTGGGACAGAGTGGGGTGGTGGATGGATGGAGTTCTGTAGTCCCGAAGGCAGACTAGACAGCACTGCTTAAAACTGTAGTGCAACAAAAGCCTAAACAGAAAGGTATGAGCTCACTGGTTTTCTGGCAGATCAATACATTTTTTTCTGTATATAGAGTGTTTTTATAAAGGAACCAGAAAATATTTTCTTATTCCTTGAATGGTTGAATATGGATGGGAACGTCACTGCAGTGGTGGAGAACACAGAAACGCACATTTTTACAGTGGTAGCAAGTGCTGAGGCATGCATCGGTGCAGTGGCAGTGGGTGCAGAAGTGGGCACTGGTGCAGTGATAAGTGATGTGGGGGCATGTGGGAGTGGTGGCGAGAGCAGAAAGGGAGGATGGGGTCAGAACAGAGGGTTGCTGTGAAGGTGTAGTGCAGGAGGAGGATAGCAGTCAGCTGCAGTAGTAAGAGCACTTGGAGTGGGATTTGGAATGAAGGTGCTGTGCTGGGGAGGTTTTAGGCATGGTGGTGAGAAGGGTGGTGAGAAGGGTGCAGGCCCAGTGAAGGTGAGGGGGGAGATTGCTGGCACATTCATGAGTGGTACTTCCATGAGGAGTGGTCAGCTGCAGCTCAGATGCAGTTGGTGTGACCTGATAGGGCCAGAAATACAAAGGTCATGTCCCATTGCAACACAAACTCACCCGCTGCCAGGACCATTCTGGATGTACTGCCCTCTGGGTATGAATATAGTGCATGGTGCTGGCCTACTCTTAAATGTTGATGCTACCAGACAAGCATAGTAGTAACGCAGACCAGGAAATTTACTAAAATTGGAGGGTGCGAGATCTGGTGCAGCTCTGCATAGAAACCAATCAGCTTCCAGGTTTTATTGCCAAAACTTAATAGAACAAGCTGAAGTTAAAAGCTGATTGGCTACCATGCACAGCTGCACCAGATTCTGAGTGCTCCGTTTTAGTAAATCTTCCCCTATGCTGTTGCCTTGCTGTTGCTACTGCCCATGCACCATTTTGGGTGATCCTAAAGATCCTACACTACTCTTAGAGTTGACCTGGCATTTAGTGACAGTGCTGCTGACCTCCTCTGCAGCAATCTTTGCAATCAACTTTTAGCTCAGAAAATCTCCCGGGAGATGGGAAGTCCTGTTTGAAAGTTTGAAGTTTAAACGTTTTTGCTTTTGGCCTTTTAAAGAACCTGCCATTGCTTTTCCCTACCACCCAGCACCTACCACTGAACCCTTGACTCTGAATCTCTCAGAACCCCTACTGTACCCCAACACCCTAAACACTGCACCTTTCTTTCACCCAACACGTCTACCACTGCACCCTTGACTCTAAGGGGTTGATTTACTAAAGGCAAATAGACTGTGCACTTTGCAAAATGCAGTTGCTCCAGAGCTTAGTAAATGAGCAGAAGCTCTGCTGGCTTCCATCATCAATTCCTATGCAAGCAAAAATGCTGTTATTTATTTTCCTTGCACGCAATTGGGTATTCTTTGTAAAGTGAAGCTTTATCTCATTTATTACGCTCTGGAGCAACTGCACAGCCTATTTGCCTAGTAAATCAAACCCTGAATCTCTCTGAACCTCTGACACTGTACCCCAACACCCCAGACTCTGTAACTTTCTTTAACCCTACCACTGCTTGGTTCACTTAAGAGACAGGCTCATTGAGTTCAAAATAGTTCACAGGGCTTACTACACCCCATATAGACTGCAAAAAATGCACCCATCCATCTCTCAGGAGTGTTGGCGATGTGACCACTCACCTAGTGACTTTACACATGTGTTCTGGGGTTGCCCCATCATCTCCAAATACTGGGCGGAGGTGGTATTCGTAGTTAATGAGTTTGCCAAACTTTCTCTGTCACCTGCCATGAAGGTATGTCTACTGGGGTTGGTGGAAGAGCTGGTCCTTATGGTTGCAGAACAAACCCTACTTAGCTTGCTCTTCTTTTATGCTTGAAAAGCCAACACTATGTCCTGGAAAAAAGCTGCACCTCCTTCTCTCTCATTTTGGAAACATTTGATTAAAGTTAATGTAACCCTGTACAGCAAGAGACGTATGCAAAAAGGGGCTGTCCGAAAAAACACGATAAGGTATGGTCCAAGTGGCTAGCTGACCCAACAACAGCTTCTATGATTGATAGATCATAATCGTACAGGTCTCTGAGGTTCGACACCTTCTCCTTCTTGTTTTTTGATTTCCGGAAAATCTCCATTTTGCCAAACAAGTTATGGTTTCATGTAGTAATTCCTGCAATGCAAGTCATGCCATATTATCTCTACCAATTGGACAACAGCCCCGTCTGTTGAACTAACAACAGTTCTCCTTTTATTGCCCCTGTGAAGGCATACTATGTCCCGTACTATTATACAGATTGGTTTGTTTATTGTTGTGTTTTGTATAATACTCAATGCTTAAAAACAACGAATAAAAAGATTTGTAAAAAATAAAAATAAAAAAAAGAGCTTCACTTTGCAAAGAATAGCCAATCACATGCAAGGGAAATAAAAAAAACATTTTTGCTTGAACATCATTGGATGATGAAAGTCAGCAGAGCTCTTCCTCATTTACTAAGCTCTACGGCAATTACACTTATAGCGTACAACTGCACTTTGCAACGTGCACAGTGTATTTTTCTTTAGTAAATCAACCCCTTAATCTCTCAGAACCAGAGTTGAGTGAACACCTGGACGTTCGGGTTCGGCGGGTTTGGCCGAACTTTCCGGAAACGTTCGGGTTCGGTACCGAACGTTATCCGAACTTTACCCCGGACCCCAAACCCCATTAAATTCAATTGGAACCTGAACTTTTCGGCACAAAATGACTGTTAAAAAGTCCTGGAAAGTGCTAGAGGGCTGCAAAAGGAAGAAAAATGGGAGATGTTATTAGATCTGCAATCTGTCAAATCCTCAAAGCAGTAGTAATCTCTACCTAGTCCAGTATCAGATCGTTCTGTAATGCAGGATGAGAGATCGTTCTGTAATCAGATCGTTCTGTAATGCAGGATGAGAGATCGTTCTGTAATCAGATCTTTCTGTAATGCAGGATGAGATGTTATAGATCTACAATCTGTCCCTCAAAGCAGTAGTAGTAATCTCTACCTAGTTATTATCACTGCAATCTGTCCCTCACAATCTGTCCCTCACAGCACCGGCAGCATCCTCTCCCTACACTAACCTGAGAGCATGTGACATGCAGCACTGTGACTCCAGCCTCATATAGAGGCTGGGTCACAAGATGCACTGGCCAATCACAGCCATGCCATTAGTAGGCTTCTAGGGAAAACCAGTGAAACGCTTGTTGATTGGCTGCCCTGCAGCTATTCAACATGCGTGATAAAATACTAGAACCCAGAACCCGAACCCAAACGTTTTTCTCAAATGTTCAGATTCTGGCCCCACACACCCGAAAGTTCGGTACGGACCTGAACGTTACAGTTCGGGTTCACTCAACTCTACTCAGAACCCATTACACTGCACCTTTCTCAGTTATCGCCCTTAGCACTGCATCCTTGACTCTGAAGCTCTCAGAACTCCTGATACTGTACCCTAACACCCCAGACACTGCATCTTTATTTCACCCAGCACCCCTATCACTGCACCCTTGACTCTGAATCTCTCAGCACCCATGACACTGTGCCCCAAATCCCCAGACACTGCACCTTTCTTCCAAACAGCACCACTACCACTGCACCTTCTGCACCTCTACTACTGCCTTCCTGAGTCTGAAACTGTCTACCTTCCAACACCCAGTACACTGCACTACAGCTTTTTATTGTTCTGTGACAGTATCACCAGGTCTGAGAAAAGATAGCAATATGGTAAGGTACTGTACAGTGCTGGAGAAAGCAAAGTGCCCTCAAAGAACCTTTGATACTCAATCTTCTTGTCCTTTAGGTTTTGTAATAATAAAAAATGTTCAACTTTAAAGCAGAATGTGCATGTATTCCTTGGCATATCCAGAAAGGAAGTTCTGACAACATCTCACCAATGTTGACGTCTTGGCCCAGCAGCAGACTGCAATAGCGGTATGAAATACCTCAAAATCAGCAAATTCTCCTCCACAATGTAGACAAAAATTCCTAAACCAGAGCCCCTTGTGTGAAGCTATCACCCTACCTGGAATGGAGATATGGAAAAGCAGAAGATCTGCTGCTGTGACTCTTCTTCTGTAAGATCACCCACCTCTGACAGCCACCTCAACTGGTTCCCATGTCCTATACACCATTATGAGTCAAGGACCTCATAAATAGTATGTTTATAATGTAAGTAAAATATGGTGTGGTTATGGTATCAAGAGCACCTTGACTTATCATGGAAGCCATGACTACCAAAAGCTTTGACGACTATCTGACTTTCAGAGCTCTCTTCCCTCGCATTGTATTCCTCTTCTAGTCTAAGACTGGCTATGCACACAGCAATTTTCAGGCAATCTTAACTAATTTTCAACAACCAAACAGACCAATAACCTACAATGGTCTTTATTGAAACAAATAAAATTGTTGTTGGTAGGTGACTTTGATCCATTTTATTTGATGTAATTAATGTTTGCTTGAAAAATGTTTGACATTACAGGAAATGTGATGTATGTATAGCCAGCTTGAAGCCTAACCCCTTTCAAAAACTTTTTTTACTTCTGGACAAAATGGAAAAGAGATACATTTTCCTTTGGCTTTTTTTCTATGATCTGTGACCCCATTGGAGAGTTTTCCTTATTTCTTGTTAGAATACTTGTATTTTGTGAAAATTGCAAAGGCCAGATCTCTTTAGTTTTATTACTACTATACAAATACCTGAAAAATTACAGAAATACAATACTTAACACAGGTTTGTATTGCTGTCTGTATCACCCTCTCTATGTGTCCTGTACAATCAGCAGGCAGTGCTGGGGCAAGGTCATCTAGAGTCCAGGGCGTACATGCCAAATTGCGCCCCCCCCCCACCAAAAAAAAAAGATGTATGAGCATTATGTGTAAGCAAAAATCTCCTCACCCCCTAATCTGCATGCTCACCCCCTAAGCACCCAGCTCAAATCTTCTCTTTTCCTATATGCCATAAAAGAAATCCCCCCAATTAAATCCCCCTTTCCAGCACAAATTTCCCTTCCTCAAACCCCCATCCTAGCACAAATCCCCACACAAATTTCCCGTACTAGCACAAATACCTCCCAATCATGAAACCCACACGATCCTACCCCCAAACTCCTTCCCTTTAAACACGACCTTTCCCCCTA
>BLSH010188236.1:2982186-2994549 GCA_018402905.1 Glandirana rugosa | reverse complement strand
GACTTTTCCTATACAAGTTGGAGATGATTTTAGAACAATAATATGGCTCTATGCGGCTGCAATAGACTTTTCCTATACAAGTTGGAGATGATTTTAGAACAATAATATGGCTCTATGCGGCTGCAATAGACTTTTCCTATACAAGTTGGAGATGATTTTAGAACAATAATATGGCTCTATGCGGCTGCAATAGACCTTTCCTATACACCTTGGAGATGATTTTAGAACAATAATATGGCTCTATGTGGCTGCAATAGACTTTTCCTATACAACTTGGAGATGATTTTAGAATCTAAAATCATCTCCAAGTTCTATAGGGAGAGGTTCCTATTGTTGCTTAAAAGGACAGATTATTGTTTCTTGCAAAAAATTAAAAAGTGCATCTACATAGCTGGTTTAAAAAAAAAAAAAATTTTCTAAAAACTACATTTGCAGCCAGCGGTGCATTTCTTGCACAAAAATAAAAAAAAAACAACAGTGTTGGCTCCTCCTCCTCCTCCACCGCCACTTTCACCGCCTCCTCAACCTCCAACTCCACATCCACCTCCATTTTCTATTTTTTATGTGATTTTAGCTTAAAAAAATATTTTAAGTTATTTCCCTATCCCCATTTCTTTGTAGGGCGCTTGTCCAACTCTTACCCCCATTTTCCTTCCTTTTGCAGACCTCTAGGACTTGCCAGGACTTTGTTACAGCCATTTTTGTGCCTAAAAGTTTGGGTCCCCATTGATTTCAATGGGGTTCGGGGTCCGAGTCAAAGTTCGGGTCAAGTCCGTACCCGAACACGCACTTTGTCCGTAAGTTTGGCCGAACCTGCCGAACCCGGACTTCCAAAGGTTCGATCAACTCTATTTATGGATTATGTAGAAATCTGGCTCTAACTATAACATATACAGCCAGCGGTTACCTATGCTTTGTAAATGCTGCTTTCCCAGCCTTATTAAGCAGTGTGATAGCAGCAACCTTTGTGAATATATGTACACTATATGACCACACTGTCGATTGTGTGGACACCCAACCATCACAACTATGAGCTTCCACCTCAAAAACTATGGGCATATTAAGATGGGTTACCCCCCCCCCCCCCCCCCCCCCAGACAGCATCTATAACAGACTTCTCTCTTCTGGGAAGGCATTCCACATGATCTTGGAGTCTGTCCGAGGGAAATTTTGCCGATTCAGCCCAAAAAAAATTTGTGAGGTCAGGTACCAATGTTGAACAAGAAGGCCTGGCTCACAATTGGCATTAAAATTTGTTGCAAAAGTGTTCAGTAGGTTGAGGTCAGGGCTTTGTGCAGACCACTTGAATTTGTAAGCAGGTTGAAATGCAGGTTGATAACTGCTGCCCCAGCTAGGGGGGAAACCGTTAACCTGATTCCCGCATTTTTGCTGAGCTCTCCCTGTGCTGATAATACAAGGGGGAGGGCTCTGCATGGAAAAGTAAAGACACAGACAAGCCACAGCATGTTATCTCCAGCTGCTTACAGAGACGAGAGAAAGGGGAGCAGTTCCACCACAAGCCTGCCAACTGTCGCATCCACCATGTAGGGGGATTGCTGAGACCTGCATTCCTCCCTGAGGAACACCAGTTATGGAGATCTGCCACTGTGGACTCTGCTTTGTATGGACTCTTGCCTGTGCAGGTACACCGGGGCAGCCACAAGCCTGAGTTAGGGATTAGATTAGGGAAAAGACTGTGCACTTTGGTTTGGAACTGTTATGCTGAGAGTTTCCAGTAAGGCTCCGTTCACACCTGAGCGATCCGGATTGCAGGCAGAATCGCCAAGATTCTGCCCGCAATTCCAGAATTGCAGCAAAACACGGAACGCGTTAGCCATGCCGTTATTTCTTAATGACACCCTAAATGCGGGGCAATTTTGCCACGACTGTCGAGCAACAAATCACTGGAAAAAATTGCAACCCCAATCTCTCCTGGTTCTGTTCCATGATTTGGTACATGAGTATGTTTTTGAGCGTTTTTGGAGCAGAGGGAGGCCCATTCAAATGAATGGGGCCACTCCAAAAACGCTCAAGTAAAAAACACAAGAAAAATCTCAAAAAACAAGCGGCTGCAGCTGTTGCTGCCGATCGCTCACGTGTGAATGGAGCCTAAAGTTTTTGGACTGTTGTCCTTGCCATGGTCTGAAGTCACTCAAGGGGTGTAATGCAAGTAACCAGCACACATAGTTTACAGTGTGGATCAGCTAAGCACATTGGGGCAGTGGTGGCCCGTCCATAGAGAGCGCACGGGCGCCGTCCCTCCATCCATTCATCCAGCCCCCTGATCTACATATCAGGGCGCCGGACTATGAATTCCAATGGGGGGGAGTGCTTTTTTGAAGCCAATGATTAGAGCCAGAGGCTCTAATAGGCTTCAAAAAAGGGTGGGCTCGGGGCGCAGAGCACTGCACCCGATCCCACCCACTTGTGTGATGGTAACAAATTAATTTTTCAATATTTTCACACTAAAGTTCCCCCCAAGCAATCAGGAGGCAGGTCGTGAGACCTGTTTCCCGATTGGACAAAGTGTCAGGAAATCCTATTGGATGCCTAGCACTTTGGAGGAACAGGGAGGAGACACAACAGGAAGAGCCCTCGGGAGGAGCAGACACCGGAGCCACTGCCCACACCAGAGGAGAGGAAGAGGTGACACCACAGCCTGCCAGCATTGAGTAGATGCCTGATCGCCGGCAGCCCGAGGGGGGGGGGGGCGGGGGGTTTGTCAGTCCCGTGCTGGGGGGGATGCTGTTAGTGCTGCCCAGAGGGTGGGTGCTTGTAAGAGTTAATACGATGGTTACCAAGGGTAACAACATTTTCTGTATCAGTCTACAGCAAGTGTGTACATGTGGCAGGTAGGATAGCCTCTTACAGGAGGAATTGTTATCGGCACTCTCTATGTGAGTAGGTCCGTCCCCCATAGCAACGGGAGCAGTTCAGCGCCACAGAGGTCCCTAGTCTGTGCACAGGTATGGAAGAGGAAAAGTTAACTAAGTGCATGCATGGAGTCCAGATTATTTGTTCAAGTGTGCATGGTGTGCGGTCCTCTCTAAGTTGGAGGTCCACCTTAAGGTTGAGTTATCCCGAGAGCGACCTCCGCCTTTTCCTTGGCCATTGATAAACATGACGCGAGTAAAGGAACCCGATATGCAGGTCGAGTGACCCAGTCTATGGTACCTAGCGTAGCCTCCTACAAATTCTTCCACAACAAACTCATCAAACCATGTCTTTATGGAGCCAGCTTTGTTCACACGGGGAAAAAGAGAACACACTCAAAGAGCCACAATGCTGAAAGAGCACAACTATTTAAAATGTCCTTGTATTCTGTAGCATTACCGGCACTTTTTACTGGAAACACCCACCTGAGCTTAACAGTTAATAGCATAGTATAGATTTAGCCCATGGAGTTATATGGGGGGAGTTGGGAACCTTGACCTGTAGAATTGAAAGGTTAGAATTGCTGTTCCTGCTACACAAAATTTTCCCTGCAGGATAGCCTTATGTTCTTCTAGGCAATACCCCCTGCATTTGCTGCTAGTTGATTAGAATATTCCTTTTAATATACAGTAAATTTATTCCTGGAAACAGGAAAAATGATGATATTTTAACAGATTCAAATAGGTCACCAGCTGCTAAGTTGGCAATTGGTTCATGAAAGCATGATATTATTAAATATCGCTCACACGCACATATAATGGGCAGGGGGTTTCCAGAGGGCTCTTACTGGGGGTTAAGTGCACAACTGTCAGTCACCATATAAAGCCCTTGTGTCAGGTCATTCAAAGTATATGGACTTTCCCTGGGTATAATGAGGATAGTGTTACTTCAAGAGAATGCTCCTAGGTGACAAGTCATAGTCATAGGAAGAAGGATAGCACATCCTTGTACAGCACATAGGGGTTGAAAGAAGAGAGGTGTTAGAGGAAAGGGAAAAAAATATTTACAATAGGACAGTTACAAAAAAAATACTTCCTGTACCACACTTTTCATAAAGACATACTATAATCCACTTCCTTCTGTTGGCAGTACAATACATTTTTTAGTATATCTTATAATGATATTGCCATACATGAGTAATAGTTTGTTTTGGATAAAGCCTAAGTTTAGCCTAAATTACAAACATAAAAATCAGCACAAGGGACATAACTTATATTTAGTCTGAGGTGTCCCTTGTGCTCATTCTAAATGGTTTATGAGAATTTTTTGCTTTTCCTACTGCAAAGTTAGGTGCAATGTTAGAAGCAATAATACATGGCATGTAGGCAGGTGCAATCTACTTTCTCCACTGTAGGTGGCGCTCAAGTGCAGTGACATTTCAGGGAGAGAGGAAGTCAAGAGGATCAGAGTTCCTCTATGTCTATGATTTCCTTGGTCACTGGGGAAGCTGCTGCCCCATGTGACTCTAGCAGCCATCTTGAGTCAGGCAGAGCCTATTTAAGCCTGGCTCCTAGGCTCGGGGCTCATTTTGTGTGTGGTAGTGTAGGGACAGCACACCCGTCTGACAGCACAGTGATTAGTGGCAGGGAGAGGTTACAGAGTAGGGAAAGAACAGGGACATGTCATCCTTCCTGGACACTTAATTTGGGTCGCCCAGGCCGCATTCCGCCCCTCAAGTTAGATGCTGTCGGCACAACAAGACCTGCTCTGTTTCATGCTGCTACTGCATTCTGTGAGTGTTCCCGGATGGATGCCTTGTTGTAACTGCTGAACCTTTACATCAATATGAGTTCTGTTCTTTTTACCTGGACTCTGAGTGTTTACTGCCACCTCACCCCAATGCACCTCCCTACACGCAGGTTCAGAATGGCAAAACACATGCATATATTGCAGAACAGTGAAAGCTGCACAAACATATGAAAGCTGTATAAACATGGACTCTTCACAGCAATGTCTTTATGATTTAAAAACTCCCATGTTGCGGCGGTTCCGAATCACTTTTCAGGCGCTTCAGAAGCGGTGCCCATTTATTGCAATTCTTAGGGACGTTTTTGGAGCGCTGTATACAGCGATCCCAACCCGCCTCAAAGATGCTGCTTGCAGGACTTTTTTCCCATCCCGCAAACGCGCTGCCCCAGTATGAAAGCATTCGGCTTTCACACTCAGGTGGCATGGGAGGCAGTTTTCAGACACTTTACAGATGCTATTTCTAGCGCTAAAATGCTTGAAAACTTCCTAGATGTGAAAAGGGTTTTAGTGAAGTCCAGAGTAGGTCTGGTAACACAGGTGAACAGCTGTGGGCATCCAAGGCCCGAGAAGGAAGCACAACCCCACTGGAACTGTGGTATTTTGCTATCAATCCGGTAGGTGCTCCCAACATAACTGGGTATTTTGGAGAAGCTGTTTGCTTTTAGGCTCTGATCCGGCTGCCTGCACTCTGGCTCTGACAACAGAGGGCCTATCACCAGGCTGCAGATGACTTGGTCAGATACCACTGCCTCATCAGTTGTGGTTTGGTCTCTCTGGTCTGCTGAGGGAGGGAAGCTAAGAACCTTATCTTTCCTGGGCAAGTCTAGGAACCCAGGGAGTTGTGGTTAAAGAAAAAATAAATGGACCTACACTTGCATTTGAGCATGGTGAGTAAATGGGCACTCTGCTGGTACCATAAGAAGTTTTAGTGATTTTCTTGAAATTATAATATTCTTGATTTATGCTGCCTCTTGTAACAGAAGAGACCCAACACAGTCAAAGCTTATGCAAGCCTGCTTGAACCTGTGGTACCAGAACATATGTATCTGAAGGTTACTAGACCTTGGCTTCCAGACTAATGTATTTTGTGCAAAACAATGGTGGGGCATATTTCCTCTCCCAGACACCAACGATGTTGCTCTTTTTCTTCCACTGAAGCCAGCGACGGGGCATACTTCCTTCCATTGATAAAAATGTTGGAAAACTATTCCTCCTACTGATACCAATGATGATGCCCTATTCCTTCCACTGACACCAATGATGGGGCACTATTCTTTGCACTGACACTAATGATGGGGCACTATTCCTCCCACAGACAGCAATGATAAGGCTCTATTCCTCCTACTGACACCAACAATGGGGCAATATTCTCCCCACTGACACCAATGACGGGACACTATTCCTCCCACTGACACCAATGACGGGACACTATTCCTCCCACTGACACCAATGATGGGACACTATTCCTCCCACTGACACCAATGATGGGACACTATTCCTCCCACTGACACCAATGATGGGACACTATTCCTCCAACTGACACCAATGATTGGGCACTATTCCTTCCACTGACACCAATAGTGAGGCACTATTCTTCCCACTGACACCAATGATGGGGCACCATTTCTCCCACTGACTCCAATAATGGTGCACTATTCCACCCATTGGCACCAATTGTGGGGCACTATTCCTCCCACTGACTCCAATGATGGGGCACTATTTTTCCCACTGACACCAATGATAGGGCACCATTTTTCCCACTGACACCAATAATGGGGCACTATTGCTCCCTTTGACACCAATGATGGGACACTCTTCCTCCCACTGACACCAATGATGGGACACTATTCCTGTTTCTGACCACAGGCACTATGTAATTTTATTACTACCACTGGCCACCAAGCCTGAGGCAGTTTCTATTCCCACTGGCCACAGTCTGCCCCCCTAGAAAGTTTGGTCTGCGCTAATCCAATGTGTGTCTGTTACCATTGTTATGGAATCAGCCACTGAAAGAGTTAAAGTCTAAAACCAAAACTTTTTTCATTTGGGAATAGGGAGTAAGGTATGGTTAGACCCATGTCAGTTGTTTTGCCATCTATGTCTCATCCATGAAATTTCCTTCTATTTTTGTCCCGTAGACACAAGAATGGAGAAGAACTGCCTCTAATGTTAGCTATCATTGGATCAAGTGTCTCCACTGGAAGATTCTTTCCCTATTCCTGTTATGGATTGGATTTTCTCTCATTTTCATTCCCTCGACAGTGGTCACCAAAACAAATATATAGAGTGGATCCCGCAGAGGGGACAACACAAGCTATATAATCCTAACACAAGAACACATGGAGAGCTGGAGCTCAGAGAGTTCTTTGCCATGAAATGCCATGTTGAACTTCCAGTGACCAGTATGAGAGAGAGAGAGCGATAACACCAAATTTAACACACCTGCTCCCCATTCACACCTGAGACCTTGTAACACTAACAAGTCACATGACACAGAGGAGGGAAAAGGGCCAATTGGGCCCAATTTGGACATTTTCACTTAGGGGTGTACTTACTTTTGTTACCAGCTGTTTAGACATTAATGGCTGTGTGTTGATTTATTTTGAGGGGACAACAAATTCACACTGTTATACAAGCTGTACACTCACTATTTTACATTGTAGCAAAGTGGCATTTCTTCAGTGTTGTCACATGAAAAGATATAATAAAATATTTACTAAAATGTGAGATACTGTATGTATGTAGATTCTCAACTCTGGGCCCTTCTCCTATTCCTGAGGGTAGTCTCCTTTTTGTGGAGTGCAGCCAAACTGGAGCCAGTATGCATAGGGACAACTTAAGTGACCCTTAGAAATGATAAATCCAGCTCCCCAAGTGTTCTTGTGTTAGGATTATACAGCTTGTGTTGTCCCCTCTGGGGGATCCACTCTATATATTCGTTTTGGTTACCACTGTCGGGGGCTCGACACTTTGGGACTAATTTGGACATTTTCACTTAGGGGTGTACTCACCTTTGTTGCCAGCGGCTTAGACATTAATGGCTGTGTGTTGAGTTATTTTGAGGGGGCAGCAAATTTACACTGTTATACAAGCTGTACACTCACTACTTTACATTGTAGCAAAGTGTCATCTCTTCAGTGCTGTCACATGAAAAGATAGAATAAAATATTTACAAAAATGTGAGGGGTGTACTCACTTTTGTGAGATACTGTATAATCCAATGAGAATGGCAAACAAATGTCTAAGAGCCCAAGGTTTTTAATAATAAAATCAGATCATAGCAGAAGAAAAACAATGCATTGGGGGGCCAAACACACTCCCCTTTAACAGAACTTAGGATGGAGGTTAGTAGCAGTGCCATGGACTACACCACCATATACCCCTAAACATCAATGGGATGCTGGACAATGGATGAACATAATTGTAAGAGGGGCAAAAAAAAAACCAGACAATAGACTAATTGGTCAACTGAAGAGATAAAAAATGTTTTTTTCCCTATTATGGGTTTAGCTTTAGGTCAGCATGAGTATAAAATTAAATTAAATTATACACAATGTAAATTAAATACAATTAAATATGTAAAATTAATATATCATTACAATTAAATAATATATATGCAAATTAATATATACACAATTACAATATGTAGCCATTAAACTTTTTTTTATCATAGTAAAAATATTAAAACAGCAGTGCTTAAAATGGGTATGCACTAAGCTTATAACAAAAAAGGTAAACTGACTTACTTGAAATTACCCAGAGATTTGTGTAAGTACAGGAGATAATATAGTGCACTACATTTCTGATAACATTTATAGACCATGAAGACACATAGCAGGAATGAGAAGCCTGCACAGAATTTACACTATGTAGTATAAGTCTGTAATTCCAGGTCTGACAATTTAGAATGATACTAAATGACCAAATATAGACTGCCTTGAATTGACATTGTACCCCTTTGCATTTATGAAGATGACAAAATCATGAACACTATTTGACATTGTACATATTTCTAATAAAACCTGGCCTGATTATGTTAAAATTGTGACTGTTCTATTGGAGTCAACTGATTAAAAAGTTTTTTTAAACCTCTGGTAATAAGAGGATGTTGATCTACAGAGAGAGACTGTGTGATGGCAGCCATGTAATTACAAGATATTGTTTTGATGCTGAACACAACAGTAATAGAGGGGACTGATGCATTTGATTTATATAAGGTTTTCTGTTTTTTATTATTTAAAGTGGAACTTCAGTCATTTTTTCCTATATCCATCTATTAAATTCTCTGCCCTTGTGGTTTTAACTTTGGATAGTAAAACGTTTTTTTTTCTGTCAGTAAATACCTTATACAGCCCACTTCCTGTTTCTTGGCTGGAAAAATGCCTCAGCATTTGACATCATGCACAGCTCTTTCTCTCACTCTCGTGAGAGTTTGCCAGGAAGGGAGGGGGGATGAGTCATAAGAGGGCCAGTGAAAGCTGCAGAGCTGGAGGGTGTCTGTGTAAATCCAGGAAGTGAACAGGCAGCAGCTTCAGCTGCCCACAGTTAAAATGGCTGCAGCCAGACTCAGTGGAGGGAGATTTCTGCAGCATATTTGGCAAGTACAGAATCACAGTATATATAAAATAATATGCAAAATGGTTGGAAGGAAGCTTCAGAATGGCAAAGATGTTTTTATTGCAAATTATGTAAGCAGACTGCAGTTCCTCTGTCAGGAATAGTCCCTCCAGCTGGTGGCACTGTGGCTCAGGGATCCATTGGCTGCAGTTCCGGTGTCCACCAGCAGGTGTCAGTAAAGGGCTCACCTGTTGATGGCACTGTGGCTCCTGGATCCATGGGCTGCAGTTCCAGTAGCCACCAGCGGGTGTCTCCCAGCAATCAGAGGCTAATGAGTCACCACCTGATACTCGTACAGGAAGGACATATAAACCTTGTCTGCCATATGCTGGGTGCCTTGGCGTTCGTCTCCATGTGCCTCTGTATCCTTCATCTGAAGCACTGAACCTGCTCCTGGGCCCCCGTCTGCAGCCTGTTCTTCCCCCCAGCGTTCCCCAGCATCTGATCCCTGTTCCTGTCTTGTCCTGCTCCCTGCTCCCTCTGACTGATCTCCCAAGCTTGACCCTGGCCTGGCTTCGTTTACGGTTTAAACATTTCCCTTTACCTATTTAGGCAGTTTACACTATTTCTGTTATTTGGTTGGTTACACTGTTTGTTATATTAGATGTGCGTTTAGATCACCATTCACTTATCTTTTTAATAAATCACGTTATTCACTTACGCTTGTGTCTGGCATTCTCTGTTGCAGTTCACACATTTCTGGTCACACCAGTTGCTGCTATAATGCCAAGGCCAGTCCTGACCAGAAGTGACTGCACAGAGAGGCCATCTTTGTTTTGGTAGCAACATGCATCCGGAGGTTGTTTATTTTTCTCTGCTGGCGACAGAGGATCATGATTATTGCCGCCAAACGTTGAAAGAGTGGGCTAGGGACCAGCTTTTGGAATCTATATGTCTGGCTCATGTCCTAGTTGTTCAGGGCAGTATGTTGTTTGGTGATGTTCAGCCTTTAATTCAGGTGTGTGCAGAGTTGGCTTTGTCCAGCATTCCTAAGGGCAGTGATGATTTTTCCCCTCCTTTCAGCAAAGCTCAGGTAGAATCGCTGGTATGGTTATTCGAAGATGATGGCTTATTTCTTTGAGCATTATTCAGCATGCCCTCGACAGGTGTTAATGGAGTGCATTAACGCAGTGCAGGCTCTTGTCAGACAGGCTGTATGTACACTGAATTTTGTTCAACCTTTACTACAGGCATGGTCAGATATATTGTATTCATCCCCAGTCAGCTTGCACCAACCCATTCCTGCCACTAAAGACCTACCTGCTCAAAGTTCTTTCTCTCCTTCAACCACTGTCCAGTCTGACGATCCAATGCCCGCTGTCCAGTCTAACGATCCAGTGCCCGCTGTCCAGTCTGACAATCCAGTACCCGCTGTTCAGTCTGATGATCCAGTGCCCGCTGTCCAGTCTGATGATCCGGTGCCCACTGTTCTGTCTGATGATCTGGAGCCCGCCGTCCAGTCTGATGTGCCTCTGCCCGCTGCCCCACCTGATCAATTGAATGGTTGTGTAAAGGCTGAGTGTCCACCTGTTAATGGGTCAGAGAGCTCTGAATCTTCATGTGTCTTATATGGGTTGTCTGCTTGGCCTAAGATTCGGTTGATGGTTGCCTCGGTAGAGTCCCCCTGGCAGTGTGTTGCTCCTATGGAGCCTGAGCCTGGTGGTCTAGACATAACATTGATGACTGATAGCTGCATTTGCCTTCATGGCCCTGGTCATGGTAAGCTCCTAGGGAAGGGTGGAGTACGATTTGTGTCTTGCCATGATCTGGGAGCAACTGCCACAGCTCCGGGTGTACCAGGGGACCCAGGTTGGGTAACCAGTGCCTCAGAGAGGCCTAATTGGTTTTTGATGCGCAGTGCAAGTCTTGGAGACCAGGCAAGCTATCCAGTCATGACAGGACACAGCAATGTCTGTATTCCAGTACTGTCTCATGATCCTAGGGCTAAATTTAAAGGTAACCCGTGTGGCCCCTAGCGTTAGGGTATCTACTGTGTTGAGGGACTCTAAGCTGCGAATGTGTTACATCCTGGAGAATTTGGCCAGCAGGACACCTAGCCAGTTGTCTGACCCCGGCAGTGGGACACTCAGCCAGTTACATGATCCAGGTGGGGGGACACGTTACCTTCCGATGGATCTTGGCAGTGGGGCATCTTGCTGGAAACCCAGGGCTTCTTCAGTTTTTAAGGAACTCCTTTGGTGGACTCATGTGGCAAAGGACTTTTTCTTATGGACTAGACCCCTTACGGCTGTTTGGAGCATCCTGAGGCCGCTCCTTAGAGTGCTGTGGCTCAGGGATCCATGGGCTGCAGTTCCAGTGTCCACCAACAAGTGTCAGTAAAGGGCTCACCTATTGATGGCACTGTGGCTCCTGGATCCATGGGCTGCAGTTCCAGTGGCCACTAGCGAGTGTCTCCCAGCAATCAGAGGCTCATGGGTCATCACCTGATGCTCGTACAGGAAGGACATATAAAACTTGTCTGCCATATGCTGGGTGCCTTGGCGTTCGTTTCCATGTGCCTCTGCATCCTGTGTCCTGAATCCTGTACCTGACGCCCTGAACCTGCTCCTGGACCCATGTCTGCAGCTTGTTCTTCCCCCCAGCCTTCCCAAGCATCTGCTCCCTGTTCCTGTCTTGTCCTGCTCCCTCTGACTGATCTCCCGTGTATGACCCTGGCCTGGCTTCGTTTACGGTTTAAACATTTCCCTTTACCTATTTAGGCAGTTTTCACTATTTCTGTTATTTGGTTGGTTACACTGTTTGTTATATTAGATGTGCATTTAGATCACCATTCACTTATCTTTTTAATAAATCACCTTATTCACTTACGCTTGTGTCTGGCATTCTCTGTTGCAGTTCATACATTTCTGGTCACAACAGTTGCTGACATCCTCATATATTATGGGTTTTTTTTCCTGTGGAAATGCTGTCTCTGTTTCTTACTGTAGATGCTACTGTAGCAGCTGCGTAGCTATTAATACTATATATATATATATATATATACACTCACACACAATTGTTGAATACTCGTGTTAACACACACTCACATATATATATATATAT
>BLSH010188236.1:2969623-2982176 GCA_018402905.1 Glandirana rugosa | reverse complement strand
TATATATATATATATATATATATATATATATATATATATATATATATATATATATATATATATACAGTTGTGCTCATAAGTTACACACAATGGCAGAATTTATGATTTCTTGGCCATTTTTCAGAGAATATGAATGATAATACAAAATGTTTCTTTCACTCATGTTGTGGTGTTATCATTCATATTCTCTGAAAAATGGCCAAGAAATCATATAACACACATTGAATACTCGTGTTGACATATATATATATATATATATATATATATATATATATATATATATATATATATATATATATATATACAGTTGTGCTCATAAGTTACACACAATGGCAGAATTTATGATTTCTTGGCCATTTTTCAGAGAATATGAATGATAATACAAAATGTTTCTTTCACTCATGTTGTGGTGTTATCATTCATATTCTCTGAAAAATGGCCAAGAAATCATAAATTCTGCCAGGGTATGTAAACTTATGAGCATAACTGTATATATATATATATATATATATATATATATATATATTTATTTATTTATTTATTTATTTTTTTGGGGGGGGTGCGTCCAAGGGAATAGTTATGGAGCACTCCATTTCTAGCTTGCTGCAGGAGCCACAAGAAGAGGTTGCAATGAAAATGAATGCTATAAGCGACTCTCATTTGGTTTTCAATCTCTCTTTGCACCACTATTTACTCATGTTAAGAGCATAAGGATTAAAAATAGTCCATGTTGATTGACAGAATGAAAGTAGAATTCTTTGTTACCTGAAAGTGGTTCTAAAGCCTTACAGCGATGTTCCACCCAAAAGCTGGATTGCTTTCTCCCCCCTTCCAGTGCCACATTTGGCACCTTTTAGGGGGGAGGGGGGAGCAGGGACCCGTTTTTGACAGGTCCCCTTCCCCCTCTCTGGGAGATTGGGCCGCAGCCCATTCTCATGGAAGTTTGGCCCCCTCCTCCTTCCTCTGCCCCCGGGCCAATCAAAACAGTGCAGCACGCTTCTCGCATGCGCAGTAGGGAACCAGCAGTGAAGCCGAAAGGCTTCCCTTCTGGGTACCCTTATCAGCAATGGATTTGATCCGAAGATTGCCTGGGGTGCTGACCTTGTGGGCTCGCTGGACAGGTAAGTGCCCAAATATTAAAAGTCAGCAGCTAAAGTATTTGTAGCTGCTGACTTTTAATTTTTTTCCATCCAGGCTGGACCTCCGCTTTAAGGTATTTCACCCTAATGCATCCTGAGCCTGATCCAATCCAGCAATGTGCAGGAGCACAGTGGCTCCCGCCGCTGGCTGTCTCTGCATTGGACAGATTGGACTCATTGGCTCTCACTGCTGTAAATCAAATCATGTGACATGGGAGTGGGGTCGGGGTCGGGGTCGGGGTCAAGTCCCGCTGATTGTGCCAAAAATGGTGAAAGGTCTGGGGGATAAAACCTATCAAGAGCGACTTCAGGAACTTAATATGTACAGTCTGGAGGAAAGAAGGGAGAGGGGAGACATGATTGAAACCTTTAAATACATCAAGGGGGTGAATAAGGTTCAGGAGGGCAGTCTTTTCAATATGAAACCAAAATCAGGAACACGGGGACATGACCTCAAACTAACTGGGCAGAAGTTCAAAACTAATCTTAGAAAGTATTATTTTACTGAAAGGGTGGTTGATGATTGGAATAAACTACCAACAGAGGTTGTGAGACAGTCAACAGTAAATGGCTTCAAACATGCTTGGGATAAACATAAATCCATAGTCAAACAACAAGGTTAATGTAAAAAAAATATATATATATAAAAAAAAAAAATAAATAAAAAAAATAAATAAATAAATAAAAAGGGGCAGACTCGATGGACTACTCAGTCTTTTTCTGCCCTCACTTTTCTATGTTTCTATGTTTCTATGTTAATGGACACAGCAGTGGGGCATGCATGGGTGCTCCCATGGAAAGTTGCTTTCCGTGGGGGCACCTGATGAAGAGGAAGGGCCTGGAGTGCCGGTGGGGGGCCCCAGAAGAAGAGGATTGGGGCTGCTCTGTGCAAGAGCAGGTAGGTATAGATAAGTTTATTTTATTTTTTTTAAAAAAAGCTTTAAAGCCACTTTAAAACATCCCCTCCCCTCTTCCTAACACCTTTGCTAACTAACTTGTGTAAGAAAAATGTATATACTTAAATATTTTCAGGCCCCCTGTGCCAGCCAGTGGTGGATGCAGAGGAGAGGATGGCGGATAAGGGCGATCCTGTCGGGAGAACATAGTGATTACTGCTAATGGCAAAAACAGCCACTAGCAATAATTGCATAAAAAATCCAGCAGGCAGGTTGTACCCAAGTTAATTGATTAATCAACTTGGGTACATTCAGCCTGCCCATACATGATTCAAATCTTGGACAGTAGGGATTCGAACTGTCTATGACTGGTTTTACTCTACCAATATGAGAAATTTTAATCACCTATGTAATTTAATAAAAATAGGTATGCCCACTTTTGCTTTACTTTTGCTACAACCCTCATATATTAACAGTTTCGCGACCGCAAACCGCACATATACTGTGGCAGGGCGGCCGCTCTGCACCAGATCATGTATCTAGTATGTGATCTGACACTTCTGGTTCTGGGGCGTGTGCCGTCTGTCACCTGCTCCCGCTGTGGTTACACACAGCAGCGGGTACCACGGACTCGATGTCCTCCAGCACCCGCTGATTGTTTAGTACACAAGGCAGATCGCCGTTCTGTCAGTAGGGAAGACAGTGATCTTGTGTTCCTGCAGGAACATGGATCTATACCTTTCCTTACTAGTAGCACCTCCCACACAGTAAGTAAGCACTTGCTAGGAACACATTTAACCCTTTGATCGCCCCTGATGTTAACCCCTTCTCTGCCAGTGTCATTAGTACAGTGACAGTGCATATTTTTTTGCACTGATCACTGTATTGGTGTCACTGGTCCCCAAAAGTGTCAGTTAGTGCCCGATTTGTCCGTCGCAATATCGCAGTCCCACTATAAGTCGCTGATCACTGCCATCGCTAGTAAAAAAATAACAATAAATAAATACATAAATAAAAGTATCGCACAGTTTGTAGACGCAATAACTTTGGCGCAAACCAATCAATATGCACTTTTTATCAAAAATATGTAGCAGAATACATATTGGCCTAAACTGATGAAGAAATTAGATTTTTTAAAAATTTTTATTGGATATGTTTTATAGCAAGTAAAAAATGTTGATTGCCGGTCTTTTTTGTTTATAGCGCAAAAAATAAAAACCGCAGAGTTGATTAAATACCACCAAAATAAACGTACATTTTATTTGTGTACAGTGTCGCATGACTGCGCAATTGTCAGCTAAAATAACGCAGCGCCATATCACAAAAAAATGGCCTGGCCATGGGGGGTAAATCTGCCAGAGATGAAGTGGTTAAAATAAATAAAAGGAGTCAGACTTGATGGACTACTTGTTTTTTTTCATTGCCATCACTCTTCTGTGTTTCTATGTTGGTCTGCTCTTGGCTAGACATGTGCAGAGCAAAAAAAATTTGTTTAGTTTTGATTTGTTATTTCCGTAAATTTGTTTAGTTAGATATGTTTCATTTGTTTAATTCATTGTCGGAATTAGTTTTGTTTATTCATTTTCAAATCGATTCGAAATATTTTCGAATCAATTTAGAATAGTTTTCAAATTCGAATCGTTTTCAAATTCAAATCGTTTTCAAATTTGAACAGTTTTTGAATCCGAATAGTTTTCCAATTTCCAAGGAGAATGGGGTGGAGTGGCAAGTGGAGGAACAGAATGGAAAAAGATAGAATGCAATAGAGGGGAATATAACAGAAAATGAAAGAATATAATGTGGTGGAGTGGAACAGAGCTCTTTTACTCTGTTGTATTATAATCTTTTGTTTTCTGTTATATTCTTTTCTAGTCTATTGTTTTTTTTTCTGTTCTATTCCTTTGTTTTCAATTCTATTTTGTTCTCTTTGGAAATTGGAAAACTATTCAAATTCAAGGACTTTTCGAATTCAAATTTGAAAATATTCAAATTTGAAACTTTTTTGAATTTGAAAAGTATTCGAAAACGATTCGATGATTTGAATTTCGTCCAAATTTTTTTTTCATTATTTTGGGTTTGGCATCCTGCCCCTTGTCTCCCTTGCACAGCTCACACTCCTCCTGAGCTGTCACACCACACAGCCGGCCGGAGCCGCACTACATACCGCCGGCTGGGAGGGAGGACTCCCCCCCGAGTACAGCGATCCCAGCCTGGATCCCCGCACCGCACAGCCCGATAACGCATTGGAAGTGATTGATGTGAGAGCCGTATCCAGGATTTTATACAAGGCGCATTATATACCAATTTCTGGTGAGTGCAAATCCTTAGGGGTGAGAGGCACTTGGTGGATGATCGGTGTGGGTGCACGCATGCCATTCTTCAGCCTGATAGTTCATCACCCTTCTCAGGACTGTGTCACTGGTGGTGTTTATTCTGCTACTTTCGTCTAATCATTGCCTGCATAAGAACCAGGGTTGCCAACCGCCAGTAAATTTACTGACAGTTCGTAAAAATCAGTGATTTTTACAACTGTCAATAAATATCAGGGTCTGATAATTTGTCATGCTGTGCTGACTTTTTAAGTGTGAATCAGGCAAATTACTTGATATGGGTATTGTCAGTGTTTCCAAGTTGTGTTTTAATATCAATTGTCTTCGTTTTTAATAGGTGTTCTATTATTTTTCAAGTTGCCAGTAAAAAATGTGTTCCGCCAGTAAATTCTCTATGTTTTGCCAGTAAAAAACGCTGCTGGAGGTTGGCAACACTGATAAGAACTGTTGGAAGCTAGCACTGCTACGAATACGGATATCAGAGTGGTTTGGAGCTAATGGACTGATAGTGTATTTGTTTACATGCAATTCTATTTAGAATATAGCAGCAGCTTTCTTTCAATTATTGGTTATTTATATCTTGAGCGCTGTGATATATAGGAAGGCCACACAATTTTGGTTATTTCGGATTTGTTTAAGCACTTGCCGACCGCCAATCGGCAATTGACGGCGGCAAAGTGGCTCTGTAACGCGGATCGCCGTCATATGAAGTGAAGGAACGTAGGTCCGTGTATGTAAACACGGACCTCCGTTCTGTGAAGGGGGAAGGGCTGTGATCACAGCCTTCCTGTATACGAAGGCTGTGATCACTTCCCTTCCCCTGTTAGGGCAGTCCCCCCACAGTTAGAACACACCCAGGGAACATAGTTAGCCCTTACAGCGCCCCCTACAAGTTAACCCCTTCACTTCCAATAGCATTTACACAGTAATCAGTGCATTTTTATAGCACTGATCGCTGTATAAATGCCAATGGTCCCAAAAAAGTGTCAAAATGCTCCGACATGTCCGCTGAAATATCGCAGTACCGCTAAAAATCGCAGATCGCCGCCATTACTAGTATAAAAAAAAAAATAAAATAAAAACCCCAAAAATGAATTCTCATCATCCGTAAACGCGACCACTTTTGCGCAAACCAATCAATAAACGGCGATTGCGATTTTTTTTATCGCAAATATGAGGAAGAATATAAATCGGCCAAAAACGGTGAAAAAAAATGTTTTTTTATATTTTTTTTTTGGATTTGTATTTTAGCAAAAAGTAAGAAATTTGGGTTTTTTTGCAAAATTGTCGCTCTTCTTTTGTTTATAGCGCTGATCAGAAATGACGCAGAGGGGATCAAATACCACCAAAAGAAAGCTCTATTTGTGGGAAAAAAAGGACACAAATTTTGTTTGGGTACAACGTCGCACGACTGCGCAATTGTCAGTTAAAGCGACGCAGCGCCGAATCGCAAAAAGGGCTCCGGTCCTAAAGCTGGAAATCCTTCCGGTCCTTAAGTGGTTAAATTCGGTACTATTGTAATTCGATTGGAAAAACTGAAAATTTGTCCGAATTTTAATTCAGAACGGAATGAAGCGCACATGTCTACTCTTGGCTGCAGTGTGGGTATATGACGGATGGATACAGTCAGGTTAGGGCAATTACAGCTGTCATTCGGTGTTCTGTACACATAGGGGGCTCATCCGGGATTTCCTGCACTCCACAGGTCAGATGAAGGAATGGATGAAGTCACCACAGCAGCAAAATCCCAGTGTGAGAAGAAGAAAAAAGGTCTTACAATAATAGTCCTGGTGCACTGATTAGAGATACAATCAAATAACAAACTGAAAATAATGTCAGCCCAATACTTGCTGTAGCTCAAAAATATCATTATAATCAATGCTGTAAAAAAAAAAAAAAAGAACACCATATAAATGTAAAGAGATGGTGGGGAGTGTGCAGAGTATATATCACATTACATCCAGTTTTATAAATAAATTCCACAGTCAGAGTTCAATAAATATAGAATAAAAAAGAATTAAATCATTATGACCGTAATAGCATTCTTAAAATTGTTCTTATAAAAGTCAAAGCGAAACCTCAGCTTTCTTCCCCCCCGGACAATGTGCTGCGTTCCGATACCGACTCTTAGTCAGATTCCTCTGTCACTTAGTCACTATCGTATTCCTGCAATTATACTCATAAAGATCCTTTTCCTTTTATATCTGTTGAATGCTGAAAGAGAGATTTAAAGGAGAGGTACAGCCAAAGCTTGTTTGGTTGTACTTCTCCTGTGGATCACAGGAGTGCAGTTCGCTCTGTACTCCTGTGACCCGCTGTCAGCTGACGTCACAGGGCCAGTCCAGGCCAGGGAAAGATCATGACAATAGAGTTGGGACCTGCCCACATGCCTGGAGCGGCACCCGGGTCAGCTTTTCTGCAAACTGCTGAGAGCCTGAACTGGCCGATCCTGCCCCCTCCACAGCCCAGCGCTCCAGTGAGCCCACGGGGGGGGGGGGGGCAGAGAGCTGGTGAACTGTCACCAGTTCTCTGCTTATGGAGCTCTGAGAATCGAGTGATCAGCGGTCTTTGATCACTCGGTTTTCAGTCTTAGAGCTGGCAGGGAACAGATGCAGCATCCACCTAGGTAAGTGTGAGTTTAAAAAAAAAAAAATTTCTCTTTTAACGACTTCAGCCCCAGAAGGTTTTACCCCTTTAACCACCTGTCCACTGTATATATACGGCCGGGTGGGAGCTTCACCGTTCTGACAGGATGTTCATTTACATCCCGCAGAACGGGTGCCCGCAGCACGGCCACGCTGCGCGCTGCGGCACAGGATCCAGCTGAGCACAGATCGGGATATGCCCTCCTGATCATGTGACAGCTGTGTCCAATCACAGCCGTCACATTGTAAACAGAGACGCACGTCTCTGTTTCAGTTCTCCCCCCGCCAAGCTCAGTGAAAGCTCAGTGCGGGGGGGGAGGGGGAAGCTGCAGCTATGTGACAGCTCTCTGCATGAAAATGATTTCATACAGAGAGCTCTCACAGATCGCCCCCCACACAGTGCACCAAGCATCACTGATACCCCTGTCCCCTTACACATAAGTGTCCTCATAAAACAGTCCCCAAAACATCTGTATGTCCCCCATCACATCTGTCACAGTCCCCAAAACATCTGTCTGTCCCCGTCACATCTGTCACAGTCACCAAAACATTTGTCTGTCCCCGTCACATCTGTCACAGTCACCAAAACATTTGTATGTCCCCGTCACATCTGTCACCATACACAAAACATCTGTCTGTCCCCGTCACATCTGTCACAGTCACCAAAACATCTGTCTGTCCCCGTCACATCTGTCACAGTCACCAAAACATTTGTCTGTCCCCGTCACATCTGTCACAGTCACCAAAACATTTGTATGTCCCCGTCACATCTGTCACCATACACAAAACATCTGTCTGTCCCCGTCACATCTGTCACAGTCACCAAAACATCTGTCTGTCCCCGTCACATCTGTCACAGTCACCAAAACATTTGTCTGTCCCCGTCACATCTGTCACAGTCACCAAAACATTTGTATGTCCCCGTCACATCTGTCACCATATACAAAACATCTGTATGTCCCCGTCACATCTGTCACAGTCACCAAAACATCTGTCTGTCCCCGTCACATCTGTCACAGTCACCAAAACATCTGTCTGTCCCCGTCACATCTGTCACAGTCACCAAAACATCTGTCTGTCCCCGTCACATCTGTCACAGTCACCAAAACATTTGTATGTCCCCATTACATCTGTCACCATACACAAAACATCTGTATGTCCCCGTCACATCTGTCACCATACACAAAACATCTGTATGTCCCCGTCACATCTGTCACAGTCCCCAAAACATTTGTATGTCCCCGTCACATTTGTCACCATACACAAAACATCTGTATGTCCCCGTCACATCTGTCACAGTCCCCAAAACATCTGTATGTCCCCGTCACATCTGTCACAGTCCCCAAAACATCTGTATGTACCTGTTACATGTCACCATACACAAAACATCTGTCACAGTCCCCAAAACATCTGTCTGTCCGCCAACACCAAATAAACCCCGATTTGGGTTATTTTTACCAAAGAAATGTAGCAGTATCATTTTTGGTCAAAATTTATGAAGAGAAATTACTTATTTGCAAAATTTTATAACAGAAACAAAGAAAAAGGCATTGTTTTTGAAAATGTTCAGTCATTTTTAATTTGTAGCGCAAAAAATAAAAAACCCAGGGGTGATTAAATACCACCAAAAGAAAGCTCTATTTCTGTGAAAAAAATGATAAAAATTTCATATGGGTACAGTGTTGCATGATCACGCAATTGTCATTCAAAGTGTGACAGCGCTGAAAGCTGAAAATTGGTCCGGGAAGGAAGGGGGTTTAAGTGCCCAGTATTGAAGTGGTTAATGACCAAGCAATTTTTTGCGATACGGCACTACGCCACTTTAACTGACAATTGTGTGGACGTGCGACGTTGTACCCAAACAAAATTGATGGGTTTTTTTTTCCCTACTAATAGAGCTTTCTTTTGGTGGTATTTGATTACCTCTGCAGTTTTTATTTTTTGCACTATAAACAAAAAAAGACCAACAATTTAGAAAAAGTAAACAATATTTTTTATTTTCTGCTATAAAACATATCCGATAAAAAAATGTAAAAAATCTAATTTCTTCATCAATTTAGGCCGATATGTATTCTACTACATGTTTTTGGTAATAAAAAACCCCAATAAGCGTATATTGATTTGTTTTGCAAGTTATCGCATCTACAAAATAGGGGATTTATGGCATTTTTATTATTTATTATTTTTTTACTAGTAATGGCGGCGATCAGCAATTTTTAGTGGGACTGCAACATTGCGGCGAACAGATCGGACACCTAATTGACATTTTTGACACTTTTTTGGGAACCAGTGACATTATTACAGAGATCAGTGCTAAAAATATGCACTGTTATTGTACTAATGACACTGACATTGATGGGGTTAACATCAGGGGCAATCAAAGGGTTAACTGTGTTCCCTGGGTGTGTTTACTAACTGTATGGGGGATGGGCTGCCTGGGATAACACAGATCTATCTCCCTGCATAGCAGAAAGACAAGATCTTTGTGCCATCGCCTGACAGAGCGAAGATCTGCCTTGTGTACACAGACAGATCCCCGTTCTGTCTCTGTGGGGAACGATTGTGGGCGGACGGCGGACATCCAGTTCGCCGGACCCGCTGATTGGCTCTCCCATTGGCCACAGAAGCTAGTGCACAAATCGGCATACCGGTAAGGTGATTCGCGCAGCCGAGCCACCTTGCCGCAGTATAACTGCGGCGGGTGGTCGGTAAGAGGTTAATTATGTAATTATTCAGGTAGATATAAACTAAACTGTCGCTAAACTCTCACTAAACTGTCACTAAAATCTCATATAAATCAAATATATCTGCCATCCGCTCACAGTTGCTTCCGGGTTTGGGCACAGCACAAACTTGGCAGCAGATTCCAGCCAATGATTTTGGCTGAAACCTGCCAATCGGCTGTGTCCAATCACGCACAGGGGTTGCTTTACTAAAACTGGAGAGTGCCAAATCTGGTGCCGTTGTGCATGGTAGCCAATTGGCTTCTAACTTCAGCTTGTTCAATTAAGTGTTAATGAAAAAACCTCTTCAGTTTTAGTAAACCAACCCCAAAGAGTGCTTACAAACATACAGAACTCTGTGTACAGCGAACCGCGACCTGGCTGTTTCTTCTCTCTGAAAAGCAGGGAGAAAAACAGCCAGATTAGAAGTAAAAGCAGCGCACATTACACACTTTACACTTTTAACCCCTTGATTACCCCTACATGTTAACCCCTTCCCAGCCAGTGTCATTAGTACAGTGTCAGTGTACAGTATTACATACTTGCCAACAGTCCCTATTTTCCCGGGACATTCCTGGGATTTAGACCTTTTTCCCAATCTTAGTGTTTCCCAGGAAATGTCCTGGGAAATCGCAGTTTTACAGATTTTTTGCCTCTGCTGCAAGGGGCCGCGGCCGGCACTCGTGAATTGACTCCACTGCGGCCATGTTACAGAAGACCAGCTCGTGAAGCAGGGAAGAACCAAGAGGCGGAGACCGGGTGGCAATGAAAGCAGCTGCCCCATTAGCAGCCGCCACACAGGCTTCGCCTCTTGGTTCTTCTCTGCTCTACGAGCTTGTCTGGCATGGAGGTCAAATCAGTGGTGTCACTACTGGGGTGCAGAGGAGTGTCAGTGTCTTCACTTCCACCTCACTCTCTGTGAGTGAGACACCATCCATCCTGGGGGACAGGGACCACCATCTCTTGCTGGGGGACAGAGACCACCATCCCTTGCTGGGGACAGAGACCACCATCCCTTGCTGGGGGACAGGGACCACCATCCCTTGCTGGGGACAGAGACCACCATCCCTTGCTGGGGGACAGGGACCACCATTCCTTGCTGGGGGACAGGGACCGCCATCTTTTGCTGGGGGACAGGGACCTCCATCCTTCCAGAGATGTTGACCAAGGCGAAGGCATCTGCGATCTGATCCAGGCAGTTTTTTATAGCAGCAGAGCTGGCTTAACGAGGCAGGATATGATCATCAGGTGAGACAAAGTGGCAGCTGAGACTGGCAATTAACCCTCAGCTAAGCAGCTTGCTCTGAGAAGGGAGAGCTGAGCCCAGCCCTGACAGTACCCCCTCCTCAACAACCCCCCCACCCCCCGAGAATCAGACCCAAGAATGCTCCTCCGGACTGTACCCTTTCCAATGAACCAAGTACTGTAACCTACGGCAGTCAATGATAGATTGTATCTCATACTCCTCTTGGTTCTCAACCTGAACAGGATGAAGACATGGTGATGGTGAAGCGGTTACATGCCAAAGGTTTTAACAAGGAGACATGGAATACATTAGAAATACGCATGTTAGAAGGCAGGTCTAAAGCGTAAGCCACTGGGTTGATCTTGCGGAGAATACGGAAAGGCCCAATAAACCATGGTGTCAGATTCAGTGAGGGAAGATGGAGTCAGAGGTTGTGAGAAGACAGCCAGACCCTTTCCCCAACTTGGTAAGAAGGCGCAGGTAGGCATCTGTGGTCAGCATGGTATCTGTACCTATCATTGGCACGTCGCAAAGACGAAGACCACAAAGAGGCTCCTCCAATGCAGGAACTCTCTGAGGAACAAATGAGTCAGGTAACATGGCTGATTGGAATCCATAGTTCGCCATAAACTGAGACAATCGGGAAGCGGTACTGACGGCACTATTGTGAGCAACCTCTGCCCAAGGTAACAGGTCGGACCAGTTGTTATGGTGGTCAAAAATATAGCAACGTAAAAACTGTTCCAAGGACTGGTTGTCTTGTTCTGCGGCCCCATTGGACTGCAGGTGATACACAGAAGAGAAGGAAAGCTGAATTCCCAACTGTGCACAAAAGGCTCGCCAAAACCTGGACACAAACTGGCTACCCCTGTCCGAAACGGTCACCTTGGGAAGCCTGTGTAAGCGAAAGATCTCCCGAGCAAAAATGGATGCCAGTTCCCTGGACGTAGGCAACTTCTTAAGTGTGGAATACAATGTGACATCTTTGAGAATCGGTCAAACATCATAAGTATAACTGTGTTACCCTGAGAGTTAAGTAACTCTACAATAAAATCTATAGATAGGTGGGTCCAAGGCCATTTGGGTTGTAGAAGACCTACTGTAAGATGTTGTGGTGTTTTGTTCTGAGCACACACAGAACAGGATACTACAAAAGCGGCTACATCAGCGCGGAGACTAGGCCACCAAAACTGCATTGTGTCCGTCTCCACCACCCCCACAACCTGTGCCCTTCGTATCATTTGACCCAAATGATACAAAGTCAAACACTTACTTGTCCTTCAGAGAGGCGTGTCCCGTGAAGGATAAGTAAGTGACAGGTCACGTCGACACCGACGTCTCTTTCCGTTCACACAAACTCGAAACCCCATGTGTGGGATTACATTAACCGACGTGTGTGGATACGTAAGAGGTGTCCGACAACCAGTGGGTCCCTTCTTAGTTGAGTAAACCCGATAAAGGGCTGTCAAAACCACCGGATCAGAGGCGCGACTACATCGGCGAAAACATCATAGGACAAGACACACACGAGTCTTGTTTTGTGGTGTTGTAGAATGTCATCCAGAAGATGTTGG
>BLSH010188236.1:2931290-2959529 GCA_018402905.1 Glandirana rugosa | reverse complement strand
GATGATTTTAGAACAGTTATATGGCTTCTACCGTTAATTAATACTTTTCAGACACAGTTTGAAGATGATCCACATTCACCTCCATTTTTGCTTTTTTTATGTTTTTATTTTTTAAAAAATATTTAAAGTTATTTCCCTGTCCCCATTTTTTTGTAGGGCACTTGCCCTACCCTTACCCCCATTTTACTTCCTTTTGCAGCCCTCTAGGGCTTTCCAGGACTTTGTTACAGGCATTTTTGTGCCTATAAGTTCGGGTCCCCATTGATGTCAATGGGGTTCGTTGTCCGTGCGATCGTTCGGGTTCCGTCCGGACCCGGACTTTGTCCCGAAGTTCGGCCGGACCAGCAGAACCCGAACTTCCAGAGGTTCGCTCAACTCTACTAGTGGATCAAGGGAGGAGGTTGAATCCTTATGGGTAGAACTACAAAGGGAAGATACCAAGGGGAAAGTAATACTGGGAATATGCTTTAGGCCCCCTAACCAGAGTGAAGAAGGGAGGTGGACCTCCTATCAGTTTGGAATAGCGGCAAGGATGGTAAATGTCTTGGGTGGAGGGTACTGCACACTCGGCTAAGGCTCATTATTTCCTAAATGTCCTGCAGGACAATTTCATGGGTCAGACGGTAAATGCACCAACAAGAAATAAAGCATTATTAAACCTTCTGACTACTAACAACACAGACCTGATCACAGATGTGGAAGTTAGGGGCAGTCTAGGAAATAGTGATCACAGGTCAATTAGTTTCAGTATAAATCACACAAATAGGAAACATGAGGGGAATACAAAGACACTGAATTTTAAGAGCGCCAACTTCCATAAACTACGCTCCTTGCTGGAAGATGTTAGTTGGGAAAAAATTCTAGGAACACTGGACACAGAGGAAAATGGGAGTGCTTCAAGAACATACTAAACAAAAGTATTAGCCAGTGTATCCCAATGGGTAATACATTTAAAAGAGCTAATAAAAGACCAGGGTGGCTTAACTCCGACGTAAAAGTACATGTAAAAACAAAGGAGAAGGCCATCAAAAAATATAAGGCTGAGGGGTCTCTGTCAGCATTCCATCTTTATAAGGTATGCAATAAGGAATGTAAGGGTGCAATCAGGGCGGCAAGATAGAACACAAAAGGTACATAGCAGAGGAGAGTAAAAAGAATCCCAAAAAATTCTTTAACCACATCAGTACTGGGCATGAAAGCCCCCTTCCTGTCCAGGCCATTTTTCAGCTTTCAGCGATATCACTCTTTGAATGACAATTACTCAGTCATGCAACACTGTACCCATATGAAATCTGCATCCTTTTTTTCATTTCATTTTCATTTAATCACTAGTGAGCTATTTATTTTTTGTGCTATAAATAAAATAAGTTTGAAAATTTTGTGAAAAAATGCATTTTCTTTGTTTCTGTCATAAAATTTTGCAAATTAGTAATTTTTCTTCATACATTTTGGCCAAAATTTATACTGCTACTTATCTTTGGTAAATATAACCCAAGTAAGTGTATATTATTTGGCCCGTGTAAGTTATAGAGTCTACAAGCTATGGTGCCAATCATTGAAAATTGATCACACCTGATCACACCTGATATACTGACAGCCTATCTCATTTCTTGAGACCCTAACAAGCCGGGAAAGCACAAATACCCCCCAAATTACCCCTTTTTGAAAAGTAGACATTCCAAGGTATTTAGTAAGAGGCATGGTGAATTTTTTGAAGTTGTAATTTTTTCCCACAATTCTTTGCAATATGAGGATTTTTTTTTCTTTTTTTTTTCCACAAAATTGTCATATATGAACAGGTTATTTCTCACCCCCAGCATATGCATACCACAAATTACACCCCAAAACACATTCTACTACTCCTCCTGAGCATGGCGATATCACATGTCTGAGATTTTCACAGCCTGGCCACATACAGAGGCCCAACATGCAGGGAGCGCCGTCAGGTATTCTAGGGACATAAATTACACATCTAATGTCATCACATTTTTGAAGGCTCTGGAGCACCAGGACAATGGAATTGCCCACAAAATGACCCCATTTTGGAAAGCAAACACCCCAACGTATAATCTATGAGGCATAATGGGTCTTTTGAACATGTAATTTTTTTCCAGTAGTTTTTGGAAAATGTGGGAAAAAAATGAAAACGCTTTTTTTTTACACAAAGTTGTCCACATAAATGATATTTCCAACACATAGCATGTACGTAGCAAAAATGACACCCCAAAATACATTCTACTACTCCCCCTGAGTATGGCGATACCACATGTGTAAGACTTTTACACAGCCTGGCCACATACAGAGGCCCAACATTGAACTAGCACCTTCAGGCGCTCTACGAGCATAAATTACACATCTCATTTCTCAACCACCTACCTATTACACTTTTGAAGGTCCTGGAGCACCAGGACAATGGAATTGCCCACAAAATGACCCAATTTTGGAAAGCTAACACCCCAACTTATAATTTATGAGGCATAATGAGTCTTTTGAACATGTACTTTTTTTCCAGTAGTTTTTGGAAAATGTGGAAAAAAAATGAAAACGCTTTTATTTTTAAACAAAGTTGTCCATTTATATGATATTTCCAACACATAGCATGTACATAGCAAAAATGACACCCCAAAATACATTCTGCTACTCCCCCTGAGTATGGCAATACCAAATGTGTGAGACTTTTACAGGTGATGTTTACTGATAGGTGATGACGGTCTCTGACAGGTGATTGGCGATGGTCACTGATGGGTGACTGGTGGAGGTCACTGATGGGTGACGGGTGTCTGGTGGTGGTCACTAATGGGTGATGGGTGTCTGGCGGTGGTCACTGATGGGTGACTGGTGGTGGTTACTGATGGGTGACGGGTGATGGCAGTGGTCACTGATGGGTGACTGGTGATGGTCACTGATGGGTGACTGGTGTCTGGTGGTGGTCACTGATGGGTGACTGGTCACGGTCACTGATGGGTGATGGGTGACTGGCGGTGGTCACTGATGGGTGACGGATGACAGGCCAAGGTCAGTGACGGGTGACAGGCCACAGTCAGTGATGGCTGACAGGCCACGGTCACTGATGTGTGACGGTTGACACGCCACGGTCACTGATGGGTGACACGCCACGGTCACTGATGGGTGACGGGTGACACACCACGGTCAGTGATGGATGATGAGTGACACGCCACAGTCAGTGATGGGTGACGAGTGACAGGCCACGGTCACTGATGGGTGATGGGTAGAGTTGAGCGAACCCGAACTGTAAAGTTCAGGTCCGTACCGAACTTTGGGGTGTCCGTGACCAGGACCCGAACCCGGACATTTGAAAAAAAGTTCGGGTTCGGGTTCTGGGTTCGGTATTTGATCACGCCTGTTGAATAGCTGCAGGGCAGCCAATCAACAAGCGTTTCACTGGTTTACCCTCAGAAGCCATCACAGCCATGCCTACGTCTCATGTACCATCTTACATCGTTTACACTACGCTCTGATTCCTGCACTCGGACTGAGCGCTTTCCATGTGAGTGCCATTTTAACCTTTTTTATTAAAGAAATGTTTAAATAGAGAGCATTAGATGTGGCATTTCTTTCAATCTATGTGCGAGTTTACCGTTGGCTGAAGCAAGTCTGGAGTCCAGCTGGGATTGATACCATCTGTAGTCCTCTGTAGAGGAAGGTGCATTATGGGCCTTGTGGTCCTGGAGGGAAGGACACCCGGCTGACCCGCAGGATTTATGTAAAGACTGTTGCTTCAGAGGGGAAGGTATTTTTATGGCTTCCTTTTAACCTATATGTCTAAGGTGAGCGGCAACACATGTCGTTTACGATTTGAGAGATACTCATGGAATGATTTTACTACCTAAAGGACTTTTTATGAAATTAATATTTATTTATCATAGCACTGCACTTTATTAGATATATGTTATTGAATGGTGTTGTGGATTTCCCATTAGTGTTCAGCTTGCTGTGTGTTTTTAATAGTTTTAAATTTATTTATTTTGCGCTGAATACCATCTTTTGTATTTATACTCACTAGGGGGAGTGCCTCTGGGAAAATCTAGGATGGAAAATGACTTAGGATTCCTAGAAGAGGACAGGCTCAGCAATGGCATGCAATGCCAAGCTGCGGCAAGCAAAGCCAACCAAATAACTCCAGGGATAAATCAATAATTCTCCCCCTCTACAAGTCTCTGGTGAGGCCGCACCTGGAGTATGCCATACAGTTCTGGGCACCAGTCCTTAGAAAGGATGTCCTGGAACTGGAAAGGGTTTAATGAAGGGCAGCAAAGTTAATTAAGGGACTGGAGGACCTTACTTATGAGGAAAGATTACAACAAGCACTGAACTTATTCTCTCTGGGATAAAGACACTTGAGAGGGGATATGATTTCAATGTACAAATACTGTACTGGTCACCCTGCAATAGGTACAAAACTCTTCCGAGCAAGGGAGTACACAAAGACACGCGCCCATTCACTAAAATTAGAAGAAAGGCGGTTTAACCTTAAACTGCTTAGAGGGTTCTTTACGGTAAGAGCAGTGAGGATGTGGAATTCTCTTCCACAAACAGTGGTTTCAGCTGGGAGCATCGATAATTTCAAAAAACTATTAGATGGGTACCTTAGGGACCACAACATTGAGGGATATACATTGTAGATTGACTAAAAGCACACACATAGGTTGGACTTGATGGACTTGTGTCTTTTTTCAACCTCACAAACTATGTAACTATGTAACTATATTCCCCAAAATCCAAACAGGATATAAATCCACTTTTTGTGCATTAAATGCCTTTATAACCAAGATATTGCCATGTAAACGTAGCAGTGACATCATCACTGTGCTGCACCTAGCCTGTGCATACAGTAAACTGTGGGAGGGACTGAGCAGACCCCACCCAGTACAGACTACTCAAATAAAACTACAGGAGGGGGCAGAGACAAGACCAGCCACCCAACACAAGGAGAGAGAGCATCAGTGCGTGGTCTTTATTACAGGAAGCTCCTGCATAGAGGGAAATGTCACACTGGATTGCTGCACAGATCTGGAAGAAATGCACAAAGTACACCAAGATTTTGGGAAGAATACACATGATGAACAAAGTTAGATAATATTTAGCTATTCTGGAGTTCACCTTTAAAGTGTTACTAAACCTAGGACATAGCATTCACTATATCTGGTCTCCCACAGTACACAGAACTATTATTTTAGTAAATATAAACTGCTAAATACCTTTTCTCATCAGCAGTATATAGCAGTCTTGTGACTTATATCAGCGTCTGGTTAAAGCTTGTAGGAGGAGTTTTCATTCTCCTCTGACTGTCCTATGAGACAACGTGATCCCTGACCCTCTGTATGGATAGTGGGGATTGTCCCTCTGCTGATCTCTGACTCTCTGATGCTGACTCTCTAGCAATACACACCAAACTGAGCATGTGCAGAGTATCCACAAGGCTCTGTACTATCAGGAGATGGATTGGGGACTGTGTAAGAAGAGGAGGATCAGAGAAGACATGATCGAACAGCTTTTTTACACAATGCAGAGGATTAATCCCTTAGGTTCCACAGTGAGTATAATAATCATTAGACATGGGCATGACGGAAAAAAAAATGTTTTAGTTATTTAGTTTTGTTAAAACTGATTCATTCAATTCATATTCAGGATTCGTATTCGGAATTCGTTTTTTGTCTTTTTCAAATTTTCTACAAATTCAACGTTTTTTTCGATTCTAAACATTCAAATCGATAAATTTTGAATCGGTCAAATAAAAAATTTTCATTTTTTTTTTTCAATTTGAATGTCGCAAAGTGAACAAACAAAAGAAAAATCTTCATCAAATGATTAAAACGAATCACCTTTGGTTTAACAAAAACAGCATTATTTTGAAATGGTACTCTAATAACACACACAGTCTTCAATTTCAGCAATATGTGTACAGTTAGAATTCGACTGGAGTCCAATGTAAAATTAGATTCGAATTTCAGTCTGAATTTCAAAATTTGGACGAACTTTGTTTCGTTATTCAGAGCATTCGGTAAAATGAGTTTATATTGCAATTTGGTTAGTCGGATAAATCCAAATCTCAGAATAATTAAAAATTTGACCAAATATTAATTTGGAACAAAATGAACTGCACGTGTCTAACAAGCATGCTTTACTGCATATACAGACTGATTTTACTGTTGTGGTTTTAGTAACACTTTAAATAAATATAAACCCAAAATCTCATATGAGCTTTAATGCTTAGCCATTTCAATAGAAATTTTCAAATATTGGTATCTGCAGATTTCACTAAAACAATATTTGTTGATCCTGCCATGAAGGTCCTTGTTCAGGAATGTTCTCCTACGGGGTGGCAATGCAGTGCTCCTTTTGCTCACTAGTGCTCTTGCATTGTTCTTCTTTATTAAATAATACCTTGCTCTTTTATTTGATTTTTGTATTGCTTTCAAGCTGACCCCTAGAAAAACAGATAGATATCTACTTCTAGTCCGCCCTTTAGCAGTTTTACTGCTATGGAGCGGCACCTGTGCGCCGGATCACCCTGGCTCTTCTGGGTAGGGGGCGCGCATGCCCGCCGGCACCCGCCAATGATCGAGCAGAGAGCCAGAACGGCAATCTGCCTATGTAAACAAAGCAGATCACCCTTCTGACATGAGGGAAGGCATGGATGCTGTGTCTCTGCAAAACAGGGACAAGGATCCATGTCTTTCCCTAGTAAAAGCACCTCCCACACTGTACACTGGCTAGGCACACAGTTAACCCTTTAATCACCCCTGATGTTAACCCCTTCCCTGCCAGTGTCATTAGTACAGTGACAGTGTATATTTTTTATCACTGATCACTGTATTAGTGTCACTTGTCCCCAAAAAGTGTCAAAAGTATCAGTTAGCGTCACATTGTCCACCACAATATCGCAGTCCTACTATAGGTGACTGATCACCATCATTACTAGTAAAAATAGATAAATAAATAAATCTATCCCATAGTTTATAGACTCTAGACTTTTGCGCAAACCAATCAATATCCGATTATTGGGATTTTTTTTTACCAAAAATATGTAGCAGAATACATATCGGCCTAAATTTATCAAGAAATTTGATGTTTCCATTTTTTTTATTGGATGTTTTATAGCAGAAAGTAAAAATGTGTTTGTTTGTTTTTTTCAAAATTGTCGCTCTTTTTTTTTTTATAACACAAAAAATAAAAACCACAGAGGTGATCAAATACCACCAAAAGAAAGCTCTATTTGTGGGAAAAAAAGGACGTCAATTTTATTTGTGCACAGCGTCGCATGACCGCGCAATTGTCAGTTAAAATAACGCAGTGCTGTATTGCAAAAAATGGCCTGGTCATGGAGGGGGGTAAATCTTTGGGAGCTCGAGTGGATATACAGCACAGCAGAGATTCCTATATATGAACCACCTTACATGCCAAAAGACTTTTAATTCTGCTCAGCCAGTCTTGTGAGACAATCAATACTTACAGACAGCTTAGTGGCTTATCGTCATTGAAGTTAACCAATACATATTGATTACATAGATGCCTACGTCCATCTAGTTCAGGTGTCTCCAAACTTTCTAAAAAGGGGCCAGTTTACTGTCCTTCAGACTTTAGGGGGGACAGACTGTGGACATCAGGGGGTAGAAAAGGTCCTGATGTCAGTGGGAAAAAAGCAATGCCATGTCATTGGTGTCATTGGGCCCAATTGGTGGTGTCATTAAAATGAATTGTGCCTCATTGTTAGTGTCATTGGAGGGAATTGTGCCCCATCATTGGTGTCAGTGTGTGTGTGTGGGGGGGGGGGGTTGTGCCCCATTGTTTGTTTCAGTGGATGAAATAGTGCCCCAAGGTCCAAATAAAAGCAAGCAAAGGATTGCATCTGCCCTCTGCCCGCAGGTTGGAGACCACTGATCTAGTTCAACAAATAGAAAACCTCCATATATACAATCATATACTCACAGTTGATTTAGAGGAAGACAACAAAAAAACAATAAAGCATGATCCAATTTGCTCCAGTGGAGGAAAAAAACTGATCCCCCAGTAAGCAACTTGATATTCCCTGGATCAACCATCTCTGGTGTTATTAACCTATGAATATTAGCATCCAATTATAGTTTGGGCATTTAAAAATCCACTGAGCTGGATAGAACCAGTTCTTGAGGGAGTCTATTCCACATTTCCACAGCTCTTACTGTGAAGATGCCTTTCCATATGAGAAGGTTAAAGTGTTATTAAACCCACAACAATAAAATCAGTGTGTGTATATGCAGTAAAGCATACTTGTTATACTCACTGTGGAACCTAAGGGGTTAATCCCCTTTTTAAAAAGGCGATTTGATGCTGTATGCACAGATCCTCCTCTTCTTCCACTGACTCCAGAACATGTCTGAATAAGACAGAGCCTTTAGAGTCAAGCTGCACATGCTCAGTTTGATGTGTATTGCTAGAGAGTTTATTTTTTTTTCTTGGGAGGGTGCATGTGATCAGCACAGGGCCAATCAGCACTCTCCAGACAGAGGATCAGGGGCCAATGATCCTGATAGGACAGCCAGTGCAGTATGAATACTCCTCCTACAAGATCAGCAGGAACTTCAGACAGTTCATCCAAACCAGGGACAGCTGGGAGCTATGCCTAGCACTATCAGCTATGTTTCCGTAACACAAAAAAAACTTTTTGTATGTCCCTAGAAGCTGCTGCAGGAAGCTTTGGGGTTGATTTACTAAATGCAAATAGACTGTGCACGTTGCAAAGTGCAGTTGCTCCAGAGCTTAGTAAATGATCAGAAGCTCTGCTGACTTCCATCAACCAATCATGTGCAAGTAAAAATTATGTTTTTTTTTTAATTTCCCTTGCATCTGATTGGGTATTCTTTGCAAAGTGAAGCTTTCTCCTGGCCAAAGTGGACGCTTCTCCTCTCAGTCAATCGAGTATCATGACCCGCTTCCCAATTGGCCGGGAGGAGAAGCAGGTAGACAATAGCGAATATTAATTTGTTATTGTTACACAACTGGGTGGGCTCAGTGCTCTGCGCCCCAAGCCCACCCTTTTTTAAGCCCCCCCACAGCTAGTCTCAAAAAAAAAAAACGGGCCCTTTAGAAAAAGAAAAAGTTCCTTTCAGTCTTTAAGAGCTCTGTGTTCAGTTCCCGGACACAGTGCACTGTGGGTAGCGTGACGTCTTTGCAATCACGTGATTGCAGGCGTCACCCTTAATTGGTAAAGTTATGTGCTGCCCTGTGGCGCCATGCACTGTGCCTCAATCCTCCTATTGGTCGAATGCTGGCTGCAGTCTTATTTTGATTGGCACCGCCGTCCTACATGGGCAGTGCTTTCCCTCAGAGCCGTGGCGTCACTTCCGGTTTCCTTGTGCCAGTGAGAAACCAGAAGTGACACGAGCGTGGCTGGAACGCATGGCCCAATCGGTGCATTCGGTCCTCATCTCCCTCTCGGTCGGTTAAATTCTGCAATGCTCCCTGCTCCTAGATGGACAGATTCTGTCAGTGCTACAAGCCCCGCAGTGGGGGCGCTGTATACCTCTATCTATGGTGCTGTATATCCCTGTCTATGGTGCTGTATACGCCTATCTATGGTGCTGTATATCCCTGTCTATGGTGCTGTATATCCCTATCTATGGTGCTGTATATACCCCTATCTATGGTGCCGTATACCCCTATCTGTGATGCTGTATACCCCTATATGTGATGCTGTATACCCCTATCTTTGATGCTGTATATCCCTATCTGTGGTGCTGTATATACCACTATCTATGGTGCTGTATACCCCTATCTATGGTGCTGTATACCCCTATCCATGGTACTGTATATCCCTAATTGTGGTGCTGTGTATCCCTATATGGGGTGCTGTATACCCCTATCTATGGTGCTGTATACCCCTATCTGTGGTGCTGTATATCCCTATCTGTGGTGCTGTATACCCCTACCTGTGGTGCTGTATACCACTATCTATGGTGCTGTATACCCCTATCTATGGTGCTGTATACCCCTATCCATGGTACTGTATATCCCTAATTGTGGTGCTGTATATCCCTATCTGTGGTGCTGTATACCCCTATCTATGGTGCTGTATGCCCCTATCTGTGGTGCTGTATATACCTATCTGTGGTGCTGTATATACCTATCTGTGGTGCTGTATATCCCTATCTATGGTGCTGTATATACCCCTATCTGTGGTGCTGTATATATCTATCTGTGATGCTGTATACCCCTATCTATGGTGCTGTATACCCCTATCCATGGTGCTGTATATCCCTATCTGTTGTGCTGTATATACCCCTATCTGTGGTGCTGTGTATCCATATCTGTGGTGCTGTATACCCCTATCTATGGTGCTGTATACCCCTATCTGTGATGCTGTATATCCCTACCTGTGGTGCTGTATATACCATTATCTATGGTGTTGTATACCCCTATGTATGGTGCTGTATATACCTATCTATGGTGCTGTATACCCCTATCTGTGATGCTGTATACCCCTATCTATGGTGCTATATACCCCTATCTATGGTGCTGTATAGTCCTATCTGTGGTGCTGTATAGTCCTATCTGTGGTGCTGTATATACCTATCTGTGGTGCTGTATACCCCTATCTATGGTGCTTTGTATACCCCTATCTGTGATGCTGTATATACCCCTTTCTAGCGAAGTTGTATACCCTATCTGGTGATGCTGGGCTGTATGCTTCTGACACAATGGGTGGGATCTATAAGGGGTGGGGCTTATGAGAAGTGGGAGGGGTCAAAAGGAAGGTCTGTCCATCCCCCGTCCCCCCCGTCCTAAAATTTCACCAGCTGCCATTGCTCAGGAGGCAGGGCAAAAACCTTCCGGTTTGCGTATCTGATTGGAGCTTTCTGGCAGAAAAAACTCAAAACTCTGCTAAACTCGTCTAAACTTTGTACAAACAACACTCTATATGAGCGTTTTTTTTTTTTTATTTCTGCCAGGGGAACTGTCATTTTTTTGAAAGCCCAGTGTTCATGGAGTAAAGTTAATCCAGGGAATATCAGATTGCCTCGGGGGGGATCAGGAAGGATTTTTTTTCCCTGCTGGAGGAAATTGGATCATACTTTGCTAGGAGTTTTTCACCTTCCTTTCAATCAACTCTGGACATAGGATTGTGTATATAGGATTGTATGATTTTTTTTTCTCTTTTATTGGTGGAAACTGGATGGACTTGTGTCTTTTTCCAACCTGACTAACTATGTAACTTGCAGGCTCTGAGCAGCACAGAAGTGTCTCTTGCAGTGAGTGAAGCAGACTGTTGGACTGCACTAGGGCAGGGAATCATGGCAAGGATGACATTACAATATTACAGACCCCTCTTCCCCATCCTCGTCCTCCCTCCTCCTCCTCCTCCTCATTGCTGCATCAATCAGAGCAACAAAAAAAAAGATAAACTCCTGATCCCAGTATTTCTGTATCTCTGTATCCCTATATCTCTATATCTCAATATTTCTGTATTCCTGTATCTCTATATCCCCGTATCTCTATATCCCTGTATTTCTGTATCTCCATAAATCTGTATTTCTGTATCCCTCTATCTCTATATCCCTGTATTTCTGTACCCCTGTATATCTGTATCCCTTTATCTCTATATCCCTGTATTTCTATATCCCTGTATTTCTGTATCCCTGTATTTCTGTATCCCTGTATCTCTATATCCCTGTATATCTGTATCCCTGTATATCTGTAGCCCTGTATCTCCATGTCCCTGTATCTCTGTATCCCTGTATCTCTATATCCCTGTATCTCTGTATCCCTGTATCTCTATATCCCTGTATCTTTGTATCCCTGTATCTCTGTATCCCTGTATCTCTATATCCCTGTATCTCTATATCCCTGTATCTCTATATCCCTGTATCTCCATATCCCTATATCTCCATATCCCTGTATCTCTGTATCCCTGTATTTCTGTATCCCTGTATCTCTATATCACTGTATCTCTATATCCCAGTATCTCCGTATCCCTGTATCTCTATATCCCTGTATCTCTATATCCCTGTATCTCCATATCCCTGTATCTCTATATCCCTGTATCTCGGTATCCCTGTATTTCTGTATCCCTGTATCACTATATCCCTGTATCTCTATATCCCAGTATCTCCGTATCCCTGTATCTCTATATCCCTGTATCCCTATATCCCTGTATCTCTATATCCCTGTATCTCTATATCCCAGTGTCTCTATATCCCTGTATCTCCATATCTCTGTATCTCTGTATCCCTGTATCTCTATATCCCTGTATCTCCATATCCCTGCATCTCCGTATCCCTGTATTTCCGTATCCCTGTATCTCTATATCCCTGTATCTCTATATCCAAGTGTCTCCATATCCCTGTATCTCTATATCCCTGTATCCCTATATCCCTGTATCTCCATATCCCTGTATCTCTATATCCCTGTATCTCTATATCCCTGTATCTCCATATACCTATATCTCCGTATCCCTGTATCTCCGTATCCCTGTATTTCTGTATCCCTGTATCTCTATATCACTGTATCTCTATATCCCTGTATCTCTATATCCCTGTATTCCTATATCCCTGTATCTCTATATCCCTGTATCTCTATATCCCTGTATCTCTATATCCCAGTATCTCAGTATCCCTGTATCTCTATATCCCTGTATCTCCATATCCCTGTATCTCTATATCCCTGTATCTCTATATCCCTGTATCTCTATATCCCAGTATCTCCGTATCCCTGTATCTCTATATCCCTGTATCTCCATATCCCTATATCTCCATTTCCCTGTATCTCTGTATCCCTGCATTTCTGTATCCCTGTATCTCTATATCCTAGTATCTTCGTATCACTGTATCTCTATATCCCCGTATCTCTATATCCCTGTATCTCAATATCCCTATATCTCCATATCCCTGTATCTCTGTATCCCTGTATTTCTGTATCCCTGTAACTCTATATCCCTGTATCTCTATATCCCAGTATCTCCGTATCCCTGTATCTCTATATCCCTGTATCCCTATATCTCGGTATCTCTATATCCCTGTATCTCTATATCCCAGTATCTCTATATCCCTGTATCTCTATATCCCTGTATCTCCATATCCCAGTATCTCCATATCCCTGTATCTCTATATCCCTGTATCCCTATAATCCTGTATCTCTATATCCCTGTATCTCTATATCCCTGTATCCCTATATCCCTGTATCTCTATATCCCTGTATCTCTGTATCCCTGTATCTCTATATCCCAGTATCTCCGTATCCCTGTATCTCTATATCCCAGTATCTCCGTATCCCTGTATCTCTATATCCCAGTATCTCCGTATCCCTGTATCTCTATATCCCAGTATCTCTATATCCCAGTATCTCCATATCCCTGTATCTCTGTATCCCTGTATCTCCATATCCCTGTATCTCCATATCCATGTATCTCCATATCCCTATATCTCCATATCCCTGTATCTCTGTATCCCTGTATTTCTGTATCCCTGTATCTCTATATCCCTGTATCTCTATATCCCAGTATCTCCATATCCCTGTATCTCTATATCCCTGTATCCCTATATCCCTGTATCTCCATATCCCTGCATCTCTATATCCCTGTATCTCTATATCCCTGTATCTCCATATCCCTATATCTCCATATCCCTGTATCTCTGTATCCCTGTATTTCTGTATCCCTGTATCTCTATATCCCTGTATCCCTATATCCCTGTATCTCTATATCCCAGAATCTCCGTATCCCTGTATCTCTATATCTCTGTATCCCTGTATCTCTGTATCCCTGTATCTCCATATCTCTGTATCTCTGTATCCCTGTATCTCTATATATATCCCTGTATTTATATATCCCTGTATCCCTATATCCCTGTATCTCCATATCCCTGTATCTCTATATCCCTATATCTCCATGTCCCTGTATCTCCATATCCCTGTATCTCTATATCCCTGTATCTCCATATCCCTGTATCTATATATCCCTGTATATCTATATCCCTGTATCTCCATATCCCTGTATCTCCATATCCCTGTATCTCTATATCCCTGTATCTCCATATCCCTGTATCTCCATATCCCTGTATCTCTATATCCCTGTATATCTGTATCCCTGTATCTCCATATCCCTGTATCTCCATATCCCTGTATCTCTATATCCCTGTATCTCCATATCCCTGTATCTCCATATCCCTGTATCTCTATATCCCTGTATATCTGTATCCCTGTATCTCCATATCCCTGTATCTCCATATCCCTGTATCTCTATATCCCTGTATCTCCATATCCCTGTATCTCCATATCCCTGTATCTCTATATCCCTGTATATCTATATCCCTGTATCGCCATATCCCTGTATCGCCATATCCCTGTATCTCTATATCCCTGTATCTCTATATCCCAGTATCTCTGTATCCCTGTATCTCTATATCCCTGTATCTCCATATCCCTGTATCTCCATATCTCTGTATCTCTATATCCCTGTATATCTATATCCCTTTATCTCCATATCCCTGTATCTCTATATCCCTGTATCTCCATATCCCTGTATCTCCATATCCCTGTATCTCTATATCCCTGTATATCTATATCCCTGTATCTCCATATCCCTGTATCGCCATATCCCTGTATCTCTATATCCCTGTATCTCCATATCCCTGTATCTCTATATCCCAGTATCCCTGTATCCCTGTATCTCCGTATCCCTGTATCTCTATATCCCTGTATCTCCATATCCCTGTATCTCCATATCCCTGTATCTCTATATCCCTGTATATCTATATCCCTGTATCGCCATATCCCTGTATCGCCATATCCCTGTATCTCTATATCCCAGTATCTCTGTATCCCTGTATCTCTATATCCCTGTATCTCCATATCCCTGTATCTCCATATCCCTGTATCTCTATATCCCTGTATATCTATATCCCTTTATCTCCATATCCCTGTATCTCTATATCCCTGTATCTCCATATCCCTGTATCTCCATATCCCTGTATCTCTATATCCCTGTATATCTATATCCCTGTATCTCCATATCCCTGTATCGCCATATCCCTGTATCTCTATATCCCTGTATCTCCATATCCCTGTATCTCTATATCCCAGTATCCCTGTATCTCCGTATCCCTGTATCTCTATATCCCTGTATCTCCATATCCCTGTATCTCCATATCCCTGTATCTCTATATCCCTGTATATCTATATCCCTGTATCTCCATATCCCTGTATCTCCATATCCCTGTATCTCTATATCCCTGTATATCGATATCACTGTATCTCCATATCCCTGTATCTCCATATCCCTGTATCTCTATATCCCTGTATCTCCATATCCCTGTATCTTCATATCCCTGTATCTCTATATCCCTGTATCTCTATATCCCTGTATCTCCATATCCCTGTATCTCCATATCCCTGTATCTCTATATCCCTGTATCTCCATATCCCTGTATCTCCATATCCCTGTATCTCTATATCCCTGTATCTCCATATCCCTGTATCTCCATATACCTGTATCTCTATATCCCTGTATCTCCATATCCCTGTATCTCCATATCCCTGTATCTCTATATCCCTATATCTCCATATCCCTGTATCTCTATATCCCTGTATCTCCGTATCCCTGTATCTCCGTATCCCTTTATCTCTATATCCCTGTATCTCTATATCCCTGTATCTCCATATCCCTGTATCTCCATATCCCTGTATCTCTATATCCCGGTATCTCCATGTCCCTGTATCTCTATATCCCTGTATCTCTATATCCCTGTATCTCCATATCCCAGTATCTCCATATCCCTATATCTCTATATCCCTGTATCCCTATAATCCTGTATCTCTATATCCCTGTATCTCTATATCCCTGTATCCCTATATCCCTGTATCTCTATATCCCTGTATCCCTATAATCCTGTATCTCTATATCCCTGTATCTCTATATCCCTGTATCTCCATATACCTGTATCTCTATATCCCTGTATCTCCATATCCCTGTATCTCCATATCCCTGTATCTCTATATCCCTGTATCTCCATATCCCTGTATCTCTATATCCCTGTATCTCCGTATCCCTGTATCTCCATATCCCTGTATCTCTATATCCCTGTATCTCCATATCCCTGTATCTCCATATCCCTGTATCTCCATATCCCTGTATCTCTATATCCCTGTATCTCCATGTCCCTGTATTTCTGTATCCCTGTATCTCTATATCCCTGTATCTCTATATCCCAGTATCTCTGTATCCCTGTATCTCTATATCCCTGTATCTCTGTATCCCTGTATCTCTATATCCCTGTATCTCTATATCTCTGTATCTCCATATCCCTGTATCTCCGTATCCCTGTATCTCCGTATCCCTGTATCTCTATATCCCAGTATCTCTGTATCCCTGTATCTCTATATCCCAGTATCTCTATATCCCTGTATCTCTATATCCCTGTATCTCTGTATCTCTATATCCCAGTATCTCTATATCCCTGTATCTCTATATCCCTGTATCTCTATATCCCTGTATATCTGTATCCCTGTATCTCTATATCCCTGTATCTCTATGTCCCTGTATCTCTATGTCCCTGTATCTCTATATCCCTGTATCTCCATATCCCTGTATCTCCATATCCCTGTATCTCTATATCCCAGTATCTCCGTATCCCTGTATCTCTATATCCCTGTATCTCTATATCCCTGTATCTCCATATCCCTGTATCTCCATATCCCTGTATCTCTATATCCCAGTATCTCTGTATCCCTGTATATCTATATCCCTGTATCTCTGTATCCCTGTATCTCTATATCCCAGTATCTCTATATCCCTGTATCTCTGTATCCCTGTATCTCTGTATCCCTGTATATCTGTATCCCTGTATCTCTATATCCCAGTATCTCTATATCCTGCTGTATCTCTGTATCCCTGTATATCTGTATCCCTGTATCTCTATATCCCTGTATCTCTATGTCTCTGTATCACTGTATCCCTGTATCTCCATATCCCTGTATCTCTATATCCCTGTATCTCTATATCCCTGTATCTCTATATCCCAGTATCTCTATATCCCTGTATCTCTGTATCCCTGTATCTCTGTATCCCTGTATATCTGTATCCCTGTATCTCTATATCCCAGTATCTCTATATCCCTGTATCTCTATATCCCTGTATCTCTATATCCCTGTATCTCTATATCCCTGTATCTCTGTATCCCTGTATATCTGTATCCCTGTATCTCTATATCCCTGTATCTCTGTATCCCTGTATCTCTATATCCCTGTATCTCTGTATCCCTGTATCTCTGTATCCCTGTATTTCTGTATCCCTGTATCTCTATATCCCTGTATCTCTGTATCCCTGTATCTCTATATCCCTGTATCTCTATATCCCTGTATCTCTATATCCCTGTATCTCTGTATCCCTGTATCTCTATATCCCTGTATCTCCATATCCCTGTATATCTGTATCCCAGTATCTCCGTATCCCTGTATCTCTATATCCCTGTATCTCTATATCCCTGTATCTCTGTATCCCTGTATCTCTATATCCCTGTATCTCTATATCCCTGTATCTCCATATCCCTGTATCTCTATATCCCTGTATCTCTATATCCCTGTATCTCTATATCCCTGTATCTCTGTATCCCTGTATCTCTATATCCCTGTATCTCTGTATCCCTGTATCTCTATATCCCTGTATCTCTATATCCCTGTATCTCCATATCCCTGTATCTCCATATCCCTGTATCTCCATATCTCTGTATTTCTGTATCTCCATATCCCTGTATATCTGTATCCCTGTATCTCCATATCCCTGTATCTCCATATCCCTGTATCTCCATATCTCTGTATCTCCACATCCCTGTATTTCTGTATCTCCATATCCCTGTATATCTGTATCCCTGTATCTCTGTATCCCTGTATCTCTGTATCCCTGTATCTCTATATCCCTGTATCTCTGTATCCCTGTATCTCTGTATCCCTGTATCTCCATATCCCTGTATCTCTGTATCCCTGTATCTCCATATCCCTGTATCTCTATATCCCTGTATCTCCATATCCCTGTATCTCTGTATCCCTGTATCTCTGTATCCCTGTATCTCCATATCCCTGTATCCTTGTATCTCCATATCCCTGTATCCCTGTATCTCTATATCTCTGTATCTCCATATCCCTGTATCTCTGTATTTGCAGCTGCACGGCTGCCTCTCAGTGGAGGGAGCGATCTGTCATTGCAGCCAGGAGCCTCCTCCATGCGGATCGGGTGTCCAATGATTGGCAGGGTAACCATGGCGAATAATTTGCCTAAAACTGTTGTCTTATCCTGGCAGCCCCCGGGTCAGATAACCGACCAATCAGAGCGCGCACAATCATTTTTCATGGCAGTTTAGAATAATATTATTAAAAAAAAGAAGGAGAAGAAGAAGAAGAGGAGGAAGGAGAGGAGGAGGAGGAGGAGGGCAGCAGGCTGTGTGCAGGGGATGTGCAGGGGATAGGAGGGGAGGGAAGGATCGCAGCCCGGCACAGAAGGAGGAAAGTTTTGGGCAAAGTTTTCTGTGGAGCTCCATGGCCGGTGGATGGGACTGCTGAGCGGATGGTGGTGGAGATCGGCGGCTTCCCCTGGATGGTGGTGGAGATCGGCGGCTGCCCAGGACCATGTCGATGCTGCCCACCTTTGGCTTCACCCAGGAGCAAGTGGCCTGCGTGTGCGAGGTCCTCCAGCAAGGGGGCAACATTGAGCGCCTGGGGCGCTTCCTCTGGTCCCTGCCCGCCTGCGAGCACCTCCATAAGAACGAGAGCGTCCTGAAGGCCAAGGCCGTGGTTGCCTTCCACCGGGGCAACTTCCGAGAGCTCTACAAGATCCTGGAGGGCCACCAATTCTCCCCCCACAACCACCCCAAGCTGCAGCAGCTGTGGCTCAAGGCGCATTACATCGAGGCGGAGAAGCTGCGGGGGCGCCCCCTGGGGGCGGTGGGGAAGTACCGGGTGCGCAGAAAGTTCCCCCTGCCCCGCTCCATCTGGGACGGCGAGGAGACCAGCTACTGCTTCAAGGAGAAGAGCCGGAGTGTGCTGAGGGAATGGTATGCCCACAATCCCTACCCTTCCCCCAGGGAAAAGAGGGAGCTGGCCGAGGCCACTGGACTCACCACCACCCAGGTCAGCAACTGGTTCAAGAACCGGAGGCAGAGGGACCGGGCGGCCGAGGCCAAGGAAAGGTACGAGTAAGTACTTCTGGCATTCTACTGATAGCAGCTGGCACATTGTTCATACAGCCATGTTTGGCATCCCCTTCATTGGCACAACCATCATTGGCACAACCATCATTGGGACTCCCCATCATTGACATAACCATCATTGGCATCCCCTTCATTGGCACAACCATCATTGGGACTCCCCATCATTGGCACAACCATCATTTGGACTCCCCATCATTGACACAACCATCATTGGGACTCCCTACCATTCACACAACCATCATTGGCATCCCCATCATTGGCACAACCATCACTGGCATCCCCATAATTAGCACGACCGTCATTGGCACAACCATCATTGACATCCTCTTCATCGGTACACACACCATTGGCACAATCATCATTGGCATCCTCACCATTGGCTTAACGATCATTAGCACCCCCCCCCCCATCATTGGCACAACCATCATTTACACCCCCATGGTTGCCACAACCGTTGTTGGCACTATTGGCACAACAATCATTAACACCTAAATCATTAGCACAACCATCATTGACACTCTTATGGTTGCCACAGACATTATTGGCACAACAATCATTAACATACAATTCATTAAAACAACCATCATTGACACCCATATGGTTGCCGCAACCATTATTGGCACAACAATCGTTAGCACTCTCATCCTTAGCACAGCCATCATTGACACCTCCATGGTTGCCACAACCATTATTGGCACAACAATCATTAGCACCCCCATGGTTGCCTCAACCATTATTGGCACAATAATCATTAGCACCCTCATCCTTAGCACAACCATCATTGACACCCCCATGGTTGCATCAACCATTATTGGCACAACAATCATTAGCACCCTCATCATTAGCGCAATCATCATTGACAACCCCATGGTTGCCACAACCATTATTGGTACAAAAATCATTAGCACCCCATCATTGGCACAGCCATTATTGACCACCCCCTGGTTGCCACAACTAGCTTGGTACCCCCAACCTCGCCACAACTATCATTAGCACCCCCATCGTTTTCACAATCATCATTGGTGTCCCCATGGTTGCCACATCTATCCATGACACTCCTGTCGTTGCCATCACTATCATTGGCACCCTCATCAATCATTGCCACCACCATCATATATTTATAACCATTAGAACCACAGTGTATCACAGCTATAGATCTTGTTTTCTGGAGATCTTTAGCTACTATAGAATGGCATGTCCCAGTTGGTAGGGCTAGCCTGGCATTCTATGAATTACAGGTTTACACTCAAACACTACTAATATTAAATACTGGCACCACGGGGCACAAATGTCCAGCTGGTGTAGATTGTAGGTGGTAAGGCTAGTCTGCCATGGTGGGACTTACACTTCTACACCAACTCAAGAGTCACTAGCTGCCCGGGCAAAAAGCTACTGGATGCTTCAATAGCCCTTTTCTAGAGATCTCCAGCTGGTGTAGAAGCTGGTGGAGCTGTCCTGCCATGGTGGACTTACACTTCTATACCCACACAAATTCCACGGAATACTGAATGCTGGCACCACAGGGCACAACCATGGATGTCCGTTCCTGGTAGGGCTAGCCTTGCATGGTGGTAGTTGCACTTCTACTCCAGCTCAAGAGTTAGTAGTTGGCAAGGCAAAATTACCGACACTGCATCCCAGGGCACAGACCACATGTCCCAGGTCGTTGGGTACTGTAACTATATATATGTTTTCCTGGAGATCTCCAACCGGTGTAGAACCACATGTCCCAGCTGATAGGGCACTACTTATTTAATGCAACTATATATACTGTATGCTTTCCTGGAGATCTCCAGCCATAGAACCACATGCCCCAGCTGGTGGGGCACTACTAATTTAATGCAATTATATATATATGTTTTTCTGGAGATCTCCAGCCAGCGTAGAACAACATGTCCCAGCTGGTAGGGCTAACCTAGCATGCTATGAGTTACATTTCTACAATCATCTCAAAAGAGCTTCATTGACAGGGCACAGTGAGCATGGAATACTGGCACACAGGGGTACTACTTATTTAATGTAACCATAGATATCCTTCCCTGGAAATTTTCAGCTGATGTAGAACTACATGTCCCAGCTGGCGAGAAAAGTCCTCCTAGACCTGGCCATGGGACCTGGATGATATTACTCAGAAATGGTCATAGGAGGTTGTAAACAGAACGATCGTGGAGTTATTTTAGAAACAGAACTGGTAAAAAAAAATGACACTTTGTATAACTAAGCATATAATATTTCCTAAAAAAGATACATTCAGCAGAAATAGCAAAAGAAAGCTGTGGGCAGAACTATATAAAAATGATACTTTGTACAACCAACCCTGTAATAATATTTTATAAAACACAGACCATATAAAATATATAATATAATAAAAATTATACTTTGCACAAAGAGCCATGTAATATGTTTTATAAAACAAAGACCATATAAAAGAATATATTTAGGGGGTATAAAAGTGATAAAATAAATTATACTTTGCACAACTAGCCCTATAATATTTTAACACAGGCCGTATAAAAGAACACCCTATAAAATCTTTAAATCTGTGAAATGTTGAATATATTATCTAACATTTTCTGTGAGATATATAATATTTCCTGTATATAATAAGAAAGGCTGTCTATAATGTATTTTACAGAATTTCCCAAACAAGCGAGGATTTCTTAGAGACCTGGTCACCCGATTCTGATAATATTATAGAGAACAGCCTGAGGATCCTATGCTGAATTCGCCAAAACGAATCCTTGGGATTAATAAAGAATTGTCAGAATTCTATAGAAATGTCTATACGATGTAGAAGACATTACTCAGGGAATACATATTTTTAGAAATGGTCATAGAATGCTAGACTTTTTTTTTTGGTCAGCTATATATTTTTTTTAAATTAGCGTCGGAATATTTAGAATTTAAGATAACAATTTATAGGATACTGAAGTTTGTTGAGGATATTATTCAGAAAATACCACACAATTTAAAAATTGCCATAAATATTGAAGTTATTTTTAAACTGGACATATATTAAATATGTTCATTTTTTAAATACGTTAGAAGATACAATGTAAAAATTGTCATACATATTGAACTGGACGTATATTGAATATATGAATTTAAATACTTTACAAGATACAACGTAAACATTAACATAAATATTGAATATAGTTTTAAAACGGGATATATATTGAATATATTAATTTAAATTAGCCAAGGAAAGTTTAGAATATAATATAAAATTGTTTAATGAAACTCAATTCTAAAATAATGAATCCATTGTAGAGGTGAATCTTCCTGTTAAAAAAAAAAAAAGAGGGATTGATTCGCCATCAGCGAATGTTTTGTAATAGTCACATGTAACTGGTCAAAAATACTGAGGATAAAGCTGTTTGTGGATAACATCCATTGAGGGGATCAGGGGACATAGGAGAACTAAATTTGCAATACTATGGTTATAATTAATTAGCCAGGGAGGATCAGATCCTATGAAGTCTGAGGATTCTACATGGCAGAACATAAAATAATAAAGACATAAGTGGTCATAATAAGCTAAGGATACAGCTGGTCAGGAGTCCCTTTACAGCTAGGAGCATTACATAGAACTACATTTATAATACTGAGAATATAATACAGAACTGGCCATTGAATCTGTATTATAAATGGCCACAAGATAAGATAAGAATTATTGTGCACTGCACCAGAACAGCCCCAGGCATACCTCCAAGTGCTTGGAGAACTGCCCCAGGAAGATCTATGAGTGTTGTATGGGATAGGTTGTTGTATGGGATAAGTTGTTCTATGGGATAGGTTGTTGTATGGGATAGGTTGTTGTATGGGATAGGTTGTTATATGGGATAGTTTGTTCTATGGGATAGGTTGTTATATGGGATAGGTTGTTCTATGGGATAGGTTGTTGTATGGGATAGGTTGTTGTATGGGATAAGTTGTTCTATGGGATAGGTTGTTGTATGGGATAGGTTGTTGTATGGGATAGGTTGTTATATGGGATAGTTTGTTCTATGGGATAGGTTGTTATATGGGATAGGTTGTTCTATGGGATAGGTTGTTGTATGGGATAGGTTGTTATATGGGATAGGTTGTTTTATGGGATAGGTTGTTATATTGGATAGGTTGTTCTATGGGATAGGTTGTTCTATGGGATAGTTTGTTTTATGGGATAGTTTGTTCTATGGGATAGGTTGTTGTATGGGATAGGTTGTTGTATGGGATAGGTTGTTCTATGGGATAGTTTGTTCTATGGGATAGTTTGTTCTATGGGATAGGTTGTTCTATGGGATAGTTTGTTCTATGGGATAGTTTGTTCTATGGGATAGGTTGTTCTATGGGATAGGTTGGTGCTATGTGCTGCCTAGACAGCCAGTGTGAGCAGCTGTACTGCTATGTGCCTGTCACAGAGGATACCCATCCCACGCCTGCCCTCACTCACCTACCTCATTAAGCTCCAGCTTTCACTGGATGGCAATATAACTCCCTCATCATGTAATGATGATGGACATGAACTACTCAGTGTCAGGTCAGATAGCAAACATATAATTAAATGATTATTACAATCAACCTACAGGCTGGGGGCTGGGTGCCTATTAATAACACAGATATATATATATACATACCTTAAAAAAATGGCAATTCCTCTGCAGGCAGACACTCATATATTATATTATTGCATCCAAGGCCCGGATATTACTACAGCTTTGCAATATGACTCCTATTACTTTAGGCCATCATTTGGTGCCTATTAATTCTATAAACGATCACATCGTTCCTTGTAAAGAGTTATGACCGATCCCTGCCATTGCAACGAAATGATTTAAGCGGCTTATAATTGTAAAAGTTAATCAAGGTGTGTGTGGGGGGGGGGGGGGGTATTAATTAGGAAGGAGTCGAGGGGGAAGGTTGTCATTACACTTCTGTGTCCAAGATTCACCATATTAGTTGTATTCACTTTTCATTACATTCCTTTTTAATATTAAATTGTACAAAATATTCAGATGAGACGGATTTTCTCGTTTTGAATCATCAATCATATCTTAAAATTTGTAACGTTCATAATGAGTTAATGACTTAATTTAAAGCGGAAGTGGCTTAAATAAAAACTGAGAGATAAAACACAGATGTGTGAAATAAATACCAAAATCAAAGATAATTAAACAATAACATTAATAAACTGGAAATACTTTCCCAATCTTTTTACTAGTTTTGTGATAATACATTTTTTCTTTATGATTTTAAATACATACATAATTCGGTAATCTCTATAGAAATTATACCTGCATGTAATATTTATCATCTTTATTTATTACACAAATATATATTATTTTCTGTGTGACAAATCTGCATTTGTAATATTATTATATTATATATAATATATATATATAATATATATATATATATATATATAATATATTATATATTATATTATTATATTATATTATATATAATATTTTGTAATATTTCATTTTTTAACAAGGCTGGGGGTTGTCCAAATTCTGCAGAGTATTTTTTTAAGTAGGAAGATAGATAGATATATAGATAGATAGATAGATAGATAGATAGATAGATAGATAGATATACTATATTCTATTCTATTCTATTCTATTATATATTATATTATACTATACTATATTATATTATATTGTATTATATTATATTATATTATATTATATCATATCATATCATATCATTTCATATTATATTATACTATATTATATTATATTATATCATATCATATCATATCATATCATATCATATCATATCATATTATATTATATTATAATATATTATCATATATATGTCATATGTCAGGGGGATAGCAGTTTCCGGGGGTGACACACAAATAGTATTTGTAAACATACATGAATACACAATACACAGTGTACACTGCTGGGACCTGCAGATAGAAGTTTGATGACAATGATTTTATTGTGTTACATTGTAGTAATGTACTCGGCTGCAGCGGAGCAATTCAATGGGATAGCATTCAGCATAAATAAACTCCTTCCCCATCAGCAGTATACTGACAATAGGCTACATCTGAATGTATTCTTACTGTTTATTGCCAACAATCAGTAATCAAGTAAATAAAACAAGAGAAATAATGATAGCAATAAGTATTATTATTAATAATAATATAACAACAATAATAATGATTATTATTTAGTAGTATAATACAATGATTTTCTTCTTGTTTTTATTATTATTATTACTATAGGATTTTAAACGACCTTTATTCACATGTACAAATGAATTTATAAATAAAATAAGATTACAAATGCATACTTGCATGATTGCTGTTATATTGATTTGTGCACGACAAAAATAGAAATTTGTTGAACATTTATATTAGATTGGCTGACCATTTGTCTCATCTGAATGATTTACAAACCCTGGCTTATTAGTAAATCAGTGCAGGCAGCAAGGAGAAACTGCAAAATGAAGCAGCCTTATAGTAACCATTCAGATTTCAGGTCATGTTATTTGTGAATGTTTTACATTTTTAGTGCTTTGGTTTTTCTGTGTGTATTTTATCCTATAAGTGGCAAAAATAATTAGGAGACCTTTCACAGACATCCTTGAAAAAAAAAAAAAATATATATATATATATATCTATATCTGACTAGGATGTCAGTGAAAGGTCTCCTAAATATCATATAAAAATATTAAAAATATACATTATTATATTACATATATATTAAATATAATAATGTGATATATATGTGTATGTATAATAATGTATATATATATATATATATATATATATATATGTTTGTGTATGTATAATAATGTATATATATATATATATATATATATATATATATATATATGTGTGTGTATGTATAATAATGTATATATATATATATTACATTTTTCTAGCAAACCGTGACGTAATCTATCCTCAGCTTGAACAATGATAACTGACACTTTAGAGATGTTGCAGGGGACATGTGACCAGCATTGGTGGAAATAATGCTTGTTAAGATATTCTGGGACTTGTAGTTCTACCACATATGTAAAGTATCTGCTGTTGATGGGCTCTAAGCTATTTGCTTATATCTTAAATTGGCACAAGTCACTGAAATTTGCCATCCACAACAGCAACCAATCAGATATAATTTTTCATCCGTTTAGAACAGACAGGACGGTTAACTTTAATTGCAGATTGGTTGCCATTTTCTTCTGCCCCTTGCACTTTATTAGTTATTTTTCCTACAATTAGATGAAGTTGGCTCAAACAGCTAAGGCTGACCATACACTACACAATCTGGTTGTACAATCTCCTTTATCTACCGTCATCTGTGTAACGCAAGCCTCTGCCTGACTGATACATATTGAAAGGACTGTTTAGGTTTATCCTCATATTACACAGTTTTGTTGAATTTTACATACGATTGGTACAATCAGATTGTATAGTGTATGGAATTGTCAGATGCCTTCATACACATTCAAGGTTGATCGCCAGCTGTAGCCTAGCCATTGATACATGTGTATATCTGTTGTTTTTGAAGGGAGAATAACGAAAACTCCAATTCCAACAGTCACAACACGTTATCGTCTTCTATGAACGGTGGGAAAACGGTCCTGGGAAGTTCCGACGACGACAAAACGCCCTCCGGCACCCCCGACCACAACTCCTCGAGTCCAGCCTTACTGCTCAGCACCAACCCGGGGCTCCAGGCTCTCCATGGAATGGGCCACCCGCAGGGCCCCAGCGCCATCCCTGTGCCAGGAGCGGACCCTATGCACCACCACACTTTGCAAGACTCAATCCTCAACCCAATGTCGTCCAACCTGGTGGACCTGGGCTCATAAGACAGTGCACAGTCCCACCAGGACTATGTGGAGAGGTGGTTCCACGACATCTGCCATGGGTACTCCAACCTTCCATGGACTGAAGGTAATGTGTCTTCAATGGTGACCTTTTGAACTGGTGGACCTGGGCTCCTAAGACAGTACACAGTCCCACCAAGGACTAGGTGGAGAGTTGGCTCCACCAAACCTACCATGGGCCCTCCATCCTTCCATGGACTGAAGGTATGTGTCTTCAATGATGACCTTCTCAGCTTCCCAACTGGTGGACCTCGGCTCCTATGACAGTACACAGTCCCACCAAGGACTAGGTGGAAGGGTGGTTCCACCAAACCTACCATGGGTCCTCCATCCTTTCATGGACTGAAGGTAATGTGTCTTCCATGGTGACATTCTCACCTTCCGAGTTGGTGGACCTGGACTCCTAAGGACAGTATACAAGCCCACCAGGAACTAGGTGGGGAAGTGGCTCCACCAAGCCTATCATGGGTCCTCCATACTTCCATGGACTTGAAGGTAGTGTGCCTCCAATGGTGACCTTCTACACCTGTCCTAAGCGTCTAAACTCTCACCTTTAAATTATAATTCCGGCCTTTTCAACCCAAGAACCTCTGGCTGCCTCACTAGAGCTCATCAGTGATCCCCCACCTGACACCATGCAGACTTCCCTTCTCTGCTGCTGCTGCGAGCCTCCAGGATCTATCATTGGAACTATAGGACTGGACTGTCCCTCTCTTCTCGCTGCCTCTGTGGACACTTCATATAGCTCTGTGTCGCAGTGTCCAGGACAAGGTCATAATCCAGGGTATTTAATCAAATCTTGTTGCAGGACCTGCTCGTCTCTATTCCCCAAAATCAAAGCACTTTCCATTGTCCTCTAAATGACTTTATCAGCCCCCCTTTTAAAAGTTTTGGATCAGGTCAGTTGACTTTTTTTGTTCTATGTTTATATTATGTGAATAAAACATTCAGAAATATCCCTGCTTTTATTTTATAATAAAAATAGGAATATTAAAAAGCACCCAGCATGGAGAGTTTAATTTGATCTGATTGTGCAGAGCTGTTCACAAATATACAAAGGTATCCTGAATGCAGAGGGACCCCCAGGGGGAGAAAATTTCACACCAGAAAATACATTCCTCATAGTTTCTTAATTTATATATGATGCCATGATAAGAGAGAGAGAGAGAGAGAGAGAGAGAGAGAAAGAGAGAGGGGGGAGAGAGAGAGGGGG
>BLSH010188236.1:2906953-2925611 GCA_018402905.1 Glandirana rugosa | reverse complement strand
CCTAATTGAACAACCTGGATTTAGAAATGGATTGGTTTCTATGCAGAGCTGCACCAGATTTTGCACGGTCCAGTTTTAGTAAGTCAACCCCTATGTGCCCACTCAAACTTTTTATCATTTTTTTTGAGACAAATGGAAATTTATTTTGGTGGTTTTTAATCACCATTGGCTACTTTACACAGCTGCCCCAGATTCTGAGTACTCCAGTTTTAGCAAATATTCCACTTTGTGGTATAATCCCTGTGCAGTGACTGACTGTCATTTCTATCTATCTATCTATCTATCTATCTATCTATCTATCTATCTATCTATCTATCTATCTTTATAGATCTATATATATGTGTGTGTGTGTGCATATATGTTTATATATATATATATATATATGTCTATATTTAAGCCCAAAAAGCTCCAGCTTTAGTAAATCCCCCTCATTGTGTCTCTGTAACTGAAAATAGGCATGGAGGCTGATATAATGTGTATATTCACTTCCAGTATTCAATTACCAGAAACAATTTAATTATTTTATCTTCACCTAATTGAGTAATCAAAGTGAACAGGAAGTTACTTTTTATGTGTTTGTTGAATTGAAAATGTATATTTTATCCTGTAAAGCATCACAAATTCTTTAGTAAATCAGCTGATTGACTTTGGACATTGCTCCCTAGACTTATAGCTGATTCCACAGTTGTAAATGGGGGAAATGTACTAAAACTGGTGTACTCAGTATCTGATGCAGCTGTGCATGGTAACCAATCAGCTTCTAACTTCAGCTTGTTCAGTTAAGCTTTGACAATTAAATCTGGAAGCTGATTGGTTTCTGTGCAGAACTTCACCAGATTCTGTTTTAGTAAATCTCTCCCAAAGAGTTAAAAAAATAACTTTATCAAAAAAAAAAAAAAAATTGTACCATGATGGAATACTCATGTGTCAGTGGCCCAACAATATCCAAACGACACTGCCAAGAACAGGATATGTGCATTGCTTTGCACGTATGCGTATCGTGTGCGCTTGCTCAATTATCTTACAATAGTAGGCTACATTCACATGGGCATAAAAAGGTTACTGATCTTATTGCACTTTTTTTTTTCTAGCACAAAAGTCCCTGGGTAATGATCAGTGAATACTTGCTAAAATTGTCCTGTTTTTTGTTCCAATCCCTGAATCTGGCATTCACATATACGTATGTCCTCAGATGGAGGTTTTTGGATTTTGTGTTAGGGATTTGAACGTAGCGCATGTTTACGCACCTCTGTGAATGTCTCCATTGAAAACAATGCAGCTGCATTCAGATTCCTAAATAAATGTGTTGTTTTTTTTTTCGGCCATGTGAATGAAAAAATAAATTTAGACATAGAATAGAAAAGGAGCAAAAAAAAAATAAAAACTACCTAATAATAACAGTTAATCAGTTTAATTTATATTTCTCAAGAAGTTTGCTTTATCGAATCATCATGTTTTTTAAAAAAGATTTTGAATCAAATGTTTGCTATTTCTCAAATCATCCACACACTAATGTTATGTCACCTTCTGTCCGCCTACAAAACGTAATACATTTAAAAAATGCAAACAAATTGAATGCTTGTTTATAATGATAAACATAATTAACTAAATATAAGTATAACATAATTGTATATAAAATGCAAACATAGGGGTTGATTTACTAAAACTGGGGAGTGTAAAACCTGGTGCAGCTCTGCATAGAAACCAATCAGCTTCCAGGTTATTTTGTAGAAGCTTAACTGAACAAGCTGAAGTTGGAAGCTGATTGGCTACCTTACACAGCTACACCAGATCTTGTAATCTCTAGTTTTAGTGAATCAACCCCACAGTGTTACATAGTGGTCGTTGAAAAAGCCCAGAGTGAGAAATTTTGCTAAGGAGAATAGTTAGTTTTCTTACTATACTCAATAATCCATGGTATACATGCTGTATAATAATAATATGGAAGATGTATTTATTTTAACAGTAAAATTATATAGGGTTGGTTATATTACTATACCCAATAATATGGAGTAATTATAACTACATGGGAGACTAGTATTTAATTGTAAAACTATATAGGATTGGTTGTCTACTCTACCCGAAAATACAGGGTATATACGACTACATGGAAGATGAGTATATAGTTTGGCCTGTAAATTATATAGGGTTGGTCATCTTACAGCGTATACATCATTACAGGGCAGAATACTCTTACATTTAGACAGTAGAATTATATAAGGAGAGAAAAGGAAAGGAAAATCTCATGGAGACTCCTACTAATGAATGGACCTTAAAGGCACAACATGAGACACATACAGTCATTTCAATAAAAAATTAAATTTATTTAATATTCGTAAAATCAGATGTTATTAAAAGGTGGGCCTTGGTGCCAGGGCCGACCGAAAGGTAGGGAATGGCCTCCCTATAGCAAAAATATATACGTGTACCCTACATTTCAAACATGGACAAGAAAAGTAATCATTATACAGATAATGAATACTTGAATACAAATACTTATGTCCAATGGACGGTCAACTGGTCGGCCCTGGCACCCCCACCTTTTAATAACATGATTTTATGAATTGTTAAAATAAATTAAATTTTTTGTTGAATTTACTATATGTGTCTCATGTTGTGCCTTTAAAGTCCATTCATAATTGGGGGTCTCCATACGAGATTTCCCTTTCCTTTTCTCTCCTTCGATTTATTAGGATGTTGGCACGCTCTAGAAAGCTGTCCTGTTTTCCCATATAGAATTATGTAAGGTTGAGTGAAGTTTAGAGACATAACCTGTATTTGTGACACCACATCCCTATGAAATATACAAAAGCAAAAAATATGAAAGTAGGATTTTAAAGGTTGCCACCTGTAATCCCAAGTGAGGAAAGAGGTGCTCATATTTATAAAAGTATCAAAAGTTTATTGGAACGACATGTTTAAAAAAAAAAACACAAAAAAGCATATTCAAAAAACATGCTGATGCTTATAATCTCCCATCAAGAGTAATCAAATACATATGCCGTACACAGAGATCCAACTGGAAGTTGATAGTATAGTTGAGGATAAAGAGAAATCCAACATGTATAGGGCCAGACGCTGGGATAAATGTATCATCACCAACAGCAATCGCTACGCGTTTCGCCAAAGGCTTCTTCAGGGGATCCTATTGGTACCGGGAGATATATTGTACAGTAAAATCTTGGACTGAGAGTAACTTGGTCTGAGAGTGTTTTTCAAGACAAGCAACATTTTTTTAAAATACAGACTTGATAAACGAGTGATGTCTTGATATACAAGTAGCGTCATGTCACAACTGAGTATAAAAGAGAAGAGAGGTGCCTCTAAGTGTAGCAATATGGTTACATTTAATGAAGGTACAACATTTAGCGACTCACATGGTTGATAATAAAAACAGGCACATCTAAGTATGCAGGCATTCGTGATAAAGCTGTCCACATAGACCGTCCTCTGCACCGCCATCTACATCATCCCTTCCATGCTGCATTCCATGAGCACTTCAAGCCTCGCTTTCAGATCGCTGTACTGCAGGGTAGTCTTCCCGGTCATGATTGCAGACTGACAGTGGTGAGAGCCGGCAATGCGGAGGATGGTCTGTGTGGACAGCTTTACCCCGGATGCCTGCATAATTAGATGTACCAGTTTTAATCATCAACCATGTGAGTTGCTAAATGTTGTACCTTCATTAAATGTAACCATATTGCTACACTTAGAGGCGTCTCTCTTCTCTTTTATACTCTGTAGCTCCTGCTGGATTTTGCCTCTAGTCCCCTTGTGGAGGCGGCCATATGTGGATGGACATTTTATGGTTACACAACCTGGTCACATTGCTATAATCTTTTTATATGGACTATAAACTGAAGGACTTATGATTAAAAGGTTGTGGAACGAATCATCTGAGTTTCCATTATTTCTTATGGGGAAGTTTGCTTTGATATAAGAGTGCTTTGGATAACAAGCATGTTTCCAGAACGAATTATGCTTGCAATCTAAGGTTTTGCTGTAATTAATAAGCATATATCCGTATGTGCATACAGTACAACTATTTATAGTAATGATATATAGTTTATACAGAACAGAGCAATAACAATAACACATTTCTATAATTCATGAGTACAACACTTATATATCAAACAAATCTGGGAGCCATAGAGCATTCGGCCTCCAACCTCCTGGGACATGGGGGCTGATAATGGCTCAAACAGAGGGGAGGGAGAGGACCATCAAACACCCAATAGCTAATGAGGAGTAGCATTCAGGCCAAGCCTGCAACTAATGAGTGAAAATAGTAAATGAAAGATGATAGAAAGAAAAAAATATATGATAATTCTAATAAAAAAAACAAAATAAAATAAAAATATTATATAGGTGCATCTGCTTAAAAATCACATAAAAATGTATTGTTATAAGATGAACAAACATAAGGTGAAATCAATGGATCATAGCCGTAAGGTGAAAATTAATTATAACTGAGATATTGATACTACCTATTTGTATTGCTGTGAATGAAAGACTCACTTTGAAGGCAACGGGGAAGCTCATATATAGGGTTGGTTATCTGACTATACCCAGTAATACTGAGTTGTCATAACCACATGGGATAATAGTCTTTAATTTAGACTGTAAAATTGTATAGAGTTGGTTATATACTATACCCAAAAAGACAGGGTATATATAACTAAATGAGAGATGACTATTTAATTTAGACTGTAAAATTATATAGGATTGGTTATCTTACTATACTCAATTATACAGGCTATACATAATTACAGGGGAGGATAGTTTTTAATTGTGACTGTAAAATTATATAGGGTTGGTTATCTACTATACCCAATAATACATAATGCATATCATTACATGGGAGATGAGTATTTCATTTAGACTGTAAAATTACTTAAAGTGGTAGTAAACCCGCTGACAAAAAAAAAAAATGAAAAAAAAAGCCTGCAAGACAATCGCATAATATGTTAGTATGCATCGCATACTAACATATTATGAAATACTTACCTTAGAACGAGGCCCCCGATGCCCGAGTCGGTCAGCGCTGAGGACGCTGACATGTTTGTCCTCTTCTTTCTTCCGGGTACGCGGCTCCGGCGCTGTGAGTGGCCGGAGCCGCGTGACGTCACTCCCACGCATGCGCGCGGGAGCTCTTCGCTCCGGCAGCCAGCTCTGAGTTGCCGGCCGCCTCGGCCGGATCGTCAGAGCGCATGCGCCGCTAATGTCAGCGGCTGCATGCAGGGTGAATATCTCCTGAACCATGTAGGTTTAGGAGATATTCTTTTTACCTACAGGTAAGCCTTATTATAGGCTTACCTGTAGGTAAAAATAGATTTTAGGGTTTACTACCGCTTTAAGGGCTGGTTTTCTTACTATACCCAATACAGAGTAATCATAACTATATGTGATAATAGTATTCCATTTTGACCGTAGAATTATATAGGGTTGATAATCTACTACACCCAAAACTACATGGTATATATGACTACACGGGAGAAAAAGTATTTCATTTAGATTGTAAACTTATATAGGGTTAGTTTTCTTACTATACCCAATAATACAGGGTATACATGACAACATGGGAGACAAGTATTTCAATTATACTGTAAATTATATAGGGTTGGTATCTTACTATACCCAATAATACAGTCAATTAATGTCCATATACTATATCCAGGTGTATACACATGTGCAGCCTTATATGAATGTGTATGTTAAATGTAGGAAAGACGAGAGAATATTTGCAACATAATGATTCAGAAATAATTAAAGAAAATCATACAGTACAACAGGGCTCTGTGAAAATGGGACTTTTGTGAAATATTTATAAATTCCTCTTTGTAAGCCAGAAATGTATCCCTGTATATTCGGTGGGATTCATTAAAGCAGTTCAAAGCGTAAAATGCAATGACCTATAGCAAGCAATTAATGTCTGTTTACTGATATCCAGCTGTCTTTAACATAGGGCAAAAGGGGAAGCTGCTCCAGACACAGTCATTGTTGTAGGGCCCAAGGCAGCGTCCCCTGGAGTCCGTACTGCCTGCAAATAGTTGATATGTGGATTCGAGAGGGCCCAAGAAAATGTTTGCCCAGGGTCTAATCAATATTAAAGACGGCCCTGCTGATATCTGATGAGGTGCAGATTCATTCTGATTGGATGCTATAAGTTCCCGCACTCACACTTGTTGGCATTTTTATTACCAGAGCTATAACTAGGAGCAAAGTGTGGTAACCTATAACAAGTGAATGTGATCCTATCATAGAGGACATGATCATTAGAAACCATGGTGGAAATATTAAAGTGTAGAAAGTTAGCCACGGTCATCTCCAATTATCATTGTAAAAGCAAATACAGTGGAACATTGGATTAAGAGCATAATCCATTCCAGGAGAATGTTTGTAATCCAATTCATCTGTATTTCAAAGCAAGTTTCCCCATAGGAAACAATGGAAACTCAGATAATTCGTTCCACAATGACTGCTTGTCTATGCAGTACTGTGTGTGGCCATAGGTATGGTGGCGCTGGTGTATGCAATACCGTATATGGCCAGAGATGTGGCGGCCCTGGTGAGGCTCGGAAATGCTCGGGAACTGTTGACACCGAGTATTTCCGACTATTTCCGTGTATCTCCGACGGGTTCCGAGCGTCTCCAAGCCTCACCAGCGCCCCCGTTCCTCTGGCCACATGCGCTATTGTATGCACAGAGGCTTAACCCTGCTCGTCTTTCGAGACAACGCTCACAAACCGAGTCAGGCATTTGAAAAAAAGTACTGCTCATATTGCAAAACCCTTGTTAACCGTGTTACTCGCAATCCAAGGTTTTACTGTACATATCCGGATGTAATAAGAGGACATACAATGGGTCTGTTTGATTTGATGAATGGTTTGTCCTTACAGCGGTATTAAAACGCTAGGTTTTTTTTTGTTTTATTTTTAATTCTGCTTGGTAAAGCCATAATGTGTTGGTATGCACCGCATACTAGCACATTATGTGAAACTTACCTTAGAATGAAGCCATCCAGGGGCACGCTGTCATCGTTGAAGGCGCTTCCATCTTCACCCGGTCTTCCTTCCGGGTTTGCGGACTCCGGCTGTGTGAGCCGTGATGACTTCACTCCCACGTGTGCACACGGGAGCCGCCGGTCACGGCACAGGACTGGGAAGGCACGGTATGCTGTTCCTTCAGAGGACATGCGATGGTGATGTCACCGGCTGCATCAAAAGTAAATATCTCCTAAACGCCGCACATTTAGGAGATATTTACAGTACCTATAGGTAAATCTTATTATAGGTAAAAGTCGTGTATGGAAGTTTTCTCCCACTTTAATCATTTGGTGACTTTAATGTTTACCCTATGCGTTACAAGGCCTTTCTTTTTTTTTCAAATACTTTTATTGAAAATTGACAAGCCTCAAACAGAAAGAGAAAGGGGTGCAACAAGGCCTTTTTGATTTATTAAAACTTTTATGGATTGTTTACGTTTTTTTAATATATAGTTTTGGTAAATCTAAAGGAGATTGTACAATCAGATTGAATAGTGTATGGCCAGTTTAAGGCTAGGTTTACACATGTGAATGTCACTGCCCAGTCAGATGGCTTTTCAGAGGTATTTTTACAGATGGGGAGAAGGCAATCTTACCACCTATTTTAACCCTGTAAATGGCACTTCACCGCCTCGCAACTGTGTACATTACGCTCGGTTGAAGAATAGCCCCTTTTGCTTGAATGGGTCGGTTTCAGCAGCGATACTTGAAATCCAAATTAATATGTGACGTCAATCAAAAAAAACTATGAATTATATTCAAACATATATTAATCCCAAATAATAATGGTGTATTGATCAGTCCACAGAGTGTATTATAAAAAATAAAGATCTATATAAAATATATAATAAGTAAAAAAATGTATGTGCTGAAAAACAGTTCAACCAATATCCAAAATATTCTTCCTTTGGATCAAAAAAACCTCTGTACAATCAACGGTGGATCTACCAAACCTATGCTGTATGAGGACCTAAAGAATATGTAAACTCAGCATCCCATATACCTAATATGTGCCTGTTGTACCATGTACTTGTATGAGAAAGTATCCTGTTCTCTTTGTATTGCTTCCTTTGTGCCAGTCCCTCTGCTTTCCTATTACTAACTGACCACACTACGCAGGAGAACACAGCATGGTCAGTTCTCTAGCTATGCTGGGAACACAGTGTACTCTCCTCCAATGATCAGACTTCTCCTGACTTCCCTTGCCCCTGCACAGCCATTCACTGGGAAGCTCAGTGTGCTGCTGCTTCTCCTCCCCCAGCTCTTATGCAGCTGAGAACAGAGGGAACATGATCACTTTTAAAAAAGGGAAAAAAAAGTATTTAAGTTTTTTTTATATATATCTGTAGACAAATGTTTTGTCTTTCACTTCTATTTTAAACTTAATGGATTGTTGTACAAGGTGATCTTTAACCATCACTTTAACTAAACTATTCGGCCATATTGTATCCAATTAGGCAGGCCTATGTAGTATTATGTAACTGCTGGTAGATCTAAAGGACATTGTACAATTTAATCAAAATTTAGGTGGTGAGCTTAAGGCTGGGCTCACAGCCTTAAGCTCAGCACCCAAATGAATCCGCATCCAATTTGCAATAGCAGGAAATATTGCCTGGCTCTCTATGGAGCCGGTTCACATATCTCCGCTGCAGCTCCGGTGCGAATTTGCACAGGAAGCCCTGTGCGTCTTTTGGTCCATTTCAGGTCTGAATTCAGCCAAATATTTGGGCTGAAATCGGACCTGAAACAGTGAACCAGGGTGCACCGGACCCCTGCTGTGAACCGGAGCCGTCTGAGGTGTGAACCCAGCCTAAAAGAGAATGTTCAATCCAAATTCAATAGAATACCTCTAAAAGATTTGACAACAGACCGACTTTAGGCCACTGGTATCTAACTACTTAACCACTTCACCCCCGGAAGGATTTCACACTTTAGGACCAGAGCACTTTTTGCGATTTGGCACTGCGTCGCCTTAACTGACAATTGCGCGGTCGTGCGACATTGTACCCAAACAAAATTTGCAACCTTTTTTCCCCACAAATAGAGCTTTCTTTTGGTTGGTATTTGGTCCCCTGTGCGTCATTTCTGATCACCACTATAAACAAAAAAAGTGTGACAATTTTGCAAGAAAAACAAATAAAAAAAGTATCACAGACAGTACTCAATTTTCTCAAGAAAAACAATATTTCTTACTTTTTGCTAAAATACAAATCAAAATCAAAAATATAAAAAAACTAATTTATTCATCGGTTTTGGCCAATTTATATTCTTCCTCGCAATCTGCGTTTATTGGTTGGTTTGCGCAAAAGTTGCTGCGTTTACAAACCATGAGAATAAATTTCTGGCATTTTTTACTGGTAATGGCGGCGATCTGCGATTTTTATCGGGACTGTAATATTGGGGCGGACATATCGGACATTTTTGACACTTTTTTGGGGCCAATGACATTTATACAGCGATCAGAAATTGAAATATCCACTGATTACTGTATAAATGTCATTGGCAATGAAGGGGTTAACCTGCAGGGGGCAGGGAAGGGGTTAGCTGTGTTCCCTGGGCGTGTTATAACTGTGAGGGGGCTGGGCTACCAATGGCATTAGAGATTTAACTGATCCCAGTGACAGGGATCAGTAGATCTCTTACATGCCCACTGACAGAGCGGAGAACCATCATGTTTACATCGGCAGTTCCCTGTTTTTTCTCTCTGGCAGGTCAACCGATTTTCGCCGGCGAGCCGCAGGCACACTCCTCCAGAGTGCGGTGGGCACGAGAGCGTGCCACCAGCGGTGCGCTCCCTCCCGCTAACTGTGCACGCTCGGATCGCTGCTTATATACGCCAATTCGCGAGACAGCGCCACACTGTCACAGTAAATATACAGTACGCGGTCGGGAAGTGGTTAAACAAAAAAATAGAAAAAAAAATAATGCTACAAAAATTAGGGGCTTTACAGAGCAATGATTAAAAAAATGATTTCTTGACTTTCTCCATGTATTAGATTCCTTCAGCCTGGCAAATTTTGCTTTTAGTAAAACAAAGTAAATATTTCTGACCCTGCAGAACCGTATTAGTTTACACTCGCTTCAAACGCAGGCGTTTCATGAGCGTTCTAGAAGCTCCACAAATTCTGTGTGCATTGCAGCACCCGGTGCTGTTCACATGGATGTGTTAGCATTGCGTCGTGACTCGTGACAAAATTGACCCGACGTGTCATTTGCCAGGCTTTGCTGCTCTCCAGATTCTTCTATTGATGTAAATGGAAATGCGCTGCAATCGCGTCACAAACACCCGTATGGCATTTACCACGTATTTGAGATGTGTTTAGAAAGCATTACTAGTCAAAAGGATAATACAAAAATCCATGCAATAAAAAACCAACACAGAGGGAACGTCTGGCAATCTTTTTTAACATAACACAAATGCATCAAATACACCCCATAAACAAGCTGTCAATGCATCTTAATGCTTTAGACGCATTAACACCTTCCTGCCTGGCCAACAGTAAAATGACAGGTGGGTGGGAGCACTGTTGTCCTGGGAGGATGTAATATGACATCTCGTGAGGCCGCAGTACCAGTACCAAGTGACTGGCGCAGCCAATCACAGCAGATCCCATGATGGTTGTAAACAATGGATGGTTTCCTTTCATGCCATTCATTGTATAAAATTGTGTTGCTAGCTGTGATTGGTCACAGTGATCATATGGTACAGACAGGGCCAATCACAGCCCATCTGCCCCATGTGATTAGCTTTGGCTTATCACATAAAGGAAATAGGGATTGGGAATTTTTAAGGTGCCAGATTGAGATAAGATGTCTCTACAACATATTTTAAAATATAACAAATTGTATTCGATCCATTAAATAGCTACTGTAATATTTGTTTAAAGAATTTTACAAAATAAAGATCCCAATATATAGCTTAACAATATTTGCTCAACATGTTTCCCCAGGATATGGCTTCTTCAGGAGACATTATATTTTATTGTACAGGGTATTCATGAAAAAATATTTTAACAAAGATTACAGTATCTTTTTAATGTATTGAATAAAATTTGTTATATATTAAAATATGTTGTAGCGCATTATCTCTATCTAGCACCTTAAGAGCCGGTTCGCACAGGGGCGACTTGTCAGGCGACTAGGTCCATGCAGTGCAATGGAATTGTTCTAATAGGAGCAACTCAAGTTCCTGTACTACTTTGGGGGCGACTTCAAGCGACTTGCATTGACTTCTATTATAGAAGTTGTTTGCAAGCCACGCTGAAATCGCGCTGTGCGGGGCGGCTTCAAGTCGCCCCTGAAGTTGGATCGCCCCTGTGTGAACTGGCTCTTAAATTCCCCATTTCCTTCATATGGTTTCTAATCTATAGGGATTTGATGCCTTGCTCCTCATATCCTTGGGTGTCATCCTATCAATCTACTTTGGCCTATCACAGCTAATCACAACAAAAGACACTGAATTAGCCAGTTTCATTGAGTATAAATGGTTGCTTATAACAATGAAATTCATTCATGTGAAGAAAAAAATCCTGATCACTTCCCCAGAGTAGTACAGTGTTACTATATAAACACTGTATTGCTCTGGTGACAGTAAGAAACAAAATTGTAAAAAAAGAAAAAATATGATTAAAAAAATAAAAATTAGAAGACAGATATTACATACTGTCACCAGTCAGTGTGCCTGATCATTGTCACACCAGTTATATGATAACACTGTATTGCACTGGTGAAAGTATGTAAAATAAAATTGTGATTTTTTTTTTATAAAATTTTCATTTTCCAAAAAAGAAATTGTGACAAAAAAATTACAACTTCAAAAAAGTTGCCATGTCTCTTACTAAATACCTTGAACTGTCTACTTTCCAAACTGAGTCATTTTGGGATATTTGTACTTTCCTGGCATTTTCACCACTCAAAAAAATTAGATAGTCAGTCAGTACATCAGGATTGATCAATTTTCAGATATACAGCATCTCACAAAAGTGAGTACACCCCTCACATTTTTGTAAAAAATGTATTCTATTTGTGTGAAAAAAAGATAAAAATTTCATATGAGTACAGTGTAGCATGACCGCGTAATTGTCATTCAAAGTATGGCAGCACTGAATTCTGGATCCTTAACTAGCAGAGGGGCCAAACAATGGCCCGATGTACTTGTTTTAAAGGGGCTTTGTTATCCTGCAAAAATTAATTAATATTATTATACAGGATCTATATAGTGCCATATAATGTGTGTGTGTGTGTGTGTGGGGGGGGGGGGGTGGTTGTAGGTGCGTGTCGCTGTTATTTTATCTTGCATTGTACATGCATAATACATTTTTGTAGAGGTAACTCGCTTGGGTGTGTATAGTATTCTTTTTTTGCTTTTGGTTTTATATAGCGCCAATAGTTTGTGCAGTGCTTTACAATCTAAAGGAAGACAGTACAGTTACAATACAAGAGGGTTAAGAGGGCCCTGCTCATAAGAGCTTACAATCTAATAGGGTTGGTAATAGCTGTGGGGGATGAGCTAATAGAAGAGTTAAAAGCTGTTATTTGGAGACGTGATAGGCTTAAATCAATATTTATTTTCAGCATTGTCCAACCATGGGGCAGCACTGGCATTGAGGACTGTATGTAGTTTTATTTTTTATTTTTTTATTTTTTTATCTTTGACATCAAAACCATTTACATTACATTTTTCTAATTTAATAATAAAATTATTATTATCATTAATTATTATTAATTAAATATAATTGATTTCTTCATTTTTTCATGATGTTCTCAACACCATGGTCTCAGCATCACAAATGCCTACTTTATTAAAGCTAAAGTGGCACGTTAATCAAATCCACCGTAAGCCAACATGATTGCTTTAAAATTTTTAGTTTGCAGTTATAAGAAGAAAAGGTTTAATTTTATGACTGATAAAAAGATTATAGATGTATATATATATATGAATATTTAAAAAAAATTGACATATAGGATGCAGTCGATCAATAGCATTAACACATTACTTGAATGGGGAGGGAGGAGCACCCCGGGGTCTGGAATAATGCAACCCTTGGTGAGAGAATGAAATAATCCATTGAAAGTATAAGGAGCATATAGATCAAGCCAATGCATTTCGTCAGACCTTTCTCCCCCTTCTTCAGGGCTGCTGGTACGTGCTAACGGAGACCGGTGCTTGTTGTCTCATAATATATCACATAAGCTGGCCTTCTGCCATTACAAGAAATTCTGATGCCACCACAGAGCCCATTCATCTCCGTAGTGCGTACCAGCAGTCCTGAAGAAGGGAGGGAGACAGTTCTCCTGAAATGCGTTAGCTCAGTTTGTACTTTTTTATACTTTCAATAAATGATTGTATTCGCTCATCAGGAGTTGCAATATTCCCGACACTGCGTGCTCCTCCTTCCCCATTCAAGTATCGTTTCTGTTGAAGCAACAGTAAGTTAGCAGCCCAAACCTCCAAAAACAGGGGACCAGCACCACCATCCATCTACAGAAACATCAAATAACTACCAGTAACCTTTTAAATCTGTCCTAGGCAGTCTCCAGCTCAAACTAGTATTAAAGTGGTTATAAATCTCAGACATGAAATATGAGCAAAGCATATCCCTCTATAGTGTGTGTTTGTCTCAATCCAGAGAACTAAGTGTCATTTCTGTCTGCTGCTTCCTTCCTCTGCTATCAACTTGAATCACTACTGACAAGTTTTTCTGACACTAAGAGAAAGAAGGTGACAGAAGAAGGAGCTCCAGCACACAGTCTGTGATTGACAGCCTCAGCTTTGTTCCTATGTGCTGTGTGAAGGAGGTTTGTCATTTCTCTCCAATCAGAGCTCACCTCACTGAGCTGTGCAGAGTGTAAGTTCAGCTCTCACTCAGCTCTCTGCCCCCTGTTTTCTGATAGCTCATACAAACTTTATACATTCTGGACTTTGAATGGCTGTAGAGTAGACAGCAGATAAACAGGTACAACTTATGCTGGAGGATTTGTTTAATCTCTGTGTATCACCCGAGGCCAGTCACTTCACTGGGTATATGTAGGGGTTCACAACCACTTTAACACAGAGAATACATCACAATGGGGTGAAGAGGTCCTTAACAAGGAGACACCGCTGTGCACAGGGTAGACGTATGCTGGTGATGCTGTAAGGCTCCACCTAATTCTATTCACATCCATTTTCTCTGGGACATTGTCTAACCAATGACCATGCTTTGTACAGCCATTTTGCAGGAAGAACTCAGGTTAAAATACATTGTAAAAGCAAAGGCAAAACTTTTTTCACTTTTCATTTTGGAGTTTTATTGCTAACTGTGTCCCATGGGAAATATTTTGCTTCACTTCCTGTCCCATAACCAAAACAGGAAGTGAGAGAAAATCCCTGGATGTCACCGATCCTAGTGTCCCCAATGGAGGATTTGCCCTCATTTCCTTTTCTGGTGCTCCAAAATTTGTGATTTTCTCTCATTTTCACTGTTGGTCATAATGGTCACAGAGATAAACAGGGTGAATCTCTCTCAAGGGGAAAAGGGGACACAGACAGCAAAAAAAACCAAGACTGCCAGGAGTTCTAATTCTTCTCCATTCTATCCAAACCTACACAAAAAGTTTTGCCTTTAGTTATACTTTAACCACTCACCCACAATGTACTGCAGATGGGCGCAGTACAGGCACAGCGATGTACTGGTACGTTGCTGCCAGTTTCCAGGTTTAGGGTGCACGCATGCGCACCCCCGCTGACACCAAGTTTGTCAGCAGGTCCCGGCTAATGATTCATGGCCAGGATCTGCTGATCGGTTGTGTCCCAGAGCTCTGTGTTGGCAATCAACACAGAGCTCTGTACAGAAGGAATAATCTCTCATTTCTTCTCCCTGCAAAGCAGGAATAAGGACCAAACAGATCTTTAGTAAAAAGCAGCACACATTACACACATGAACACTTGTTAGGCACACATTTAACCCCTTGATTACCCGTGATCTTATCCCCTTCCCATTCAGTGTCATTAGTACAGTGACAGTGTAGAATATTATCACTGATCACTGTATTAGTGTCACTGGTGATGTCAGTGTCAGTTAGTCAGGTCCCACCTAGTGGCAGTTAGTTGCAGATTGACCTCTGCACTATCACAATCCCATTATAAGTCGCTGATTGCTAGTATAAAAAAAAATTCCATTATATATACCATAGTTTGTAAACGCTATAACTTTAACGTAAACCAATCAATAAACACTTTTTTTTACCAAAGATATGAAGCATGATACAGGATGGCCTAAATATATGAAGAAATTTGATTTATTTTATTTTTTTGTATATGTTTTTTTATCAGAAAGTAAAAAATATTGGGTTTTTTTCCTCAAAAATTTTAGATCCTTTTTCGTTAAAAATAAAAAACCCAGTGGTGATCAAAATCCATCAAGCGAAAGCTACATTTGTGTGAAAAAAATTATCTAAATGTTGTTTGGGCACAGTGTTGTATGACTGCGCAATTAGCAGGTAAAGTAGTGCAGTGCTAAATAGCCAAAAATGGCTTGGTCACAAAGGGGGTAAAATCATCCGGGGGTCAAGTGGTTAAAGATGATGTGACACCGAGATCCAGTATCTCTAACCACTTCCCAAAACACGTGCCGTGTTTTCGCGGTGGCAGTCGGGATGCTGAGCGCGCATCACCTTAAAAACACGGCGATCTGCGAACAGCCGCTAGGGGGCGCGCACATGCCGCACTCCTGAGGAGTGTGCCCGCGGCTCAGGCGGACCCCATGTCCGCCGCCGAGCCGCGATGAGCGGCCACAGGCAGAGAACGGGGAACCGCCGATGTAAACACGGCGGTTACCCGCTCTGTTAGTGGGGGGCATGGGTGATCTACTGATCCCTGTCACTGGGATCAGTTAGATCTCTTATGCCCATGTTAGCCCAACCCCCCCACAGTAAGAACACACCCAGGGAACACAGTTAACCCCTAGCTCTCCCCCCCAGGTTAACCCCTTCACTGCCAATGACATTTATACAGTAATCAGTGGACATTAAAATTTCTGATTGCTGTATAAATGTCATTGGTCCCAAAAAAGTGTCAAAAATGTCCAACATGGCCGCTGCAATATCGCAGTACCGCTAAAAATCGCAGATCGCCGCCATTACTAGTAAAAAATAAAAAAAAAAATAAAAACCCCAGAAATTAATTCTCACCATCCGTAAACGCGGCCACTTTTGCGCAAACCAATCAATAAATGCTGATTGCGTTTTTTTTATCACAAATATGAGGAAGAATATAAATCGGCCAAAAACGGTGAAAAAAAATGTTTTTTTATATTTTTTTTTTGGATTTGAATTTTAGCAAAAAGAAAGAAATTTGGGTTTTTTTGCAAAATGGTCGCTGTTCTTTTGTTTATAGCGGCGATCAGAAATGACGCAGAGGCGATCAAATACCACCAAAAGAAAGCTCTATTTGTGGGAAAAAAAGGATGCAAAGTTTGTTTGGGTACAATGTCGCACGACCGCGCAATTGTCAGTTAAAGCGACGCAGCGCCGAATCGCAAAAAGTGCTCTGGTCCTAAAGTGGGAAATTCTTCCGGGGCTGAAGTGGTTAAAAAAAATACTGTTCTCAGAAGTGTAGCTGTTCTTACATAGTTATGAGGTTAGTTTACCCTTATTGAATCTGCAGAGAATAATAAGAAATCAGACAAAATATTTGAATGCATATGAACTGTTTCCTGCCCCCGTGATTGTGGCACACATGTTGCTATCAATATGTTTTACTAAAGGAGTATAACATGGTTACCTAGCAAAATTAATATTCCATAAGGTTAGAAACTAAAATTAAGCTGTTAATTTCAATCATCTATTCATGTGTCGGAAAAAAAATATTTTTAATTGCATTCAACATGTTTGGTTTCTCAAACTGATATCAGTTGTGTCTTATTTACTAAGCTCAGTGAACATTAACTCAGTTGAAGTTTGCGTAGCCCATTGAACCCAATTGCTCTTTTAAATGACTGAATGACTGATGTGAACAGGGCTTCAGTAATCTAAATGAACAATCATCTCCATTAGTAAATCAACCTCTTAGGCTGGGTTCAGCTTACACCACATCCAATTCACAGGAAATTGAAAAACATGCTCATTTCAATGTGCTTGGTTCACATATGTGTGTTGCATCCACACTCCGCATTGCACAGGCGTTTTCTAGGCAGTGCGATGTGAATTCCAGGCACATTAACTTCAATGGAAATGCATCTGATTTGAGGATGTGTTCTGTTGTGAACAGGGATCTCTCCCCCTCCTCACTACACCCCCCTTCCCAGTTCAGCTGATCCCCAGCTAGAACGGAGAGTAACCGCTGAACAGCAGCTGTTTCTCTTAGTAGGGAGAATGGAGCTGAATTCGCACTGGACTGGTGTGAATTCAGCCTCAGTGTGTATGTCCTGTTTAATGTCAAAACTGTAACATCATTTAAATGTTAAATTATTGAGGTATGTTCTTAAAACAGGAATGTTGGAAAACTTCTTTGGCAGGGAATTCAGCATTCAAATGTTAGCAATCTCTGCCACACTAGTCCTCTCCTTTACTCTATCCTATACTTTACATTCAACTATGTCATTGTACTCTTTTCCTATCTGAAAGGTTGTCTTGATAACAATATTATTATTCAGATTCCATATAATAATAGGGCTCTTAAACTAAATCAGTTATTGAATATAATGGGACAGCAGATATACTCTGACAGCCTGTATTGATTTCTTTTTTATTTAACCTGAGAATTTGTGGTAGCATTATGTGAATGATTATAGTGCACTGACATTACAGTCTGTGCAGCTGTTTATAATATATTTGTATTTCATCCAAAATAAATATATATTACCAGAGTGTTATTTTTTCTATCTTGATGAAATAAAGCAGAGGTGTTGAATGTAACAATCTCATTTACAATGGCTCTTGAGGAAAAGTAATTTCCAGTTCAAGCTGAATATTTAGAAATGAATTGTAATAAAAAAAAATAATCACTTTACAGAAAGGGACAGCTGCTGACTGTCCATTTTCTTGTATTGGGATCACAAAAGCTGACCGGTAAAAAAAATACTATTTTATTGGCATTTAACATTATTTTAAAATGTCAACTTTATATTTTGCTATACGATATATACAGTATACATACAGTATATAGATATATAAGTAGTGTTGAGCGAACCCGGACTGTAACGTTCGGGTCCGTACCGAACTTTCGGGTGTCCGGGGCACGGACCCGGACATTTCAAAAATCGTTCGGGTTCGGTCCGGGGTTCTGCTATTTTACTCCACGCGTTGAGAAGCTGCAGGGTAGCCAATCAACAAGCGTTTCACTGGTTTGCCCTTAGAAGCCATCACAGCCATGCCTACTAATGGCATGGCTGTGATTGGCCAGTGCATCATGTGACCCAGCCTCTTTATAAGCTGGAGTCACGTAGTGCTGCAGTCACATGCTCTTGGGTTAGTGTAGGGAAAGGAAGCTGACGGCGTGAGGGAAAGAATTGAGACATTTTAAGACATTTTAAGAACTGATCCTGCATCCTGAGATAGATTACTTTACTACTGCTGTCTGTGCTGTTGCTCTGAGGACAGATAGCAGAAATTAGAGATTTCACATACCGCTGC